>CM055406.1:93093363-93118667 GCA_029228625.1 Pseudolycoriella hygida
AAGGATAGATGGTGAAATTAGGGAGGCTTTCGAAGTTAATGAGGGAGTTCGTCAGGGTTGTTGTCTCTCCCCTCTTCTGTTCATAATTTTTATGGACAAGATTATCAGGCAAGCGAATTTGCAAGGGAATGTGAAGGTGGGGAAGTAATCATGAAAATCCTGGCCTATGCGGATGACTTAACTCTATTAGCAGATAATGCCAAGGATTTGCAGGAGAATTTAGACTGCCTGAATGCTGCATGTGAGGAATACGGCATGAAAATAAGTGTCAGTAAAACGAAAGTTATGCATATTGGCAAATCCCGGAAGGATGTAGTTTGCAGTTTAAATGGGGAGCAGTTGGAACAGGTCTCTGAGTTTAAATATTTAGGAGCCATTTTTTCGGAGAATGGCAAGTTAGTTAGGGAATTTGAAGAAAGGAGAAGAATGGGAAAGGCAGTGGCCAGTCAGTTGAGGTCGTATGTGTTCAACAAAAAGGAGTTAAGTAGTGGCACAAAGCTAGCTATTCACAGGTCAATCTTCAGACCAACGATTTTATACGGTAGTGAAAGTTGGGTGGACTGCGGATACCTTGTGCATGACCTGGAGGTTTCTGAGATGAGGGTTCTTAGGAGCATAGCAAAAGTAAATCGGAGGGAACAGTGGGACAATCATATTAGGAACGACGACATCAGGGAAAACTTAGGGGTTACATCAGTGGAAGAGGCGGCAAGGATTAGTCGTCTGCGGTGGTACGGGCACGTTCAGAGGATGGGTAATAGCATGCTACCAAAGAGGATATTGGATGCTCAAGTCCCGGGTGTGCGTCCCAGGGGTAGGCCAAGGAGAAGGTTTATAGACTCAATTAAATCCGATTTAGAAGTTAGGGGACTTTCTCTAGGCGAACAAACCATCTCCTTGGCACAGGATAGGGGGGTATGGAGAAGGGTGGTCCATGATCAGTAGTAAAGACTTCACACCGAAAGGTACAAACGGTCTATAAAGTATGATGATGATGATAATGATGATACATCTTTGCCTTTGACAGTAAATCTCCATATTGTATAGTTAAGAAAAGATGTCCATTACATTGGTCCCAGTGCCCAGACCCATGGCCCGATTCCCACAAAAAAATTTTCCCAGTTTTGTGACATCAAATGCTTTCATTTGACACCAAAATGAAGAATTTCCGTGCTATACTTGCTGAGATATTTGCAAAAAAGTTTCATCGACCTTCGAAAATTTCATGTCCGGCCTCCACTTCTTCGACCATATCTCCGGAACTACTTGGGCGATTCTTTGACCTTGAATCATGGGAGGCATCTACCTTCAAGGGAAAAAAAAAGTTTAGGCGGATCGGTTGAGCTGTTTGAAAAAAAAAGTGGAGACGGACGGACGGACATTTTTTTTTATTGTTGATTCGTCATATTTAGACGATAATAAATGCATCCCCCCAACTGCCACCTCGATGTACCCCATGTTACAATAAAATTGTTTGTAGTAAACGTATAGGACCTTCGTACGGGTCCAAAAATTACTAAAATTTGCTAAAAATTAACAATAATTTCTAAATATTTTTTGTTAAAAAATTTTCCAATTCTTGGTAAATTTTAGTAATTTAAAATTAATTAAAATAGGCACTGAACTCTCCGTCATTCTTAAGTGTAAATGGTATGTCATCTTTTTCGTTAATCCTCTTGTCTCTGAAGATACCGTATTATTGTAATATTTGCAATTCGAAAAATTCGAATATTCATAAAAATGAAATGTAAAGGCCTCGTATGTGAGACCTCTCTCTCTCTTACGCTGAAATCGAAATTGAGCTCAATCGAGGGATCATACTCCGTTCCCAGGTCATGATTCTGAGAATTTAATTGTTCAAATAAAAAAAAATCTCGGAAATGTGACCTGGGAACGTAGAATGAGCCCGAGGTTTGTGAAGTAACACAAAAATTATTATAAACTTATTAACAACACGATGTCAAGTGAATGTGCTCACTCTCTCTTTTACCGTGACTTACTTTACGTACCTTGTGCGTAATGAAACACTTACATGAAACGTTCCATATGTTGCAGAGAAGTTAGCACATCTGCTAGTAAATCAAAATATTGAAGGTAATTTAGTGCATCATCGCCAAATTCATATTTCCGACATAAAATTCAGAAACACTGAAGCGCTCACACAAACAAACTTAGATAAATTCATAATTGCGAGTGAATAAAATTGGCAACAATGGCCTCTGACATAGACTTGTGCGGATGGGCCTATGTGAGATATTATTGTAGCCAACTTTATTCATTTGCAATCGAATTTGGGTATAATTGTAAATCATTTTTATTCGATTCTGAACATTATTCTGTACATAAAAATAAATATCGCACGTCGAAAAACCATTCTACTGATTTTATATGGGATTTTGAAAAGTGCGTTATCAGTACATTCTTAAATCGAGCATTTTTAACGAAGACGCACATTAGACGCAAATGGCCCATTCCAAATGTATGTAATGTAAGGAACGAAAATTTCTCCTCAGTCGTCCAAGAGTCCAAATTTTGTGTTCTATGAAAAAATTGATCACAACTGTAATATCTAATTTTCTGCCGAACGTATGATTTCGCTATTTCCTTCCGTTAAGGCAGTATTTGCGTTCCTTACATTACAGGCGTCGATGTTTCCATAGAATGGGCCAAATAAACAAAGAGAACAACAAAAAATTGCATGTAAGGAAAAGAAAAAGAGATTGACAGGTATAGTCATTTTCGTATTTGAAAAACTTTTCGAAGCAGAAATAAAAATATATATGTAATTTAATTCACCAATTTTTTTTACGTTTTCGTGTTTATTATAATGTCCTCTACGAAAAATATGTTCGATGCCCCAACCTAATTATGAATTTATCTAAGTTTCTTTGTGTGAGTGCTTCAGCTGATTCAGAATTTTTTGTCGAAAATATTAATTTAACGATTGTAGATTTCAGTCAGATAATTTCAAAAGAATTAGCACCATCTATTCTTTCCATGCGGATCGTACGGGTCATCCTTAAGTTTTTCTTTTTACTTAATCGGAAAAATTCTTTTGGTTTATCTGGTGTGATATGTTGTCATCTCTTAAATGTGCTACATAGCATACGTTGAAACCGACGAGTGCGGTACATGTTTTTATGTCCTGACTACGAAAGAGTCATTCTTCTGTTAGGCATAAAATACTCCCCTTGATCTACGGTATCCCACACACACACACACACATGAAATTGCTACAATGTGTCCGAACCATTTCAGTTGGATTTGGCTATGTTGCTGATGTATGTAATGTAATTTGGTGACCCTACACTAAGCACAGATTTAATGTATTAATTAATGTTCCTGGACAAGAGAGAAGAGAGCAAATAATGTAATTATTGTTGAGGTTGCATTTTTTATAAGCAAAGCCATTCTATTAGTTAATCATTTTCGGTAGGGAATTACGTTTTGTGTCATAACATTCTATTATTCTCGTTTAAAAACTAAATACCCGGCACACATGGCTGGGCTACTTTACGAAACTATGGAAAAGGTACGATAAAAAGGTGTAATAAAGTGGTTTATGTCAGGTCTTAATCGTTTTAGTTAAATGTACCGAAAAATAAAATTAAGCAAATGAAATACTATCGATTCACATTAAAGACGTATTAAGGAGGTACGTACAACATTAAGTGAAACGGTCGGATTTTTATTCCTTGTAATTATGATTTTTTGGATAACATTTTTTACTGTACATGCTAAAGCATTTCAATTTATTTAAGAAAACACAGAATTGTTCGCTTGTGGGATAGAAATGTTGTAACGACACCACTTTATTACTTAAAGCTTGTGCGAGCGCAGACATCATTCAACGAAATGCAATTTATCTACAAAAGCTCTCAAAAAGTGGGCATCATACATTGTGTAAAACTTAATTTCAGGGCCAATTCGTGGGAATCTTGCAAAGAAATTTTGAGAATTTTGTAAAGATCGTTAAAAGTTCAGTAAACGGACGAAATCAGGTATGACAAAAATAAATTCCAATTCGATCAATGTTTCTTTGATCTTGCAATTTTTAAAATATTTCGGGCGACTTTATCAGAAATAGATCAAAATTCAGCGTTAATTTAGAAATGTGGCATAGATTCGTCGCTTTTATAGCAGATATGTTTCTTTCCATTCTATATTTTAACAATCCACGACAAAAAGTTTGGCTGGTTGGGAAAATATAGAATGGATAGAAACATGTCTGATATAAAAGCGACGAATCTATGCTACATTTCTAAACGCTAAATTTTGATCTATTTCTGATAAAGTCGCTAACATTTAAAATTTAAAAATATTTTCAATGCGTTTGTATGTCGTAGAATCAACTCGTCTTTAGTTTGAAAAGTTCATGAACTTCTATTGTAAAGTATAACAACAGATTTTCAAATAATTTCATTGTCATTGACAAACTGTATGCCAGAATTCTGTTTCCGAAAACTACATTTCAATTTTTTTAAGACGTTCGATTTTCTGAAGCTGAAAATCAACTTTGGGTCAAACAATCTTTTCCACAAAGTTTGTGAAGAGTTTTCTTAGTTTTTTTTTTTTAATTTCTAATACAAAAAATCTGTAAGATTCTTGTAATTCGGGAGCGCTTTCATAACTGACTTCATATTCATATTCATACTCAACAAAGTTCATAACAACTCGTGAACATGATAACTCGAGTAAGCCTTAACCAACTTTTTATTCTTTTTCTTTTGTGAACGTAAGGTCGAGTTCGAAGATGACCAAATTGGTCTACAACAAGGTTTATTGATGGTCGGTGAAACTTTTTCGCTTATACCTACGCGAGTTACGCACGGAATTTAATTTTCATCATTTGAAATGAAAGGTTTGGACCTTAGAAAGCCAAACAAAATGCGGTAACTATGGTAGCTTCTTCTGTTGTAGATTGCAACAAAAGTTACTGAAAGTTAGACTCAACCGTCTGATAGCATTTCAAGCGATTTGCCACCTACAACAAAAGAATTAACCACAGTAATTGCAATAAGGCTCACTGAGGAGCAATCTTTCAATTGAAAAGACAAAAAAGATAAAATATTTGCAACCCAACCGAGACTTTCGTTTCGGTTTGGACTTCGGTTCGGACCAAATGCTTCGGTTTGGATTGAACCAAAAACTGTGGTTATGTTTGGACCAAATAGAAAACTTAGGTTTGGACCGAACCGAAAGCTTCAGTTTGAAGCGAACCAAAAGCTTCGGTTCGGTACAAGCCGAAGCTTAGGGTTCGATCCAAACCGAAGCTTTCGAAGCTTTCCAAACCGAAACGAAAGTCTCGGTTGGGTTGCACCGAAGGTATCTGGTGGATTCTTCTGTTGTAAGTGGCAACAAGCTGAAGTTGAGTGTTGGGGTCGGGTTAAAGCCAATTTCTATACACCGTTACATCTAGAAGGTATTTTGATATTGTAATTTTATAATGAAAATTCTGAAAACCATTCAAAAAACTTTCGGCGGCGGCGGTGGCGTGTACAGATTTTTGTCGGCGGCGGCGAGGCATCGGCGCGTCCTTTTTTCGGCGGCGCACACCTCTAGGTAGAAGTCTTCTAAACATCGCGTTCAAATTTCTGTTAAGGCAGAGCAGTGATATACGAAGTGTTTCACTTTTTCTAGTGAGTCTCCGGACTTTCTGCACTTCAGGTCATCGCTGAGTCCCATTTTATTTAGACCCGTCGCCGAAAAAAGTGTCAAAAAAGCGCGCCGCCGCCGCCGAAGAATTTTTAAACGTGCGCCGATTTGCACCGCCGAATGTTAAAAAATTGATACGCCGCCGCTGCCGAAGATTTTTATCGGCGCGGTAAAAATACATTGGAATTTTTATAGTTGATATATTGAAGTTAAAAGATAAATATTGACCGAAAACAATCAAACACTTGCATTGTGTTTCTTTAAAACTCCTGCAATTTTAGAGTATTGCAATTGCAGAAGTTATAAACCAAAAAAAAAAAAAAAAAAATTAAAAATGTCGTCAATTTCTAAAGACACGTTCAATTAAATTCGTCAGGAAATACTCAGTGAAATAATTTCACGAGACTTACGATTCTACGAGAAATATGTTCCTGATAATGCTGGTTTTTCAGACAAAACTTTTCACACATGAATATTGTTTAGATACAAACTTTATTGACTGAAGAAGAAATTACTTCTAATTCTTAGATTAATCTGAGTGAAATAAATCAAAATCTTTAATGAAAAGTCTCACGAGTGTCGATTTTCTTTGAAATTTTCGCCTAACAGAAAAACGTAAATAAATTCTTTCAAGCTGTGGCTCATTACAATACTTGACTTAAGAAAAAATGCTTGAAAAAAGAGTGCAAATTCCTAATACTATTGAGGGTGGAAGTTCACGAAAAAGCTGGAAGGTCAAGGACATAAACATAGGAACCTGAAAAAACCGGCGTGAAAATTAGAATTTTTGTTATTAATGAAGTAACTAATTGGCAACAAGTCGTTTGGAAACAAAAAAAAACTGTTTTTTTTATTGTTTCTGCCAAAACTATTCAGTCTTTTCAACATCTTCTCATGTTCCATTAAAATCTGAATCATTTTGGGCCGAACTTAGTTTTGACGTACGCTGATTTGCGCCGCCGCCGAGACCCCCTTGCGCCGATTTTCGCCGCCACCGAGGAAATTGAAAAATCTCTTTTGCCGCCGCCGATTTTTTTTTACCGGCGCACGGCTGAAATCCTATTTTGGAGGTAACTCAAGGTATTATGACCCTTCAGCACTCCTACCTTCTTAAGAATGTCTTGTCCAGAGTCAAAAAAAATTTTGTGGCCTTTTTATTGCTACCCACCAAGAACTTTTTTGATTACCTGCTCGTGTTCAGGTTTTCCCAAACCCGCTGGTGGTTTTCTTCACTTATTTGTTTTAAGAGTTGTTATTAGCTATCTCCTCCCCGTGACCACTGATTACCGGTTCTGTTCCTATAAACCCGTTTCTACTCCTATTTCTCACCTCTTCTGGTTTTTCTTCTCCTGTGACATTTGAGTAGCTTTCGGCAACGTCCTAAATATTCTTAGATAGTCTTCTTACACGAAAACAACTTGAATATTCCTAGTGTCAAGATTCAAGCATTTGATGCTGCTCTTCTCGCTCAGAGATGTTTCCAAATAGTTCTCCTTTCATTCTATCCGCATTTGCGACTCTGTAATCAAAATGCTTGTTGGAGTAGTTTTGTTGACTATTTGCACCATAAGACCAGTATGTGTGATCCCATATTTTGCTATTTTCGTCCCCTCGCTTTTCGCACACTTTATTTCCATGTAACTTTCATTTCCATAAATCTTTCATTTCCATAAAACTTTCACTTCCATAAAACTTTCATTTCCATAAAACTTTCATTTCCAAATTTCGTACGAGTTTTAAGATAACGAGTTTGTATCTTTTTCGAAATTCTTAATTGAAACGGTAATTGCTGTCAATAATGAGATCAACGGCTAATTAGCCTAATCTTTTGATTCACCACCTAACTTTGTAATGAAGTCGGCAAATTGCAGACAATTCGTTATTTAAAGTAAAATTTTCACAATTCACAGCTTACACACCATTATAGAGCCCATTATAAAGAATAAAAAAGTTAGACTTTGATAATTTTCCAATACATTTTCGTATTATTCGATGAAGAAATGTTTTTCCTTCTGTTATCCCACCCATACCACTAGTATATTGACTTTCGATAATCTTGGGAAGGGAACAATTCTATATCGGAATTTACAATATTCACTAATAACGTTTGTCTACCAACAGATGGCTTCTCGGAACATTGTGTACCATTTCGATCCAATATTATTAAAAGCTTTTCAGGCAGAATTAGCACCGGATTTGTTCTCAGAAAAATAGAAGACTCAAACGAAACACTTTACTAAATCTACCCCTCGTTATTAGCGACTGAATCTATTTGCTATCATGTGTACACGACAATATTATTATTTGATTAAATAAAGCACATTATCGATGATAATTCGAGGTCTTAAAGAACAATGCGATTTAATTGGACATTGTCAGACAATATTTATGTTACTGCAACTAAAACTCTAAACTCTAAACTAAATTCAAACACCCAATTTTCATTTATCTTAAGTCACTCAATGATTACATTGCAGTCTTATTTCTTTCGTGCCATTACATGGTTTAGTTTTATTAGTTTTTTTATTAAATAATGGTAACTAAGTTGAGGAAGGCAGGCTGGATGTCAAAAAATGATGTATGGGAAATTTGAATCTAGTACTGCCGTACAAAGTAATAAAACCTTGCAAACCGGTTTTGACAAAAGAATTCTTCGCACGGCAGAGTAACCAGAGTAACCAGTACTTTATGGCGAAATACTTTATAATTTGACACCAGACCACCAGACTTCCTACTAGTTGACGTTGATTCATGAAAAAGAAGGCAGCTTCGTGTCAAGAGTTGGCGTACATCCAGCTACGTGACAGTCTTTTGTTTTAATCTTTGGAAGTAATATTCAACTAGCCAGCTGCAGCTGGAACCGAGGCTAACTTTAGTGAGAGGCAATTAGCTGATTTTTGAACTTTTCAATAAATTCTGTTGGTGCTGCTACAAATGTGTAGTCGTCGACTCACATTTTTATTTTATCTGCACAAATAATTTGTCCTCAATTTGTCCTATGCGTCCGACACAAAAAAAAATTTGTCCTACCTTGGGGTCCGAAATATAGAGGTGTACTAAAACGCCAAAAAGCTCAAAATCGCTTTTTTGAAAACGATAAACATTTGAGCAAAATTGGTGATGCCATTAATTTGTCCTCAATTTGTCCTAAATTCTTGACACTTTTAAATTAGTGTACTGACACTTCGATAGTGTAAAAGTGTGTTACTAGATTTTAAAGTGTTTTGTACTAAACAGTTAAGTACAGTAAAAATTTGTCCTCAATTTGTCCTTTCAGAATATGCATTCAAAATTTTCAAAACATTTCCTGAAATAAGGCTATAAAGGATTATTATCTTGGACTTGTACTAAAATCTCTATTTAAATATGACCATAGGAACGTTCTGACGTTTTTAAAATCTCATATGTCGTAGAATTCACACCCGAAAGTCACTGCAAAATTTCAAGAAAAGTTATGGAGCCGTTTTCGAGCACGAGCCAAAAAAGTCGGTTTCCATGCAAATGGCCCTGGAACTAACTAACTAACGAAGGATGTTTGCATGAACTTTGGCTTCTATGAAATAGCACATTTCGTATGGAAAATGACGATTTTCTGAAGGTCATATCTTCGGATCCACCGAACCGATTTTAATCAGTGAAAAGACATTTCGCCTTAAAATTTTCCGTAGAATCCAGGAAAAATATTTTCCGGGGGCTACGTTGCAAGGGGGGGGGGGGGAGTCAAAACTCAGCTGTATATATGGTTCCGAAGTCTACGAAAAAATTTTTTTTGAATTTTTTAATCGTATGGGGACTTGCGTCACGGGCGCATCGCTGCCGTGCGCCCATGATAGATGTGACAAACAGAATAGATGTGGCAAACAGATGCGAACGTATCTTAATATAGCAATAAGCAAACAATCCAACGTTTTATGTTTTTTTATAACTATAAGGATTTCAAAGTTCCATAGAAGGAAGAAGGAAGGAAGGAATGTCAAAGGCCATACCGAAGTACGTCTCAGACCATTCAAATCTAGGTTATATCCAAGGATTTGGGCATTTTCCCCTGAAATCCTGATACACTTCTATTCTCTACAGCTTTGCCTTTGGAAGCAACTTTCTACCTCTTATAGTTCTAGAGATATGGATCATCCCTCCCAATTCTAGAAGTGGTCATATTCCAGGATTGGGGCATTTTTACCCAATACCCTTAGACACATGTTCTCTAAAATTTTATTCTTTACAACTTTGCTTTTGGAAACAACTTTCTATAGAGATATGGATTATCCCTCCCAATTCTAGAAGTGGTCATATCCCAGGATCGATACATTTTTACCCAAAACCCTGAAACATGTGTACCTTAAAATTCCATTCAATGACACATCTTGCGATTAAATGGCTTACAAAACATAGCTAGTTGTAGTAGATAGCTAGTTGTGTGTACAATAGGGTGTTGCGTTTTTTAAAATGGCCAATTTTTCCATGTTTTTGGACACTTAAGTGGCATTAACTCCACCATTTCTTGATATTTTTTCGAAAATGAAATTCCATCACATACGCAATGAAAATATCTTGCAAATGAGCAACGATACTGAAATTTCGAAATAGTTTTTCTACTGAAAATGTCTAGTCTAAATAAGAAAAAATTGAAAATAATGAAAATCTGCCAAATTAAATGTTTCGACAAAAACTCGTTTCGACTTATTTCCATTTACTTTTAAGTTTCTCTTTTGCTGGGGGCCTCAAAGAATATGTTAAAACGAAATTCAGAAAAAAAAACTTCATAAATGATTTTTCGGCAGGTCCAATACACAAAGGTCAATATGGAAAGTCAAAATTTTACACAAATTCGAATTGCGCGACCACTAACCGACATTTTAAAAAAATTCAATCGCAGTTTCAGAATCCTGGGAGCATACTAAGTGGGTCTAGGACCCTCCACTTCGGAAATAAGAAAACATTTAAAAAACGCTACACCCTAGTGTACAAGTATATAGTTCGCTATGTTGTAGCATGCTATTTTGTGTGACATGGAAATGTTGTATTGCAACTTTTTTGCTCCTACTGCTCCTAAGTTCCATCTATTTTATAACGAGACAAGACGCGAATTTATGAAATGAAATTCCAATAATAGTTATTGAAACAATTTTTTTGGCGTTTGCAACAAATGGAGTAGCAGATTCAATATAACAATTTTCAGTACAAATTGGTTATGAATTTTTTTTTTAAATTTTTTTGCTCATGTTTCGAAGTTCACATGTAAGCAATTATTGTCATTGGACATCTTCTGTTGGAGTACATACCTCTTTGAGTTTCCATTATATTCCGTAAGAAAATTGAATCAACGTTGATTGTTTCGAAGTTACGAATAATGTCGAAACTTTAAAATTGTTGGTAGAACATTAATCGTATTTGAACAAGTATGTAGTTTAACAGCTAAACTGTATATTCCGTTCACGCATTCTAATCTAATATTCATTCGGTGTGTGTTTAAAATATTCGTTGGAAGACTGACGTGAAATTCGAGACATTAAGTAAAAAATCGAATCAAACTTCTCGGGGGTTTAATTATGTATAGAGTTTATAGATTTTAGAAGCGATGTTATGTGTAGCATTTTGATATAGGGTTGATGGATTTAATTAATGCTTGAACCAACTGAATTATTAAGGAGTAAACACTTAAATTTTCTTTGAGTGATAGTACCAACATTGCGTGGGTGGTTTTCCATCTATCGAAATAGATTGTGTTAAGGTAAAATTACCGAACATTTTTGGGATGTATATCAATTTCAACCTTTTGAGTGCTACATTCACATTAAACTTTCAAATTGAAGCTATTTTTATGTTGACATAACATAACATTGTTTTTTCGATTTGGCTGCACGTCTGTTTCAGAGCTAATAAAAGCCAGATTTTTCATGAATTATAAACACTAGGATGGTTACTTTTCGTGGCGAGTATTCCGGAATAGCTTAATTATTGCACACAAAATATTGTTTCAATGCAAAATCATCGAATATATTTCTTTAAATTTGAGAGTGCGACAAATCGGAAAAGTGAATTTTCCGCCATTTTGGGGGGTTTTCCACTTCCCCAGAATACACGTTTGACCCTAGGTCCCAAGACATATTTTTGTATGATAGCCCAGTTCGTTATCTGACGAACGAAACCGAACATAATGTTTTATGAGAAAAATTACAATTTTGCCAACGCTTAGAATAAGTTAATGTTGGACGACTAAAAGGACAAAAGGGACGTGAAAATTGGTAAATTAATGGAGATTTGATAAAAATGTTGTAAGAGCTATCACCGCTCTAAGAGGTGCCAAAATTTCAATTTTCCTCACAAAATAAAAAATTTGGTGCCGTTGGAAAGATGGAGAATTAGGCTATAATATAAAAATGCTTTTAGGAGCCCGGGGCCAAACGTGTATTCTATACAGGAAGAGAATCACAAGCTTGTGCATCTTTCTTATTTCTCTTTTATCTCTTTTTTCACGTATTCGCTTGCATTCTGTGCATGTAAAACTTGGTTTTTCGGTTAAACGAGTTAAAACGAAACGTTGCACAATCTTACGATTCTTCTCCTGTAGAATAGGGAAACCCCCAAAATGGCGGAAAATTCACTTTTCCGATTTTTCGCACTTTTACATATTACCCGAAAAAATTTAAAAAAATATATTCGATGATGTTGCATTGAAACAATATTTTGTGTGCAATAATAAGGCTATTCCGCAACACTCGCCACGAAAAGTAACCATCCTAATAAACACACGTTACAAGGCTAATGGGCTTTAGAGAGGCGATTTTCTTAAATTCGCTTCCGTGTGTTCTGATAGCGAGATTATGATTAAAGCGCCAGTTAAAGCGCTGACTAGAAAGGGACAGATATAGTTGGAAATGTCTCATCAATCCCATTAAAGAATATTGGAAGCATCTGGATGGACATTTGGTTTTAAATAGCGCTACAAATTGCCTTTTTCAGTGTTTCATGTTGAAAAATGTTCAAAACTAAATCTGAGAGTCTCTGATTATTACGTAACGATTACGATTAAACGGGTAGCATCTTTTGGGTTTGTTTTGTGTTTGCCTCTCAAACGATACGAAATTTGAGCAAAGTAGAAGACTCAAAATTTGAATGAATGAAGTATGAACATAAGGAAAACGCATGAGACCAAGCGCTAAAAATGATTTTTTATCGGAGAAACGGAACAGTATTTGACTTAATATAATTGAAGTGGGCATTACTAGAAAGGGTTAGCAATTCCGTTAATTTAATAAAGAAGTTTCAACTTTCTCAAGGATTACTAATTATAAAAGTCAAAAGTTTGTCTGTCTGTTTGTAAATTATACACTTACGGAAATATATTTTTGCATTAATAGAATTTTGTACTTCTGCTCAGCTTTTTAGCATTGCAAAAATTTGCGCAGAAGTACAAAATTCTATTTGATGCAAAAATATATTTCCGTAAGTGTACATACGTCCGACCTGCTTGAAGAGTTCCGAGGAACTGAAGCAAAGTGTCGTTTTGCATTGCCTTTTATAAGTCGAAAGCCAAAGAAAAGGCAATGCAATAGTAGATTCCCATGTGAATCTACATACGTCCGACCTGCTTAAAGAGTTCCGAGGAACAAAAGCAAAGTTCGTTTTGCATTGCCTTCTATGAGACAAAAAAAGGCAATGCAATAGTTATTCACACTACGAGTGGTGTATTATATTTATCATGCCTCGGGGCCAAAATCGAATGAAATTTTACAAATTTCTCTCGATTTTGGACCTCTGCATGAAAAAGAAGATTCCAATGTGAATCTATCTAAGTCCGACCTGCTTGAAGAGTTCCGAGGAACTAAATTAATTTTTCATGCTTGCTAGCAAGGACGAAAGTTGAAAAATGTAATCCCACGGCGCGAAAGCTGGCGCTTTCGCCCCTTGGGCTTACATTTTTCAACTTTCGTCCCTGCTAGCACGCATGAAAAACTTAATACGCAACACAGCAAAGCACTTTAGGCCTACTCCCTTGTTGCGTAAATAACTATTACTGCTTTGCATTGCCTTTTATAACCCAAAAAAGCAAGGTTTGCATTACTTCCAATGGCAAGAGAAATCAACAAGGGAAACCTAGAGGCAGAGAACGAAAGACGTGCCTTTTGTTAGAGTACCGGGACCGCAATGAATCCCCTTCAGAAATAATGCGCTCTTATTATGGGAGCAGTCTCCCATACAAGAACAGTATCGCCATCTGTACCTAGCATCATCTTTCAACGATGCGTAGCGCTGGACATCACCAACCGGCGATGCTTTCAAGCGAGTTGAACAGAGGTATTTATACATTTGAAACTGAGTATATTCTGTGAAGTATACCATTTATACAACGCTTTTACAAATTTAGAAAAATTTATACTTCGTTATTTTCATATATGAGAAATTTTTTCAAGTAATTTCAGGGAGAATATGTATGTTTATGTGTGTGTGTGTGTAAATGTGGAGTGGAATAAACGAAAAAACTATTTTATGCACGTGGCTTCATTCATTAATATTCTCAATGTATTTAGGAGGGCCATGTTTACTAACACGCATTCTGCTGTGTGTCACAATAAAAATTTTATGTTTGTTTATTAAGTGGCGTATTCAAATATTTTCTTTGTAAGGAATTATTTGTATGGAACGAAATTAAGTGCCGTATTGGCTTTCTTTGTAAATTTTTTTGGTTGATGTTAAATCTTTGATTTCTTCGGCAAAGTCTGAGAGTTTTGTTAGTTAAAGTCACCAGTATTGACGAAAATGTCGGGCAGTTGGGCATGGGGTCAATTTTTATGCTTTTAAAAGTATTTGGGAAGATATGAGAGACAGACCATTGGTTTCTTTTACAAAGTCTCAGAGTTTTGTGGGTAGAAGTCACCAGTATTGGTGAAAATGATGGGCAGTTGGACATGGGGTCAATTTTTATGCTTTTAAATATATCTTGGAAAGTATGGGAGTTAGACCATAGGTTTGTTTGGCTAAGTCTTAAAGTTTTGTTAGTAGAATCAGTGAAAACTGATCAAAACTGATTTGGGCCAACTCAATTTTTAAAAATATCTTGGAATGTATGGGAGGCAGACCATAGGTTTCTTTGGCAAAGTCTTAGAGTTTTGTTAGTAAAAGTCACCAGTATTGGTGAAAATGTCGGGCAGTTGGACATGGGGTCAATTTTTATGCTTTTAAAAATATCTTGGAATGTATGGGAGGTAGGCCATAGGTATCTTTGGCAAAGTCTTAGAGTTTTGTTAGTAGAAGTCACCAGTATTGGTGAAAATGATGGGCAGTTCGGGGGAAGAAGCAGTACGGGGGTAAATGGTTGTATGGGGAAATGGTAGTACGGGGAAAACAGTAGTGAGGAGAAAATGGTAGTACGGGAGAAACGGTTCTACGGGAAACAGAAGTACGGGGGAAATGGTTGTACGGTGAAAACAGTAATGCGGGGGAAACGGTTGCGCAGGGGAAATGGTAGATCGGTGAAATGGTAGTACGGGGAAAACAGTAGTGAGGAGGAAATTGTGGGACGAGAGAAACGGTTAAAGGGAGAAATAGTAGCACGGTGATAACGTTTGTACGGGGAAACGGTAGTACCGGGAAAAAATTTCTACGGTGGAAACGGTAGAACGGGTGGAACGGGGAAAGCGGTAGTACAGACGTAATGACAGTATGTAGCAAACGGTAGTTCGACAAAACGGTTTTACGGGAAAATGGTAGTACGAAGGAAAATTAGATTTGCGTAACCTTGTGGTAACTACTAAAATACTACTACATCCATTTCTTATTCATCTGCATCTAACTTCGCACACCATTTCATGCATTTTAGTATTAAAGTCGCAAATCTCCGACCTAGCGAACAAGAATGCTTAATGTCCGCGTAGCCCTTAGGGGCGGGGGTATATACTAGTTTTATAGAATTAAGAAAAGTAGTAAATTTTGATAATTTTTAGACCCGTGCGTAGAACGAAGTTCTTCGAAAAGGGGTTGTGCGTTTACCACGACGTTTGTAACCAGTCGAATTTCGACCTGGGAGTAGGGGGAGCATCGATCATGGTCTTTAAATGACGAATCAGCATTAAAAAATTTGTTCGTCCGTCTGTCAACACGATAACTCGAGTAAAACGTAACCGATTTTCAAAAACTTTTTTTCCCTAAAAAGTAATCAAAAAATCTTTTTCTTGATTGAATCTGGGCACTGTCGGCCGAAGGGCCGTTTAAGTGGTTTTTGGTCTTTTGTACATAACTCGAGTAAATCTTTTCCGATTTTCAAAAACGTTTTTTTGTATGAAAGGCTTGGGTATGGTCGATAATTTATGGAAGAAACTTTTTTTATCTTGAGCCCTAGGACTTAGCTAGAGCACTAAAAAAGAGTCTCTGCTAGGGCCAAACGTGTTTTTTGTACATAACTCGAGTAAATCTTTTCCGATTTTCAAAACTTTTTAGACCCGTACGAAGAACGCAGTGCTTCGAAAAGGGGTCTATTGCGTTTACCACGACGTTTGTAACCAGTCGAATTTCAACCGGGGAGTAGGAGGGAAGCAACGATCATGGTAAATATTGTGTTCACATTAAATTGTATTGGAAATTGCCGATACGGCAATACTGAAAAACCCGTCCGAAGAAACAGTGTAAAAAAATTCTCCGAGCGCACATAATTGACCTCCAAATAGAGAAAAATGTTCTCCTCAATTTTGTCTACAACAAACCAAAAACCCATTTTTTGGACCAGTAGTACTGACCTAGGGCCCTAAGTAGAGGCCTCGGACACATACTTCCGTAGGCAAAAATGTTTCCCTCAATTTGCTCTGCAACATAGCAAAAAACATTTTTTTTTTGATTAGGGAAGACCTTAGGACCGGCATGAGGCCCACTTGAGCCCTAAGCACAGGCAAAAGTTCTTCCATAAATTGTCAACTGTGCCGAGATCTTTCAAACAAAAAAAAGGTTTTGAAAATCGGAAGAGATTTATACGACTTATGTACAAAAAACACGTAGGGCCCTAACAAAGACTCGTTTGTAGTGTCCAAGGTAAATCCAAAGACTCAAATCGAAAAATGTTTCTTCCACAAATTGTAGGTCATGCCCAGACCTTTCAAACAAAAAAAGTTTTGAAAATCGGAAAAGCTTTACCATCTTAATTTTCGTCATCTTTATCGACATTTACCATGCATTGTTTTGATTGACATTGGCTTTGAAAGTACTTCAGTTAATTTTCCAAAATTTTCGATTCTCTAGTGAAGATCTCACAAATTATACTTTTACGTCCATTAAACCAATTTCAAATATAATTATATTTTGATCATTTGTTGTGCTGTGTTTAATTGTACAGTTTAGAATCTTTTTTTTAATAAATCATTCGCTTTATGTGTTGAAAAGTCGCTAATATCTACCATGTGAAAAGTGTTTTTAAACTTCCAGCTTCTGGAGGCAATATTCGCTTCCTTCCAGTGAATTTCCGAGAATTTTGTCTTCATAAGTAACGTTTGTCTATTTTGAAAAAGTTGTATAATTTTGTGAAACTTCAAATTAATTTTTGCAATCAAAAAATGTAATTCAATGTGTGATCATCACCCGAATCTTACGATTTGTGTTTTTGTTGACATACGACATGACATGGCCAATTTGTTTACATACATTCATCCAAAAGTGGCAACACCGAGTTGGAATATATTCATTGTGTTTTAAACCCACAAAAATAACTCTCGAAAGACATAATTGTATACTTTCGAAATTGGAAAGATTGTAATTTAAAATAAAATTGACTGGTCAATTAGATGAAGAACACAGTAACACATCTATAAATTTCGAATAATAATAATTGTCAGTTGGATTCGAACGCTTGGATTGAGTGCTATTTTTTATCCGTGAAATGGGGTGATATGGGTCTTAGAAACGTCACTAACCTTTGTTTTTCCAGTTTCCTAGGTTTCTATCATTCTGTATTCGAATTAGTCCGTCAAATCCTCCCAGTAGACATCGAACTTTATGTTAATTTAGTTGAAGAAGCTATAATTTAATGAAAAATGATCACGGGAATTGAAGATTTAGAAAGTTTTCCTTCAACACACTTTCGACACTCAATAAACTACAGCTGATTTCGTCTTTATAAGACTCATCAGTGCACTTAGTGTACTTAGTGTACTTAAACAAGCAAAAAGAAACCAAATTTTTTCTTCGAGAACATTTCGATTATTTGTGACGTCACGATCTTTTGTCGTTGCAATTTACAGTTCGATCTAGTGTGTGAGATGTGAACAAATTCAAATTAAATTTTTTAGTTTGAGTTTGTACACGCTGATATGCGCATGGTTGTACAACAAAGGTGCACTGATGAGTCTTATAAAGACGAAATCAGCTGTAGTTTATTGAGTGTCGAAAGTGTGTTGAAGGAAAATAGTGTAATAACTTCGGAAAGTGTTTCTAATGCGTTTTTTAAATTATCGTTTTTCTAAACTTCGGTTTTTGAAATAAAAAATTTTTAGTATGGAACTATAAGGCGTAAGAAAAATTCGTTAGTAATTTGAAGTCGTTCCTTAAAACTCAAACAATTTCTTCTAAGTATTTTACTTAGAAGAAATTTTTAACATGGGCTATAATTTGAGATCAAGTAGTTGGGAGGGTTAAAGAGCCTCGGGGTGACGTCCTCGGATCTTCAACCCCTTCCAGATACGAGATCTTAAATTACATTATATTACATATATATTACAATATATTACATTATAATATACTACTTTGCTTCTGGCATTGACAAAACCCTAAATTTTCCTTAATATCATCGTTCCTGATATGATTATCAACCGCTCCCTCCGATTATGGGGCTCTAAGGGGAAGCACGTGCAACACAGAGCAACGTTTGTGAGCTTTATTAGCCTCTGCTTCTCAAATTTGAGTCACTTGTGGCAGGCAGACAACAAACAGAGGGTGAACAATGATCAGCGGTGGACAACGCTCTTTGAACAGCCCTCGGGTATATTACAGCACGACCCTCACCCGAGCGGACCTAGCAGTGTTGAGGTTTTAAGGCTCCAACCGTGGTCCTCACCGAGGCAAGGCAAGGCAGTAGAAGCAGTAGTCTGTGGTACAAAAAAAAGAGCAGTAGTCACGAGGAGTTTCCCCACAAGGAGGGAACTTATCTCCAATGTTATGGTGCGTGGTCAATGACAAAATCTCAGTGAAACCGAACGATTCGGACTTCTTTACTCAGGATTACTCTCACGATGTCTCTACGATCATTAGTGGCTTTTCTGTGAACACTATTGGCACTAAAAGTAAACTCGGGAAAAACCAAGATGATTCGGTTTAGAAGATTACAGTACCCTTCGTAATTCTTTTTTGAAAAAATAAGCGTATTCATAAGATTTAACAAACTAAGGTGCTGATTTCGTCGTTTACGACTCATCAGTACACCTTGCCTTAGACCATGTGTATATCAGTACACTCGGTCACAGAATGATGACTCATATGAACATGAACAGTGCACTTTCTTACATATCACCTAAATCGAAACGAACGACTAGGTGAAATAGTGTTTTGAACGCTTTTGAAGTATAAGAATTATGAATTCGTTTGGTTATTTTGCATTTGAAATCATTTCTGCTACGCAGATTACCCAATTTAACGACTATCAATGATAATATTTACGTTAAATTTTTGGCTCTAGCGAGCTAACCAAAGCTTCTGTGTAATAAAGTAAATCTTCAATAATAGTAATAAAGTACACAGACTTGCATTAGAAGGCCAAAATCTGTAGAACCATAATTGGGGGATTTCGTACTATTTGGCACGATCCTCATGATGAGACCCACAGTGAAGTATCTGATAACAGAATGACTTTGATTGCACACATAGATGAAAAGCTAAGCAAAGCTACGGGAAATTTCTGGATGTGTAGAAATGCTTTTGGTAGAACAAGGGACCTTTCACCAAAAGCAATATGGTGGAAATATATAGCGGTAGTCAGACCGATTCTATGCCATTTGTGCATCGTATGGTGGCCCAGAATCGAAATTGGAACAGCGAGGAAAAAGTTGGACAACCTGCAAAGACTGGCTGCTCTGTGTATTACACCTTACACCTTCAAATCAGCCTATAATGTGAGATACAACGACTGTTGGTCCGCTAATTCAGAATTGAATCACGCCGCCATTCTCAGACTCATCAAGGATGAAATCCTTCAAATTCCGAGTGAGCAATGTCGAACGGAACTCTGATTGGACGATAAGTTCACTTGTACTATTCCGGAAAAAAGGGAATAGCTGGGAGAGAACAGGGTCTACCCACTTGGCTTGCTACAAGGAGCCGTACGGCTGCGTACGGAACTTTCAGGGGAGGGGTGGGGGATGTTTGGTACATAAAGTACGTACATTATTTGTCAATTTTGTCCAGAATTGGGTTGAAGGAAATCGGTTGAGCGGTTCGGTGTCCAGGGTCGTTCAAAGGAGGCAAAAATGGGTAAAAATTTGCTCCGCTGCCCGAAAATTACTGAAAAATGAATTTTTGATATGTTGCCGGGTATGGCGCAAAACGTCGAGAAAACATGTTCCGGGGTTAGATATTGTTCTGAAATAAGGGAGTTATGGGTCAAGAAAGGGTGAAAATTGAAAATCGGCCAAAGTCAGTCAAGATGTCGTCTTAGAGATTTGGTCGGGAAAGTGTCAGAGTAGAATACATAGCAAGTGCAACGCTGAATACGGGGAACTTGAAATACAGGGAACGTAGAATACGGTGAACGTTGAATATGGGCGAAGTGGAATACGGTGAACGTTGCATACGGGGAACTTGGAATACGGTGAACGTTGCATACGGTGAACGTTGCATACGGTGAACGTTGCATACGCCGAACGTTGAATACGGGGAACGTTGCATTTGGTGAACGGGGAACTCGGAATACGGGGAAAGTTGAATACAGTGAACTTTGCATACGGTGAAGGTGGAATATGGTGGAAGTGGAATACGGTGGAAGTGGAATACGGGGGAAGTGGAATACGGGGGAAGTGGAATACGGGAGAAGTGGAATACGGTGGAAGTGGAAAACGGTGAACGTTGAACACGGGGGAAGTGGAATACGGGGGAGTGGAATACGGGGAAATAGAATGCGGGGAACTTGGAATACGGGGAAAGTTGAATACGGAGAACTTGGAATACGGGGAACTTGGAATACGGTGGAAGTGGAAAACGGTGAACGTTGCATACGTTCCACGGAGGAAGTGGGATACGGGGGAAGTGGTATAAGGGGAACTTGGAATACGGGGAAAGTTGAATATGGTGAACTTTGCATACGGTGAACTAGGAATACGGGGGAAGTGGAGTACAGTGGAAGTGGAAAACGGTGAACCTTGAATACGGGGGAAGTCGAATACGGTGGAAGTGGAAAACGGTGAACGTTGAATACGGGGGAAGTGAAATACGGGGTAAGTGGAATACGGGGGAAGTGGAATACGGGTAACGTTGCATACGTTCCACGGAGGAAGTGGAATACGGGGGAAGTGGTATAAGGGGGAAGTGGAGTAATTTTGCGGCAATGAAAATATTTTGATTTATAGTACCTTTCTCGCCCACTTCGATTTTAGTATTATTAGCGGTAATATCAACGAAGTGATTTAATGACATAAAACACTACGCATCATTATTTAAAACGAAAAAAAAAAATGATTAGGCTCTCTGAATAGACAACAAGCGAAAATGATAAAGCCTGCGTAGCCCCTAGGGGCGGGGGTTCGACTAGTGTTGTAATATTTTTGTAGTGTAATGTTTGATTTAAATTTTTTTTTAATAAACAAAGAATAAGAGGGACCCAGGTACTTTACTTACTTTACCGGCACTACAAACCATTAAGGGTCTTGGCCTTCTCCAATATGCTTCTCCAACCGGGCCTATCTGCAGCTAACGTCTCCCAGCTGGTTACTCCCACAGTTCTTAAGTTGGCAAAAGCAGCGTCGCTCCACCTGGACTTGGGTCGCCCTGCACTCCTTTTGCCTTCAGGTTTGGACTTCAGAATTTTTTTTGGAATACGATGTTCATTCATTCCTTGTACGTGACCGAGCCAACGTAGTCTATTTATTTTTGTTGTTCTGACTATGTCGGGCTCTCCAAAAAGCTCTATGAGCTCGTGATTATATCGTCTGCGCCATCGGTTCAGTTTTCGGTCAAATACTGGTCCAAATATTGTACGCAGTACCGTTCGCTCGAACGTATGCAGAGATTGTTCATTTTTCTGTGTCAAGCACCACGACTCCGAACCGTACGTAACTACCGGTCTGATCACAATTTTATAAAGTGCGCATTTTGAATTTCGGCTTACTGACTTGGACTTTAGAATTTTCAGCAGGCTGTAATAACTCCGGTTGCCCAAAGTTACTCGCCTTTTTATTTCGTCCGCAATGTCGTTGTTTATGTTCAGCTCTGATCCAAGGTATACGAACTTATTGACCATTTTGAATGTGTGTGAACGATATCGATTCGTAGGTGGGACGATCATGTATTCCGTTTTTCCGTCATTGACCTTCAACCCAAGGTCGGTACCTTTTCTCTCCAAGGCCATAAACTTATCTTTAACAACATCCATAGTTCGGCCAATAATGTCCAGGTCATCTGCAAAACCAAGCAACTGACTGGACTTGGAGAAAATGGTGCCGCTGGAGTCTATGTCCATGGTTTGAACAGCTGCTTCGAGTGTTAAATTGAAAAGCAGCGTTGCAAGAGGATCTCCTTGACGTAGGCCTTCCTCAATGTCGAAAGTCTCTGACATTTGATGGCGGATCCTTACTCGGCTGTTAGCTCCGTTTAGTGTTAGCTTCGTTAGCGAGATCAGTTTGTTGGGAATTCCGAACTCCTCCATGACTCTCCATAGCTTACTTCTTCTAACACTGTCATAGGCTGCCTTGAAGTCAACGAACAAATGGTGTGTTTCAATGTTGTACTCCTTGCACTTCTCCAAGATCTGTCGGATATTAAACAGCTGGTCCGATGTTGAACGACCTACACGAAAACCACTTTGGTATTCACCTATCGTAGATTCCGTGTATGGATGAAGGCGCTGATATAGAATATTTGCAAATATCTTGTAAGCAATATTCAGCAGAGCGATTCCTCGAAAATTGCCACACTCCAATTTGTCACCTTTTTTGTATATGGGACAAAGTATGCTGGTCGTCCAATCTTCTGGTAACTCCTCGTCATTCCAGATGCGTATGATGAGCTCGTGCATCTCCATACATAGCGCGTTGCCGCCGTTCTTGAAAAGTTCACCGGGTAGGTTGTCAGTCCCCGGGGCTTTGAAATTTTTGAGCTTTAAAATTTCAGCTTCAACTTCTTGCATCGGTGGTTCTTCTATGTATGGTTGCGCAGTCTGAAATGGCAATTCGTCGTTTTCGTCGTCTCGGTTGAGCGGTCTGTTCGGGTTAAGCAGTTCCTTAAAGTACTCAGCCCATCTCGCAATGCACCTTTCCTCATCTGCTAAGACCAATCCATGCTTGTCCTTACACAGCAAAGGTTGTTGACTGTAGCCGTTTCTGGATTCGTTCACTTTCCGGTAAAAGTTCCAAGTCTCCTTCCGATTGCCAAACTTCTCAATTTCGATCAAAACTTCCTTGTCACGCTGTCGCTTTTTCCGTCGGAAGAGTTTTCTCTCGAAATTTCTTTTAGAACGGTACTCTTCCTGGCCAGCTCGAGTGAATCTACTTAGAGTTTTCAGGCGAGCTGCGTTTTTGTCGTCCATGGCCTTCTGGCATTCAGCGTCAAACCAGATATTTCTTTTATTTCCCGTTCTCGTTCCCACTGTCTCTGCTGCGGCGCTCTCTACATTCCGTCTAATTTGATTCCACGCATCGTCTACGCTTCGTTGTTCGCTGACCATTCCGGCAATAATATTCGTCTCCAGCCTGTCGACATATTGACGTTTAATGTCTTCGTTCTGTAGTTTTTCCACGTCCCACCTTTCCAATGCCGGTTGTCGATTGTGTTGAACCGATATTCGAAGAGGGACCCAGGTACAAAGGATAATATTATAATATAAAACTCCTAAGCGTTTGACTCCTCCTGTCACCCTTCTTATCTAGGTCCCAGATGGCGCTGAAACGGAGGGCTGTAGTATTTGAACGCGTGGTTCGGTGCTCCCATCCTCCACTCCAGGACCATAATTGCAGAAGAGACTACTTGAGGTCTCGGTCCCCGTCTTGTATGAAGGACGGTACTTACATACCAAAATTCGAAAGGTAGAGCCTCGGTTAGCGCAAGACATGCGCAGTCCACCCAATTTTTACGGTTCCGTACCGTTTGCCTGAACATTGGCGCTACTTAATTTCTTGTGTTTGAAAACGTACGACCGCTTTCCTGTTTTTCTCCTTTCCTCAATTTCCCTAACTAACTTGGCATCTTTTGATTTATTTAAATATACGCAGATTTCAGTTGTAAAGTTGTTCAACACCGTGACATTCTTAACGGTTGCCCTGCGATTTGTTATAATACAATCAATATTCAATATTCAAGAATTACGAATGGCGATTGAGTAGAACGTTGAGATTCCCGTCGTGTATAAATTATAAAATCGCTGCATTTATAGTCGTTTGGGCAGTCACAAGTCGTCAAATATAGTTCGTGGAAGTACACCGAGCTGGAGATTTGTGAAATTTAGTGGTTTTTCATGAGAAGTCATCTTAATTTATTAATAAGAATATCGTCTAACAAAAGTAAAACAATTGTTGGAGTTGATTATGTCAAAAGAGTGAAAAGTAGTACCTCGTGCTTGAGTCAGACGTTTGTATGCAATTCATACATTCAAACTGGTCAAAACATTATAACTGATGTATACACGATCTACTGTGGCTGCTTTGATTTGTAATTTAAATTTTATAGCAGCATTAAACTTTCGATATGACTGGAAAGGAGCATGCATTAAAACGTGGACGTTCGGAGTTAGATGAACTGGTCGATCGAACAGACGATATTATTTCATTGCTACATAACCTCAACACAAAATTGGATGCTTTGACCGTGACAGTTAACGATAAATCCACCGCAATCAAAGAGATAGATCATCGTCTCATAGCAAAAATTGTCAATCTTGAAGCAACAGTTTCCGATAATGCTAATCGATTTGGAGACGCGTATGAGGAACTTCACTACGGACATCAATGAACGTCTAAAGAAGCTAGCCAACGTTGCTCAATCATCGTGCGAAAAGAATGAGAAGGCGAACTACGATCTTACAACAACATTAGCATCAGCTCAGCAAGATAATCAAGACCGCATAAATAAACTTGAAAGGGACAGTTTACGTAACGAGCTGATAGTTACTGGGGTCCCAGATGTATACAAAGAAAATGTTCTTGACATCATCATCGACATCTGCTCAGCTCTCAAATCGAACGTTCAAGGTGGTGACATTATATCGGCCTATCGTCTCCCAGTCAAGGCCAAGAGGAAAGCTCAACAAAATGGTCATTCGTCGTCGTCTCCGGCTCCCAATATATTAAAATTGAATGGTGATTGGGCGAAGCAAAATCTTTTGTTGGCATTGATTGATAATAATTTTATTGTCTACTATTTTCTAGCTGACATGGAAAAAGAGTGACTATGACTGCTGTCATAGCCCTCGTTAAAAAACCATGAAAACGTTACAATATATAAATAACATTAATAACATTAACATAGAACAA
>CM055406.1:93119167-93139462 GCA_029228625.1 Pseudolycoriella hygida
TAGCGATTTACGTAAAGAAGGGAATAAAGACTAAAGTTGTTAGTGTGTCACGTGACATTAAGTCAGAGTATCTGTTCGTCGAACTTATTTTTCCGAATCTCAAGATTCTAATTGCTGCTTATTACAAGGCCTCTAAGATTGACGAAATTAATGTGCTAAATGACATCCTCGCTAAATTATTACCAAACTATGATGATGCTATTTTACTTGGTGATTTTAATGAAAATCGGCTAGGTGACAAATGTGTTAGATGTTCTCTACACTCCTGTAGTATTTGCCGCTTTAAAAATGTACTACGCACTTATGGACTGTCGGTAACGGGTACACAGCCAACTAATTTCGATGGAAAGCCGTCATTAATCGATGTTATAATTACCAAAAACCCGTCCAACATAGCCCGTTTTGGACAAGTTGGGAGTACTTTGTCGAATCATGATCTCCTTTTCGCCTCATGCATCAATAAAAACCAGAAGTTTGAGGAAAAGGAGGAACTTAAATGCTATTAACATAGACGCATTGTATAGCGACTTTTTGTTAAGCGGGTTTGGTGAGGTACACCAACACCATGACATCGACAGCATGACGACATGCTTTACTGTCAAAATGATAAATCTCCTTGATAGTCATGCACCGTTGAAGCCCTTTGTATAGAAGCCTAGAATTACATCTACAGAATTATGGTACACACATGAAATCGATAAAGCAATGGCAGATGCGGAATTAGCGAAAAGATTGTACAGGGCGAACAGAGTCGCCAGCTATGGCATCGTCTAAGAAATAAAGAAAATGAACTGTGCTTGCACGCTAAATCCGATTTTTATGGCCCAAAACTCCATCCACAATTAGGATCAAAGGCTCTGTGGAGAAACGCGAAGCATATGGGTTTAGTTTCATCGAAAAAAACTGCAACACGGCCTAACTTTACTGCTGATGAATTTAATCGACACGTAATCGAAATGGTGCCTAATTTATATTCTGACTTATCTAATGCTCCAAACAATAAAGCCACAACCACGTCACATAAAATCCCTTGCCAAACTACAAATAACTTAAAATTAGACAATAGTTCGAAGTCATGGAACAAAAAACTTTTCGCATTTAGAAATGTCACCCACGAAGAAGTAGCGCTAGCAGTCTGGTCCATTAGATCAAATGCTGTGGGACTGGGCCACTAATAGTAATACCAATGACACATATAATTAATTTCATCATAACATGCGCGTCTTGTCCCAAAACATGGAAAACAGCGAAAGTTTTCCCCGTACATAAAAATTCCAAAGGCTTCGACTTAAACGATTTCAGGTCGATAAGCATTTTGCCGGCCATGTCAAAGGTTCTTGAAATACTGTTAAAGATGCAAATATGTGATTTCATAAACGAATTTGATCTTATATGCAAGCTCCAATCAGGCTACAGGAGGGGACATAGTACAACTACAGCTCTTTTGAAGGTCACCAGTGATATCAAGAGGGCAATGGACAAACAACTAACCACAGTGCTGTTGTGTTGCTCCTAGACTTTTCAAAAGCGTTCGATTCTGTCAATCATACAATGTTATGTCAGAAATTAGAAAGGCAGTTTCACTTCGGCTCATCAGCTATCAATCTAATCAAAAATTACCTCAGTGATCGCTTGCAAACAGTGTGTATCAAAGGTGAATTCTCTGACCTCCTGCCTATCAACATCGGTGTTCCACAAGGTACAATTCTGGGACCTCTCTTGTTCTCATTGTTCATCAATGATATACCAAATGTAATTAAATATATGAATCACCATATTTTTGCCGATGATATCCAGATGTACAAATCGTTCGACATAATAGACGCTAAGAAAATAGTAGCCGAGATAAACAATGATATGATGTCAATTCAAAACTGGGCGGTAAAGAATAAACTACAGCTCAACATCAAAAAAACCAAGGCAATAGCTATAAGGACCAGATTTGACACTAGTCTTTTACCACCACTTCGCCTAAATGGTGAGATAATTCCATTTCTAGACAAAGTTGATAATCTAGGCATGATCTTCAACAAAAACCTAGATTGGACTGATCACACTGATCTCGTGTGCAGCAAAATCTATAAAGGTCTTAGAAGTGCGTGGCCACATTTTAGATACACTCCTCAGGCGACCAGAATTCTGCTAGCGAGGTCGTTATTCATACCACATTACGAATACCGCAGCGTGGTCTACTCCTATGGATTGGATGCCGCATCAAAAGGAAAACTCAAGAAAGCATTTGGTGCTATAATAAGGTTTGCATTTGGGGTCAGGAAATTCGATAGTATCAGGAAAGTTAATGACAAGCTGCTGGGATTCCCATTAATAACGTTTTATAAATGGAAATCAATGGCGTTTCTCCACAAACTCATTGCTACAAGAAGACCTGATTATTTGAAACACATTATAAATTTTGGACAATCAACCAGAAATAATCATCTTAGAATTCCTCGAAATGGTAACCATTACGGGCCTACCTTAGCAGTTCGTGGGGTTTCGGATTGGAATCTGCTCCCAAACGCCATTAGAAAAACGAGATCGTACAACGATTTTCGCACTAAATGCAAAATATATTTAAGGGAGAGGGGAATATAGACGAGGTATAACTAGTTATGAATGAACTGAAATCAGTCTGATCGTAAAAACTCTTGTTTTGTAAATACGCAAATGATACGCCATACAAATTGCTTTAAAGTTTAATTTCTACGCTTTTTTTTATCATTTTCTCTTCTTTTCTTTTTTTCCTTTACAATTCTGCTTTTTTGCTATTAGCCTAACATTTAATGTTAAGTCTTCTACTAATTTGATAATTTTAGTTTTAGTTAAGAAATATGTTCACATCTTTTGTAGTACCTTTTTGTATAAGGTTAGGCCTTTGTGTAAATGTTAAATAAATGCAATTATTTATCGAAGAGTAGCTTACTTCCAGGATTTGTGAAATTCTAATCCACCATATGCCATAAAATCAACGTACATACATCGGGTTACACGTACACGATGCATACGAATGCGATCGCACGTATCGTCCACGAATATAGATATTTTTAAATCCAAATTTTGTGACTACACTTTTAACTCACATTTTCTTCGCTTGATGTTGCGTCCTCTAATTTTACTGTGTTGGGATCTGTTGTGAACAATTTATTCGAAAAAAGATACTTCATTTAGCAGATACAAATGACACTCTCAAAGGAAATTCAATTATTTTATAAGAAAGATGGTAAGCTAAACGCTCAGGAATTTGTTTGTTTCAATATTAAATATTAATAAAATAACCGTCAGTAAAGACCTTAAATATTTTATACGCCTTAAGAATTCGATAAATTATTTTAAGTTTATGAAGCTTTTTTGCACTTTGTGAATAAAAGGAGTTCTGAAAATAATTATCAAAGAATGCAGTCAACAGCAAATTTTACTTTTTCAGGAAATAATTCGCGAAAAGGTAGTTGCCGCAATTCTTCCCATGAATACCGCTTCATTTATTAAAAATTCTTTTCATTTTTGCTGAACTTTAAAGTAAATAATAATATTTCGAAGGTAGATGAGTAAAACCTTTTCCATTTTTGTGTAAGAAAATTTTGCGATATAAATCTTAAAAAGTGTTGTGTATATAATACGTACATATACCACATTGTGATTTCCTTTTACAGATAATATAAATTTTTTTATATTTTTGTTTATTAGATTTGACCAACTTTATTTTCCATTGAAATACACAGGAAATTTTATGTGGCTGTTGACAGTTAGAGAACCCTTGAGATTAAAAATGGATACATTTACACCACATATAGTAGGGTGGAGCCTATTGACACATGGAATAAAAATCATTCTTAAAATTTCAAACAACGTCGTATGCATTCAAAAGCTTTGTTTAGTACTCATGCTTTTATTTCTGTTAAAAGTTAAAAGAACTTAATTACAAAAACTAAATAAATTCCTCTTGTATTTTAAAAAGTGGACTCAAAGTTCGTATCCCAATCAAGCGATAAATTCGAACAGTTTTAATTCTCTCAGGGGAGTCATATCACGTCAATTGAACTTCGTGCAGAGGGGGTTTACTTGCTATAAGATTATTCATACTGTCTACGCCAATTTTTCGTGTCTTGAAATTTCAGTTATATTTTATAGATATCGTTTTTTAATTTTCAGCTTGTTATAGGATTCGGCAACATCGAAATTTCGGCAATAATGAACTTTTGGATGAATCTTTTTATTGAAGTGACATACCCATGAGTTATATAGAAGTAAGTAAACGTATCGACATACAATGTCATTCATTCTATTTATAACAAACGCGTCTATAAAGTTTTTTCACTTCGGATAGTAAAAGTTTTAACAAGTTTTACAAGAGCTGCACCCCATAGAACAGTTTGAAATGAATAGAAACGACACATTGCAATTTGTGGTTGTTATGTTTATTGTTTCATATGAATCACCTGAGAAAATTGTAACTGTTCGAACTTTTCGTATGAAAACACTCCATGGGAGTGCAATTGTTATAATAAAAAGTGTTATTCTTCGAAGTAAAACACTCAATTGGACATCCACTGCTGTGCAGATTGATAAATTTTGGAGAAATAGGGTGTAATATGAAGAGTTCATAAAAATTCAAGTTTGATATGTCAAAAAACAGTTGTTCTGCTCTGAAACGTCAAAAACTTTTAAACTTGACTTATGTATTGAGTTTTTTTGAAATGTTGTAATTGAACCTTAGTCTGATGAAGATCTCTTCGGGGAGATAATTCGTTGAGAATTTTGTTTGTCTAATGTTCAAACGTACTGAGACTTCAGAAAGCCATCATACATTCTTCGAACATCCAGAAGCATGCATTTCAACTGCTTTGTATAAGTTCACCAAGGCCCGGACACACGGTAAATTTTGCAAAACGAAGTTATTTTGTGTCAAAACTCATGGATTTTTCAAGAGATGTTCTTGGTTAACAAATTGCTTTTTATTCAAAAAAAGAACTTCGAACAGTTTCTGAAATTCTTATTCTTATTTTGCCGTGCAACGCATAAAAACCTTGCGATGAAAGAGAAAAAAAAATTGCATGGAAATCTGTTCTCTCTTTCATCGCAAGGTTTTTATGCGTTGCACGGCAGACAGCAATAGAAAAACAACGGTGCCGTACATTCAAAAACCGTTCTCTTCGTGCGAACATTTCCGAATTCTTTCAAGTGAATCGATCTATGGCTAATTCCATCGGTACCGTCACCAACTTCATCTCTTTCACTCTTTCAATATGATTTGTATTAACATGAGACAAAAAAAAATCGTTCACCAGGTGACATGGTTGCGACAATGTATGGGTTTCTGATGGAATTATCCCAATTCATCGCTACGGAACGGGTTGGCTCAGTGGTAGCGTACTGGCCTTCCACCAAGAAAGCCCGGGTTCAATCCCAGTGTAGGCAAATTCTGTATAGGATATTCAATGTCTAGCATGAAAGTAACGTTCCTAAGTGTACCCCGAGCTTCATAACACGGGTAGTTGAGGAATTTGGTGCCCTCAACGAACCGTACACAGAAGAATGACATGAATGACGCAACCCATTCACGTAAATTCTGTGTACAAAATATCTGAGTATAAAAATATAATTTTAGGCGGAGATATAAATAATTAGCATTGAAAGGAATCCTATGGTACTGCGAGTTTATAGGCGTGATTCGGAATTCACATTAAGCATGTGGTCCACACTCACCAACCCGTACTGGCCCGCATGGTGTTTCACGGCTAAATACCCCTAATTCGGAGGCCTCATTCAGCAACGGATAATATAGCTACAAGTATATATATCGCTACGAAACAGTAATTCACCCACTTGGCATTTTACATTCAGCAAAAGAAAACACCACAGGTCGTTTCACCCTATTGCATAGCCATTTGAAATAAGAAGTGGAAGAAAATAAAAACGTCAAACAAAGCAATATTCCATCAAATAAGAAAAAAAAATAACAATAAAAATGTTCGGTTTTATGACTTCTTCCTTTATAACTCAATTTTGAAAGTATCGACATCGACATCACAATTTCGACTCACACATGAATTTTTGATCCGAAAAGTATACCTACTTTTCCGCATTATGTATACACTTCATTTTACATATTTGTTATTAGCCGTGTTGAATATTAATATAATTTAATTGAATTAGATTATTAACGTGGTGTTTATTTGACAGCCGAACAATAAATCCACTTTGATGAAAATAAATGAAATCGAAAAGCTTCCATTAAATCAATTATTATTTTAGTTGCATGCAAGACAGAACGCACAGGTATGTTTAATGACAGTTCATTCGAAGGTAAACGATGCATTACACGCACGAAAAAAACAAATTTTCTCCACAAAAAGGCAACGACTCAGCATGAAAGACGGAAAACATTCGCTTTTGGAATTATAAATAGTATTTTGTAGCATTATGGACGATTTGTAACTGACATAATATAATGTTGTCGTTTTTGGAGAATATGTGAAACTTTTTGTGTCATCTCCTTCCGTATTCAGATAATGTAATGATTTTTCGTTGTATACCCCTTCAAGATACAACTTTTTTTCAGTTAAATGTAACTCCATTTTCGAAAAATTGAATAAAAGTATAAAAAAAGAAATGTATGTTTCCACCTCATATAAAATTGGCTAAGGCGATTTCAATTGGAAGGGTTTTGTTTTTTGAGGTCTTATTAAACGAAATCACTAATAAAAAAAGGTAAAGGCTTTCTTATCGGGTGCCATTAGTATCTTCATTTTAATGTGGCTAATGGTACCTGGTACAGTTAACCACAGTATAATGAACACACTGTTGGCACCCTGTGCATTTAGCCACAGTATATTATCACCTAGAAAACACAAGATCACACGCGGTTCACTTTCGATGCCATCAAAAAGTGTGTCATAGTACATTAATGTGTATGGAAAGATACATACAGCGTCACACTTTTTCCCATAAGCTCTGACTTCCTCTCCCTTGCGACGTACTCCCCGGAAAATATTTATCCTGGATTCTACGGAAAATTCTAAGGCGTAGATCATTTTCACTCGTTAAAATCGGTTCGGTGGATCCGAAGATATGACCTTTAGAAAATGGTCATTTTCCATACAAAATGTGCCAAAGTTAATGGAAACGTTAGTAGAATGCGTTAGTTAGTTTTTTTCTAATAATTCAATTTCTAATACAATAAGTGAGGAAAGGGGGAAAAATTACAACAATACACTTCCACAAAAAATGAAAACTAAACTAAAGAAGAATAATTAAATAGACCTAGTTTTGCAGGGACCTTCGGGTGGGCATTCTACGCCACATGAGATTTTAAAAAGGAGGGGGGGTTACCGGCCTCGTTTGGGCGCCAGGGCTCTTGGAAGGCGCCATATAAAGTAAAATTATCGCAGTGACTAATTGCACCCGGGTGCAATTAGCCGCACAACACAGCAGATGCTAATGGTACCCGGGTACAAATAGCCGCACAACACAGCTGATGCTATTGGTACCCGGGTACAAATAGCCGCACAACACAGCCGATGCTATTGGTACCCGGGTACAAATAGCCGCACAACACAGCAGATGCTAATGGTACCCAAATCTATAAAATTGTTCTTCAAAAAAAAATTTTTTATTAACGCATCGCACATAATTTCCTTTAGAAATAGTTTTACTTCGAAAATAACATTGAATAAAATCTTTTCAACAAAAAAAATATGAGAACTTTGATTAGGCGCTGTAGAGTTTTAGATAAATTAAAAGCTGTATTACCACACGGCACTTCACTTACTTTCTGATTCTACAGCTGACGGCTCGGTAATTTGAAAGGCATCACGTTACTGACAGAGTTTCGATTACTCAGATATAATAGGGCATCGAACGAAATGTCAATCGGAATCAATTTGTCGTTTGATGGCAAATGTGAACCTAAGAAAGCATGGTCTTGAAAGCATGGCCAATTTTAGTAGACACATGTATTACGGTTTCTGTCCTAATTATGGCATAGAACCACTTCTAGAATTCTGAGGGATGTCTTATGGGTGAAAGGTGGATATCTATAACATTTTATAACTTTCATTAGGTTTTTTGCTATCTATCAGTTATTCTCGACATGAGTGAGGTTGTCCAATGTCGCTTCCTAAGATTTTGGAATAAACGTGGGTTTCATTCATTCATTCATTCATATTTATTTCTGGGTAGAAAGTGTAAATAATAGAAAAAGCACAGTAGCTCCAATTTGCTATTAATACAAGAAGCCACTGAAAATACAGTTGAAAATCATTAATTTCTCGTCAATTTCACTGCTGAAAACAGTGAAAGTGTCGAAAGTCATGTTTCTCATACTGTAAAGTAAGGTAAATATTCAAAAAAGAAAAAAAAATTGATTTCTCTAGCACTTTTTATCTTCAATCAGCTCTTTTAGAATATTTTTGTCATTTGTGAAATGAGTGAGATAATCCGATGTTAATTCCTAGGATTTCGGGAAGAACGTGGATTTCTGTAGCTTATGGTATAAATGGAATATATAGGAATAAATGGAATAAATAGGAATAAATGGAATAAATGGGAATAAATGGAATAAATGATAATTTTTTCAAACTCATCAAAACCTCAAATAGACTTGGTTTTGATGGCAACGCACACAACAAACCATACTGAAAAAACCCACTTTTGAAAACTTAAAAGAATTTTTGTTGAAAAATGGAATAAATGGAATAAATAAATTTATGCCATTTATTCAAAAAAAAAATAAAATTTAATCTCAAGATGCTCAAAATGCTTTATAATTTGTGCAAACCTATTTTTGAACTTGTTTGTCTAACTTGTGATGCGTTTGGTTCAGATATTTCGCAAAAACAACAAAATAAATTTTGGGAATAAATGGACTAAATGAAGTGCGCCACCCCTCGACTTTTCAGCTTCCAAAAGTTTGTTCCTCAAACTATTTTTTAATCAAGTTACTTTACCAAAATATTTAGTGGAGGAGGGAGACAAATTTTCAAAAGTTTTAATATCCGCCAAAAGCACTTAAAATGTAGGCGTGACGCAAGTTTTGTACATCTACTTACAAAGGTAATGACATCAGAGTGGAGTGACGCATTCAGCTGTGATACGCATGAAAAAAATTTCGAATCAAAGTTACGTCGTGTTTTTTGTAAGTAGGCACACTACAAGACTTGTGTCACACTTTTACTTTAAGTGGTTTTGGCGGATTAGTATATTTGGCGCGCGCCAAATTAAGTTCTATTTTTAAAATTTGGGTACGAATAGCATCGGCTATGTTGCCTGGCTATTTGTACCCGGGTTCCAATAGCATCAGCTGTGTTGCGTGGCTATTTGTACCCGGGTACTAATAGCATCGGCTGTGTTGTGCGGCTATTTGTACCCGGGTACCAATAGCAACCCGTTTGGGGACAAATAGCATCGGCTATGTTGTGCGGCTATTTGTACCCGGGTACCAATAGCACCAGCTGTGTTGTGCGGCTGTTTGTCCCCGGGTACCACTAGCATCTGCCTAAAATTATTGGACTGTGTTGGGATGGAGATAGATATTTGGTGTTGGGTTGGGTGCGTAGTGTGTCAGGGTGACCAACAAAATGGCCGATGTGGTGTGGATCGGACTTAGGAGGAGATTAATTTTTTTTTAAATTTTCTTTTGGGTTAGAGTAGATGTTTGGTGTCAAAGGAAAAGTTATTGGGTTGGGAGTGTAGTGTGTCAGGGTAACCAACAAAATGGCCGACGATGGTATGGGACGGACTTAGGAGGAAAATTAAATTTTTTTGTTCGTGATTGATGTTTCGTGTCAAAGGGAATTTTTTTCGCCGAAATTTTTTTTCGGCGAAATTTTTTTTCGCCAAAATTTTTTTTCGATAAAAATTGGTTTCGCAGAAAATTTTTTTCCTGGTATTTTTTCGCCGGAAATTTTTTCTCCAAAATTGGTTTCCTCTTTTCTTCCAAAACTGCTGATATCACAACAAAAACCCTTTTTAAAACTGATATCAATTTGGGTGACGCTTACAGCTTCGGAACGCAAAAATTTCTTTTGAAATATTTTTACTTTTGATTAAAAAAATACGTCTGCGCTTTCAGATTTTGGACGCCGAAAATTTGGCTACCCGTACCCAAAACTTAATTTTTTTTCGTGTCAATTCTGAAAGAACATAAAAACTATAACATTGGGGGGTACGGCATTTGTGAAAAGAATTTTTTGAGTTCCGAAGCTGTCAGCGTCACCCAAATTGATATTAGTTGTTTTGGAAGAAGGGACGAGGACTTGCGTCACGTTTCCTTTTTAAAAAGTGTTTTTGATGTGATGCCTTAAATCGGCAATAGATGGTAGTTTATTTACTTTTATATATCAATCTACTGTAAAGTCCGCTAAATATATAAAGCTATTTATGCTACACGAAATGTAAAATGATATATCAGTTCTTTGTGTCGTAAACTCCATTTGATCCACCTCAATCTGAGATAACATTTTGCAGTTCTTGTAGCATAAAATGCTATTCCATCAAATATAGTTTTGAGACAACATTGTCTAATTGATTGGTTTGAATTAGTTGACGGAAATTTTCAAGGCTATGATACAGTTTTGCAATTTTTAAATTTGAAAAGCAGCGTGTCCAAGCGATCACAATTTTGTTAAACCGTGCAGATAATGTGCCTCCCTAGTTTTGTATGCTACGCAGTTTTTGTGACATTTCGTAAAAGGAAAAGATTTCTAGTTTTGTTAGGCAGTGAGTTTTTGTCACACCTCGTATAAGGAAAAGCTTCCCAGTTTTGTTAAATTGAAAAACTAGTATGCAACTACAGACCAATATCAGTATTAAGCATAATAAACAAAATCATAGAAAAAATAATATATACTCGACTATACTTTCTAAAGTCCAATAATTTCTTTTATTAATTCCAATACGCTTTTCGCCTAAATTCTAGTACAAAAATAGCAGTTAATTAATTGCAAAGATTCATCATCTAGACTAGGCATATTTTTAGCCAAAGCATTCGATACAATAGATCACCAAATTTTACTGTATTAATTAGAAAAATCTGGAATAAGATGAGTAGCACTAAATTTAATTAAATCATTTTTAACCACGGACATCATCGTTCCCACTCACAAAATTCTCAGTAGTTACAAAATAATATTAATAGGAAAGTAGTTACCTCAAGTTGAAGGATCAATCTTTATGATACAAGCTTTTACATAAATATCATTTTGTAACAACTGAGAGCATTTCGAGCTTGGAACGAAGTTTTCGTGGAATGGGCTGTATATGTAAATGGAATAAATAGTTCATTGACTGATATTGTCTGAGGCTGTCCACAAGGAAGTGTACTGTCATAATTATTATTCCTCATTTACATTAATGATTTAGGAACCCTACCTCTAAATTGCACACCAAAACAAAAATCCCTATATAAAGAAAAATAACGCTCAACACGATTTAAATTTATTAAAAGAATATTTCAGACTTAACAAATTAACTTTAAACATAGAAAAAACAAAATTCATTAAAATTCACAAAAGAAACAAAGTTAAACATACATTTTACCTAACATACGAAGGAATTTTTCTTGAAGAAATCAATGAATTTAAATATTTAGGAATTATTATAGACAAATTTTTAACATGGAAATCTCATATCAAAAATTTATGTACGAAACTTTCTTGTAGAGTATCTAGGTATCCTAAAAAAATTATCTTATTTTCTTCCAAAGAAAATATTATTTTTATTATACTACTCGATGATACATTGTAATATCGAATATCTATGCAATATATCTGGGGATCAGCAACATTAACACACTCAAAACCCCTACAAACTCTTCAAAACAGAGCTATTAAATCGATTCTAAATCTACCTTCACAATATCCTGTTGGATTTGCAATTAAATATGCCTTGACCTTAGATTGAGTTTAAGTATGCTGTGACGTATTAAGAATTCTTACAATCTAGTTGGTTGTGAACATCTATCGTAATAAGTCTTTTTTCCAAGAAAGACGCAGTTTTTGTAATTCCGACTTTTACTACAGTAGCTAAAACCAGTAAAATCAACATAGCCAACATACTCATTATACAAAGACACTAATATTTTACCATTATTTTTAATAATGTAATAGTAAATGTAATGTAAAAATGTAATTAGTAAAATATTTTTAATAAATTCAATAATTATTTTTTAAAAAAATGAACATACATAATACAAGATCAGAAAATTCAACATATGGGCCATTCCATTGAAAAGTTGGAAAATGTGTTACGAGGGAACCGTCTTCTGGCATGAAGGAGTTGTACATTGAACCTATAGAGGAATTTTCTTCATACAACACAAATCTCGTATGTGCACGGTTTAGCAAGAACACATGGTTCCCTCGCAACCTACCAATGGAATTGCCCATATATTAACACCACAAGAAGAAATATAGGAAAATCAGGACCATTTTTATATAACCACATTCCAAATGACTTAAAAAACAAAAATAAATTGAAATCTTGGCTTTTCAAAAAATCAAAAAATTATCAAAATTATTAACAAATTAAATAAATCTTTCATTATTAATTTCAAATAACTAAACAAAACAACATTCAAATAAAATTATTTTAAATTTGAATACACTTTTACTACATGGGGTGAAAAGTCCGCGGCCTCATATAGAGATGGCGTCATTACTTCAGAATTTTTGTTAACATTCAGTAGTACCACCCTTTAGTTGTCTACAGCCAAAATTTCCTGACATTTGGTGTCATAGTTTTCGAATTACTGTCAATAGAGTGACGCAGGTTTTTGTTGTTCGTAAAAAATGGAAAATAATGAATTCCATGTGTTAATTAAACATTGTTTCTTAATGGGAAAAAATACGGTGCAAAGCAAAGAATGGCTGGATAAGTGTTATGGCACATCTTCTCCGTCGTATACAACGGTCAAGAAGTGGCATGCTGAATTTAAACGAGGTAATACAAGCACCGATGATGCCCCACGTTCGGGACGTCCAAGTGAAGCAGTTACTGAAGAAAACATCAAAAGAATCCATCGTATTGTTTTGGCTGATCGGAAAGTTAAAGTTAGTGATATAGCTGACATCCTCAAAATATCAATAGAACGGGTGCGACACATTTTACACGAGTATTTGGACATGAAAAAGCTTTCTGCGCGATGGGTGCCGCGTTTTCTAACAATTGATCAAAAGCAGCACCGTCTTGATGATTCAGAGCGTAATTTAGCTTTGTTCGAGCGTAATCCAACGGAGTTTTTGCGTAGATTTGTCACGATTGATGAAACGTGGATTCATTACTATACACCAGAGTCCAATAGACAGTCTGCAGAGTGGTTAGAATTTGGTCAAAGCCGACCAAAGCGCCCAAAGGCACAGCGTTCTGCAGGCAAGGTTATGGCCACGATTTTCTGGGATGCGCATGGCATAATATTTATCGACTATTTGGAGAAAGGAAAAACAATAACTGGCGAGTACTATGTCACATTATTGGAACAGCTCGACAACGAGATCAAGAGAAAACGACCGCATATGCAGAAGAAAAAGGTCTTGTTTCATCATGACAATGCACGAGCGTATTCATCCATGCAAGCAACTGTGAAACTGGACACTTTGGGCTACGAATTACTCCCCCACCCACCTTACTCTCCAGATCTGGCCCCAGCGACTACTATTTGTTCCCAAACTTAAGAAGATGGCTACAGGGAAAAAGATTTTACTCTAATGATGAGGTGATATCCGAAACAGAGGCCCATTTTGCAGGGTTGGAGAAATCCTATTATACCAAAGGTATCCAAATGTTGCAGGACCGTTGGACTAAGTGCATTTCCCTTCAGGGAGACTACGTTGAAGAATAAAATTAATTTCATATGTAAAAGTTAGTTCTTTCATTGCAAGGCCGCGGACTTTTCACCCCATGTAGTAAAGTCAATTCCTTAAATGAATAATAATTCGCTGGAATTGATTTATAATTTTAATTAGATATAAAATACACTGTAAGCTGTTACTTGTACATTACGATAGTACATTACATCACAAGGAGCTAAAACGGTGCATTTAGACAAAGGTGGTGAAAAGGTCAAATCAGTGGGTGGAGCGCAGCGGAGCACGAGGAGGACCTTTTCACCACCGTAGTCTAAATCAGCACCGTTTTAGCTCCGTGTGTTGTATACTATTTTTCACGCAGACGGACAAAAAGTCAGATTTTGAACAAAACACTCAACAACCTTAAGTTCAAATTTCATATTATGATCATAGCCAGTATACGATTCGATTGTGTCACCTAAATTGTTTTCATAAGATTCGTTTTTTACTTCCGTCGAAGTTGTTTTTATTGATTATTTTTTTTTTAAAATTCGCGTGTGATTCTTAGAATTGAGCAGATAATAATATCGACAATAGGTGTGTGTCCGCGCGTACTATTGAAAGTGAGACTAAAATGAATTTGTATTTTATAATATGTCGACAAAATGAAATCTTATTTTGTTTATGTTGCAGGTGGGTAAAAAATGACATATCAGACTGGGATAAAAACGACAGGTGGGTCAAAAACGACATTTCAGACAGGTTAAAAAATGACATTCAAATGTGACTCGAAACAGAATAATTTAGGATCTAAATTCGTTGAGAAAATTTGACTTTGTATTATATCTCATCGTCATGAGTATTCCATACATTAAATTCTTCTCTAAAGAAAAAAAAAAAACACCGGTGCCGTGGAGATTCGAACTCGATCCCCCATATGATAGCATACTGTGCTAACGACTACACCAATGAATCTACTGACATTGTGCAACTGAAGAGTATTGTCGTAGTACACGTAATATGTATGTAGATGCACGACTGTGTAATGTAGTGTATGTGATTGCAATATACAGCGACAGCCATGTTTGTCTCTTTCACACTTACATGAAATGTTAAGTTTTCGAACCTTTTATTTATAATATATGGAAATATATTGTGCCAAGAATTGTTCTTAAGAGTGAAAATAAGTCCACAAAGCGGCACATTTCCGCTATTCTCCGTCATTTCACTCGTGCTTTAAAGCTTCACGCTTGATAACACACTTGTACTAGTACACCTCTACTCTATAGGCAGCTTTGTCTCATCGCGGCTACTACTACGACCACTACGACTATAAACCAATAACAACATTTAACTTAAATGATATTTTATTCATCGTGTCCATCGTGTACACTGCAATGTGGACGAACAATATTCGTGTACGTACAAAACATATATCTTTTGTTTTTATGGTTTCATTGTGGATTGTGTTTTCGCTACGTATTTATTTACAAATGGCAAAAATATAATCCACATTCATAGATTACGAAAATGGAGAAATTGTAAGAATGTTTTATTTGTTCTAATGTTACCGTTTGTGCGATGCCTGATGTGTGAATTTTACATTTAGATTTTTCTCGTGTATTTTTTACCACATCATGAGTAAAAATTGTTAAATAAAAATTTTACAGAATCGAGGTGAGAATAAAATAAACATTTCAATTTGTAAATCTTGCGAATTATGTAAAGAGGTTTAAAAATAGCAGTTGCTAAATACATGAATTTTCTTATCTTATCTTAATTCTGTGTTATCTGAAAAGTATACTCGAAAGTTGCATATCGTAATCCTAACACTGTAAGCCCACACACAACAACGAAAAATTTACAGATATTTCGAGATCCTTTTTTTCTAAAAAAAATGTTCTATTCCTGTTTTTGAAAATGTCTTCTTGTAACGAATCGGAGCAATGAATAATGCCGACAAAGAACGTTTACCCGAGGGTGTATCCGGCAATGTTGAAAATGTTGCGATTCGTATATGAAGGGTGACTGATGAATGCTTCTACGAAGAATTTCTTTCTGGAAATCATTGTTTCTTTCAATTCACTTCTACATTGTTTTTAGATAGACTGTGTAGACTGAAGAACACCATTGCAAAAAATACAAGAATTAGTTTTTCATCTGAGTCTGTTTATACGATAACTATATTGACACTTTTCGAAATTCATGTTCACTTGAAAGAAAAATAAGATCTTGTTGAGTAAAATCGCTCGAGAATTTCCGAAGATACTGTCGAAGAAGACCTTACTTATGTTCATGGTGATGTTCAGATATTCTTTGTTACGACGTGATGAAAAAGATAGATTAGAAATAGAAATAGTGACGCTGCACTCCGCTCACTGCCTCTTCACCACCTGGGTCGAAATTAAAAACTTTTGCTCTGTGTTTTTATATAGATACTATTTTATGCGCAGACAGAAATCAGATTCCTAACAAATTATAACAACAAAATTGAATTCCAAAATTGTATGGTCAAATTGTCATAGTATACTGCATGTATTAGAAATGATGACGTGACATTTCTCCGCCGCAAATAACGTCCGGTGTGTTATTAACGCCCGCACTCCGGGCGCTAATAACGCCCGGGGTGTTAATAACGACCGCACTCCACGCTATATAATTCAGTACACGCTATTGAGCTTGAAGAATTAATTGGAAGTTATTTAAATTCAGAAGCTTAAGATATTTCAATGTACACATCTCGTTTTGTGTTGTTTTTATTCATCTCTTTTACTCAATTTTTTAAATTTCCAAATCTTAGTGCTCTAGATTGGTAAATTTCACAATTTCGTCAAAGAACTGAATAATGTTCATTGATCCTTCGTTAAATTTTTGTTGGGTCTGGTGAATAAATCTATTGCGCTGAACAAATTTCTTGCGCTGCTCTGCAAATACTTGGACTGCTACCGTCACACACAAATTTTGTAATAATTGCGTACTTTCGTTGATGGGCCGCGGTAAGCGCAAAAAAGCACAATGCCCAATGTGCCGCGGTCCCATCAATGACTTTCATAAAGGTTTCAAGTAATTTTTTGATTTCTTATTGACAACTTTTTTAAAAGTAAAAGAGCAGAGAAACAAATTCTTCCATCTAGTGGCATTCTGTATCAATCCCTTCCAGTGACGTTCTGAATTTTCCCCTTAGTCAACTTTATCTAGTGACATTCTGTTTAAGGAAGATTTTCCTCTAGTCAACTCCTTCTAGTGACATTCTGTATAAGGAAAATGTTCCACTTACTCAACTCCTTCTAGTGACATTCAGTATAAGAAAGATTTTCCTCTAGTCAAATCTATCTAGTGACATTCTGTATAAGGAAAACGTTCCTCTTACTCAACTCCTTCTAGTGACATTCTGTATAAGGAAGATTTTCCTCCAGTCAACTCCTTCTAGTGACATTCTGTATAAGGAAAATGTTCCTCTAGTCGACTCCTTATAGTTACATTCTGTATGAGGAAAATTTTCCCCTTAGTCAACTCTTTCTAGTGACATTATGTTTTTTTTGAAGCTGTTAGAAATCATTGCACAAATGTCTTCTATATATTTCACGTTGTACACCTCTAAAAGGATAAGGTTGTAACTATCAACATTTAAAAAAAAAACATTACACAACAAGTGGGAAAATAAACCTTCACCGCATTTTAAAATTTTCCTGTATTCAACTCCTTCTATTGACGTTCTGTATAAGGAAAATTTTCCCCCTAGTCAACTTCTTCTAGTTACATGCTTTATAAATAAAGTTATTCATTAAAATGCAATTTTATAGCGTTTATCGAATTATTCAGCTGGGCGTTATTAACTTACTATGATCATTATATGAAATTTGAATCTAAGTTTGTTGAGTGTTTTGTTCGAAATCTGACTTTTTGTCCATCTACGTGAAAAATAGAGTGATTGCGTTCGTAGATCGAAACGTCTTAGTAGGACCTAACAAACGAAAGTGCTGACTTCTTCGTTTACGACTTGTCTTTACCTTGTCTTCGAAACCATTTGTTGATATATTTTGTGTCTCATATGTAAGTAACGCCTATTTTCTTGTATTTCCGTCCATCTCTCCTGTACCACCTAGAGAGCTCAAACTTGCGCGAATAGCTCTTTGACTCTAGATAGAAATTCCTGAAGGAATGAGGGCTGGAATGGGAGTCCCTATTACGCATATCTCGGCTACAAGATCAGCTAAGGAGCTAAGCTTGCTTCATTCTATAACATTTGACTCTAGATTTGCAGAAATGCCAGAGAGTGAAGGGGCTGTAAAGGGAGGCGTTATAGAATATTTCGAAAGTCCTAAAAATTTCTCAAAAGGTCTATAAAGTTATCGACATTTTTAGTAGATTCTAAGAAGTTCTAGAATGTTCTAGTAAGTTCTGGAAAGTTTTACTATGTGGGTCTCGTCTCATTTTGTTATAGTTACTCATATGCAGGCAGTAGAGGTGTGCGCCGGTCGAAATATTTCGGCGGCGGCGATTGCACTTTTCGAAATTTCTCGGCGACGGCGAAAATCGGCGCAAGGGGGTCTCGGCGGCGGCGTAAATCGGCGCACGAAAAAGTTGTTTTCGGCGGTGGCGGCGGACATTTTTTAGTGTTTTTCGGCTGGCGGCGGCCAAAATGACTTGAAAATACTCGAATGTAATTTAAAACACTTCTTAGATATTGCATTTCAAATTCAACAATGGCTTTATTTGACTTAAATCTAAACCCGCCACACCCGCCATATGGAAGTCGGCGCCCCTGATCTTTACCGTTAACTATCAACGCATTTTCAATTTCAGCCCTAAAGACTAGTGTGCACGAAATTGTTGGCTTTCTATCACTTTCACTTATGCTGTGCGTTGATCTCAACCGATACAACGTTCGTGATACAGCCAATCGTTGTGTGCCAAGACTTTCCAACATTATTAGAACGCTGTGCCATCTGGTGGGTGTATGACCTTTCAGCGTTTGGTATCGCTTCTTAGCAACACTACTGCGCGGATCATCTGCTTCGTTGACCAAGGATATGAGATTTTGGCAGTGAGAAACTCGTCGCAACCATCGATACCAATATCGTTTGTTAGCGCTTGAAAGAAGTCATCACCCAACTTCTCAACTCTTTTGAGCAATTCATATTGCACTACCCCAGATAACACAGACCACACTTTTTAATGTGGTGGCCCACTGAATGTACATTAAATGTGTAGAATTTGTACATAAGACATACAAAAAATATGCCTGTGAGTGTGAACTGGTACATTTTCCTGTGTAAATAAAAAGCACATTTTTTGAGCCATTATTATTGCACCAGATCAGAAGAACATTACTTGTGCATTTTTTGTGCTTGAAAAAATGTACGCAATTACCATCAAACTTAATGTACAGAAAATGTGCTTGTGATGTAGCACTTTTTTTGATGTGAATAAAATGCACATTTTTGTGTCATTAAAACTCGAAATTATTGTACCAGATTTCTCCTACATTTTATGTGCTTGAAAAGATGTTTTACTCCCTTTATTCAAAAATGTATATTTTTAGTTACAAAAATGTCCATGAAATTAAATTAGCAAAACTTTGGACAATTCAGCAAAGGTAATTTTAACAGCAACACTAAGCGCGATCGACGTCTAGTCATCGAGGAATTGATTTACTGTTTTGCACAAAATCATTTCCCTGAGGCAGACAGGGGCTGCTATTTTAGTTAAATTTCTTTAAATAATTCGTTTGAAATAGACTCTGAGAGGTGAAAAGTGTGAGTTATATTTTTTTATGCGTTGAAAAATTGTGAAGAAAATTTCTTAAAATTTTAACTTTCTAAAGCTTCAAGCTTAAAGAGCATTTCAGTTAGTTAAAGTTTGCAAAAGAAAAACGAAAAAAGTTTCAGTTAATTTTGCGAATATATGCAAATTGCAAGAATTTTGAAAGACCAGTGCATAACTTTCAACCAGAATTCCATTTCAACCTAGCTAAGCCAAAAATAAACGAAAATGTAGCGAACATGCAATTAATAGATTATTTTACGACGCTGAAAATGTTTATGAAATTACAAAAAGAAAATTTCTGATATGCATCTTTATGTGCACATTTTTTGCACACTTTTTGTTCCGCACTCGTTTTCCTAGAATTTTCCAATTTTCATGCGCATTTCCGATGTCTCATCAGCACTGGGGTCGCCGAAATCACAGCCTAATTTTTATTGTAAAAAAAAAGTTGCATTCTGCAAGATTTGAACCTTGGAACTCCAAACTTTGAGTCGAGCGCGTTACCAATTCCTCAATTTTGTCCAATATAAATTATTCAAGCACATTAAATGTACATTTAATGTTCTCTAATTCATCATCAAACTTTATAGACCGTTAGTACCTTCCGGTGTGAGGTCTTTCTGCCGCAACCCTAGATTGGAGAACTATCGCCCTCCATGCCCTCCTCTCGCCCGCCAAGGAGATGGTTTGTTCGCCCAGAGAAAGTCCCCTAACTTCTAAATCTGATTTAATTGAATCGATAAAC
>CM055406.1:93148956-93164242 GCA_029228625.1 Pseudolycoriella hygida
ACACTCAACTTCACTTGACTTGAACGATTCAATTAGCTTTGTTTTGTTTACAAATCTAACAATCGGAACAAATCTGTCTGCGGCTGAGTTTCGAACCAACGCACTGGCAACTCGATCTCATAGTAGCAAGCAGACGTGTTAACCACTACGCTATCGAGTTGTCATGTTTTAGTTGCGTCGGAATCCAGAAGGCCATTCGAGACTTGGAGAACAATAATAATCAAAAGAAAGCTCGTTTGCATGCTTCCTCAAGATCCTCATCTAAGAAGTCGTTGACAAGTCGTCAAAAAATAACGGCGTTAGAAAAGCTCGAGGAAGAACAAAAAGTCAGATTGGATTACCTAGACAAGAAATATAGAATTTTGGAGCAAGCTGAAAGTGATTCTGTAAGCTGTGACGATGAAAAAGAATCTTCCGTTGATTATTATCACCAGTGGGACCAGCAGATCAAAAGAATTTCCAAGGACATGGCAAACCTCACAGTGCTCGATAACGTGTCAATTTCGTTGAGTGACAAAGATCGGGAATTGGTGAACACATTTAGAGCATCAGAATTGAAGGACAAGTTAGATCGACCGAAAAGTCAAAAAATTCCTTTGAAAAGTTCCATGCTGGCTGGTCAACAACAACACCAAATGAGTTACTCAAAGACATCCAATAGTCAACAGATTCCAAAGGCCGAATCTCGTGAAATTTGGAGTGCCAGACAATCTGGTCGTGTTGATGAGTCCAAAGGTACAATTCCAAAAATTCCCAGAAATGTTCAACAACAAATGGATCCAGTATCGCATTCATATGTTCCGAAACAATTTTCAAAGCTTCAAGAACCTGAAGTAATCTTCAATGTTCAACCGGTTGGTAGTCAACAAAACTGTTGGTCAACATTTGGCAAAATGAATAAAAGTACTCCAGTCCAAAACACACAAGCAAATGAAACGTTTGACTGGGATAGATTTAACACTCATAATCTTCGACCGAGTTTTCAAATGCCAAGAGTCCAACCGTTAATTTCTACGCCGACCCGAACGAATTGTATGCAACAAGAGACCAGAGATTCTGGTTACGTATCAACTCCAGTTGGTGTTCCGTTAACACAGTCCCAAATTGCATCACGACATGTTTTTAAAGATCTGCCTGAGTTTTGGGGAAAAGCCGAAAATTGGCCGCTGTTCTTGAGTTCATTGAAGACGTCGACCAAAGAATGTGGGTTCAGCGATGGAGAAAATCTAGGACGATTGATTAAAGCATTAAAAGGTGACGCTATAGAACTGGTTAAAAGTAGCTTGGTTCATGCTAACGCAGTTCCGGATGTGGTAGAAACACTTCATTTAATATTTGGACGTCCGAGTTTAATCATTCATGAAATGTTGGATAAGATTATCAATACACCTTCTCCAAAGGAAGGTAATCTTGGTTCACTCATTAAATATGCGATTTCAGTAAAAAATTTATGTGCAACAATAAAATCGTCTGGAGATTTGAATTATTTACAGAATCCAATTCTGATTCAAAAATTGATTGATAAGTTGCCGACCCAAAGTCAATTGGACTGGGCTTATTTCAAGTTTGAAGCTGGTCAAGTCGATTTGTTGGTATTTGGTCAATGGCTATATCAATTGGCTCAAGTGGCAACCGACGTTGTTAATCCGTTAAGTTTAAAATTTGATGAAAAACGAGATCGTAAAAATGAAAGAATCGTTCTAAACAATCTGACCATGTAAATGCTCAATCCGAGACACAAACCGTAACTAAAGAATCATCAAATTCAACTAAGTCGTTCAAATGTCATGCTTGTGGTGTAGAATCAGTTAATAAAAATCGTGAACCAGTCCACAAGCTGGAAAACTGTAAAAAGTTTAAAGATATGACAATCAATGATCGATGGACACTCATCAAAAAATTCCACATTTGCGGCGGTTGCTTCGGAAATCACCATTACTTCAAATGTAAGGCCAAAAAGAAATGTGGCAAGGACGGCTGTATTGCTAATCATCATTTGATGCTCCACAATACTCCGAAGAAAATTGATGTCGATACAACGGAAGCAATGAACAATAATTCACATCGATCAACATGTACAAAGACGAAGTTTCCAGACATTTTCCGGATAGTACCAGTGATTCTCCGTTATGGTAGCCAGCCAGTTAGAATTTTTGCATATTTGGATGACGGATCGAAATTGACGTCGCTAGAAGAAAAAGTTGCTGACAAAATTGGAGCCATTGGTACCAAGAGTTCATTATGTGTTTTATGGGCACTTGGAAACAATCAGGTTGAGTCAAATTCAAGACAAATTTCCGTTCAGATCAGTGGTGTGTTTGATGGTGCTGAACAGTTTACATTGGATCACGTGCGGACTGTAAAGAAATTGGTTCTGCCGTCTCAAACAATTACAAAGCAGTGGCTAAGTCAGTACTCGTACTTCGATGGTATTCCAATATCGACATACAATCATGCGATTCCTCAAATGATAATCGGATTACAATTCTCGAAGCTGATGGTGTCATTAGAAACGATCGAAGGTGAGTGGTCACAACCTATAGTATGTAAAACGAGATTGGGTTGGGTTGTCCAGGGCCCAAATGATAAAAGTTTCCGAAATAATTTGCCGCCGAAGTATGGGCTCAATCAATGCGAGTGTCAATTAGACGATGATGCGTTACATCGATTGGTAAAAGAATTCTTTAGTAATGAGAGCTTTGGTGTTAGAGCGTCCTCTGTGGTTATGGAATCCAAAGATTTGATGAGAGCACAACAACTTCTAGATTCAACTGTAAAAAGAAAAGGAAAACGTTTTGAATCCGCTTTGCTTTGGCGAAAAGAAGAAATTCAACTTCCTAACGGTTATCGTATGGCTTTGAGACGCCTTGAATGAATCTAAAATGAAACGAAATCCTATTCTTGCTGATCGAATGCGTAGTTACATTGTTGATTTTATCCATAAGGGCTACATTAGGAAATTATCCGACTCTGAGAGGGAAATTATTGGCCCCCGAACTTGGTATCTGCCAATGTTTCCAGTTTTTAATGAAAAAAAGCCAAACAAGTTGCGTTTAGTTTGGGACGGAGCGGCCAGAGTTGATGGCCAATCACTTAATTCAAACTTATTAGTCGGGCCTGATTTGTTAGTGCCACTACCAGATATTTTATTAAGGTTTCGACAACGAAAAATTGGCATAATTAATGACATTAAAGAAATGTTTCACCAAATTTTGGTTTGTGAAACTGATCAACAATCTCAAAGATTCTTATGGCGAGACGGAAACTCTTCAGTTGACCCAGATACCTATGTCATGCGAGTAATGACGTTTGGCTCATCATGTTCCCCTACAATTGACCAATTTGTTAAGAACCAAAACGCGATGGATTTCAGTGAAAAGTATCCACGAGCTGTAGAAGCTATTACAAAAAGTAATTATGTTGACGATCTAATAGATGGCACTCACACTCCGAGCGAAGCGATACAATTAATCAAGGAAATCCAATTGATTCATCAAAATGCTGGTTTTGAGCTTCGAAATTTTCAATCGAACTCTCCAGAAGTTCTCACAGCTTTAAATGTTGACACTCAAGATGACACAAAAATGTTGGATCACAAAGGTATCGTCAAGACAGAACGAGTTCTTGGCATATGTTGGCATACAGAAAGAGACGCATTCACCTATTGCCTGAAATTCATTAAATTCGGAGCACAAGATGACAAATTTGTACCCACCAAGCGAGAAGTTTTGAGAACAGTTATGTCAGTATTTGATCCTCTTGGATTTTTGGCACACCTCGTGGTTTATGCCAAAATTCTCCTACAAGAAATTTGGCGAAGTAAACTGGGATGGGACGATCCATTACCTTCAGATTTGAGAAGTAAATGGTCTAATTGGTTGAAAGAATTACCGAAAGTGGAACGAATTTTTATTCCTCGATTGTATTCAACACGCATCTCTCCCTTACCGCCAATTTCAGTTCAACTGCATTTGTTTGTTGATGCAAGTTTGGAAGCTTTTGCTGCTGTGGCTTACTTTCGTATTGAAGACGACTCCGGTGTGGACAGTTGTTTGGTGGAAGCAAAGACAAGGGTTGCTCCAATTAAGCCACTATCTGTTCCATGATTAGAACTTCAAAGTGGAGTTTTGGGTACTCGTTTGGTTGGCAGTATTCATAAGAGTCAATATGGAATGAAAATTCACAAAACGATAATTTGGTGCGACTCCAGAACAGTATTGTCCTGGATTAATTCAGATCTCCGAAAGTATAATCAATTTGTGACATTTCGAGTTGCAGAGATTTTGGATTCGTCGGTCAATATTGAGTGGCGTTGGATTCCGTCATCAGAAAATGTTGCTGATGAAGCAACGAAATCCAAGAAACAAGGAAAAGACAAAATCGCTGATGTTGAAATGTCAACTCGTTGGTATAATGGTCCAGAATTCCTTCGAAATCCAGATTCCAATTGGTCGTTTGAACTGGAGCTTCCTAAATTTGAAACGGATGAAGAAGTAAGATCGTTATACTTGCTAGCCCATCTTGAAGTTCCAATTGAAGAGTTCATTGACTTTCGAAGATTTTCTAAATGGCAACGATTGGTCCATACGACTGCTTATGTTCTTCGATTTGTGTACAACATCAGAACTGAATTTGACCAAAGATATTTCGATGTATTTTCTCAAGAAGAATTGATGCTAGCCGAGAATCTTTTGTATAAGAAAATCCAGTACGATAGCTTCAACGAAGAATTGGTCATCATTCGACACAACAAAAAAGCATCAATGGAACAACAGAAAGATATGCCGAAGACCAGCCCAATCCGTATGTATTCGGCGTACATCGATGATTTGGGTGTGATGAGAATGAAAAGTCGAATCGATTCAGCAACGATATCTGATGAAGCAAAACGACCTATCATCTTAAGTAGACATCATTATGTGACTCAATTGATCGTCTACTATTATCATGAGAAATATAAACACCAGCACCACCAAACAGTTTTGAATGAAATTCAACAGAAATTTTTGATTCCGAAACTACGTGTACTACTGGGAGTTGTCAGAAATGGTTGTCAGAAATGCAAAAATACCGCAGCGAAGCCAAGAATACCTGAGATGGCTCCATTACCTGAAGCCAGATTGGCAGTCTACACCAGACCATTTACCTACGTTGGTATCGACTACTTCGGCCCAATTAAAGTAATACAAGGACGAGCAACCGTAAAACGATGGGGCGTACTTATAACATGTTTAACAACTCGTGCGGTTCATTTGGAAATTGCTCATTCTTTGGACACCAGCTCATGTATCATGGCAATCAGAAATTTTGTGTGTTTTCGCGGACAATCAAGAAAATTTTTTTCCGACAATGAAACACAATTTCATGGAGCAAACAATGAAATGCGTAAAGAACTAGAAAATGAATTTAAAAAGCTCGATAAAGCTCGCATACAGGCAGAATTTACATCAGCAGAATATTCATGGTCGTTCAATCCACCAACATCGCCACACATGGGTGGACTTTGGGAATGAATGGTTCAGTCGGTCAAGAAGTGTTTGGATGAGTCAATGACTAGTCGATACCCGAATGATGAAGTTCTCAAATGTCTGTTCGCTGAAGCTGAAAATATCATAAATTCAAGACCGTTGACATATGTTCCACTAGATTCACCTGACGATGATGTATTGACACCGAATCACTTTCTTATTGGTTCATCAAGTGGAAGAAAGCCAGCTGGTGATTTTGGGGATTCCGATTTATTAAGAAATAATTGGAGAACTGCACAAGCCATGGCAGATAAGTTTTGGAAAAAATTTGTCCTTGAGTATATGCCAACCCTCATGAAACGTAATAAATGGACAAAGTCAGTCACATCAATTCAACACAACGACGTGGTACTAGTTGTAGACGAAAATTTGAAGCGAAACGTTTGGCCAAAAGGTTTGGTAGTTGAACTACATCCGGACAAAAATGGACAAGTCCGCAGTGTTAAGCTTCGAACAAGCTTGGGAACATTTTTGGACAGACCTGTAGCGAAATTGGTGGTCCTTGATGTGCGACGTAATTTGGTCACTACGAGCTCAGTTAACGGGGGGGAGAGTGTTGAAAATCGCGCCTTATTTTCATAGTTCTAATCTGTCTTTGAGTTTGTTTAAATAAGAGATGACACTTTGCCTCGTTAAGTTTTGATATTTTTACCGAATGAGAGCCATATTTTTTTTTATTCCTGTTTCTACAAGCGACAGAAGAAGCACTATTTTATCAGAAATTTGAATTAGTTTTTCAATCAAAAGTGCTTAAGAAAATTTGAATTAATTTGTTGCTGTTTCGAAGGGAAATTAAGAGACTGAATGTAAGAAATTTTGTTATTATATTTTATGAATTGTTGTCTTTATAAAGTAATTTTCTCTTCAAGGTTTTTTAGCATACTTACCTTTAACACTCATTTACATTCTGTGAATAAATGTATCGAGAAATGAAATGTTTTGAGTTGTTATTTGGACGCTTAAGGAAGTCAGCCCCTAAAAATTTTCTCTTCAGTAACACAGAATGATGCATTCACGCCTAACAAGGCATAATTCGATGTAAAAAGTGGGGAGCGCACACAAGTTTATGGAGTTATCAGCAAAAACCACCGTCTTAACTGTTATAAAAGATGCTGAACAGCTAAGTCCAATATCTTCTGGCTACGTCTCTGGTTATGTAACGAACTTTACATGGTTCTCAGTTCGAAGTGCACAAATCACGTTTAAAGATTATCTAAAATACAAAAATACAATTAGCAACCTTTAAGAATGTGGTTGCCCACTGAATGTACATTGGAGTTAAAATTTTCTTTCAGATTTAATTTCAGAAATACCATTTTTCTCTCATAATTTCGCTTCAAAAATTAAATGCTCGAATTTCGTTCACTTCAGTCACTGATAACTGAAAAAATGATTCCAATCTACGAATGTACATTAAATGTGCGAAATTCAATGTTATTGAGAATATGTACAAAAAATGTGGTACATATATCGATGTATATAAAAAGCACATTTTTTGTGCAGCCTTTAACGGCGGTGATATTTTTAATGTTTAATTTAATTTTTAAAACGTTTTTAATTTATTTTTTCAATATTTTTCTTTTGTACCTTTGTTTTGTTTAGTTCGTTTGTTATGTTATCGTAATTTTACTTTATAAGTTATTATTATAACGTTTTTGGTTTTTTAGCGAGGATTATGACTTCCGTCATAATTACTCTTTTTTTCCATGTCGGCTAGAAGATAGTAGACAATAAAAGTAATATTCATTCAAAACTCGAAATTATTGCACTAGATCACAAGTACATTTTTCGCAAATTTTATGTGCGTGATAGAAAGATAGATAAGAATCTTTGGGGTATAGGCACCTGGGTCAGAGATCCTTTGTACCACTCCCCGATTTCTTTGTTTATTAAAAAAATTGAAATACATAGAAACAAAACAATACTAAATACGAATCCTAATTAATGAGTGAAGTAGGTTGAGAGGTTCGAGCCAAACATTGTCCTTACATATCCTGCGATGTTACAGTCAGTCCGCTGGTCATCTGTTGCGATCAGTTGATATACTTTGGTTCGAGAGATATATTCCAATTACTAACCCTATAAGGGATAAGGAGTGGGTGGTAAGGGCTCCATAACCTCCCAATTTTCGTCGGGAAGATGATTTTGCCCCAGTGATGTGGGGTCTACCATGGTTATAGGCCTCGTTTGGGTATTTATCCAACCGGTTTCCTTGGTAGAAGTTGCTTCTGCCCCTGGAATGTGGAATACTTCCGCGTTTCCTAAATTTAACGGTCAATTAATGTGGAAGTTCTTGGTGAGGGTAAACCGTAGGGAATGTAAGAGACATATCATTGCCATAGAGCTGCTGCAGTAACATCGCATGAGCTTTGATATTGAAATATCTGCTATTGATCTACCACCCGTTCCATCGCCTCATTATAACTGCAAACCTATTTGGGCAGACTTGAGGCCAGGCTCGGTCAGGTCACAGCTTAGCATCCACCGAGGCATAATTATTGTGCACAAATAAAAATCTCCTGTTGTCATACGAAGACTGTTTGTGGAACAACGATGATTTTGTGTGCAATCCGGGACTCATTTGGCACTTAAAAAGCACAGACTATGGCAGAATTTAAGAATCCGTTGCTGTAAAGTCCTTTTATGAATAAATACTAGCCAAAAGAGTAGTGAAGTGGATGAGACGACTTATTCTAACGATAAAGCTGCCTATAGCCATGAGTTTTGCCACACCTTATCCGGGGCTTCTGAATGAAGAAAACGTCAGTGTGATCCCTTTTTACTGTCACGACAAAGGGTGAACGCGGCTTTCTTGCAGTGGTGCAGGTCGACCTGTGAGACTACAAAGGCAGTTCTGATTCGTTCAGACTGAGAACCTTGAGTCGCAGGCTCTTCTCTGCCTGTACCTGCATGCATCTTGAGTTAAAACATAGTTAAATGAAAGCAAAGAAAGTGGGACGTGGGAGGAGCAATTTTTAAATCGTTCAGCACACCGAGATACACGAAAAACAAAGTAAAAATACCGCTGTATACAAGAATATTCCGTCAAGTCAATAGGAATTAGTTGTTTGAAATGAAAATAAAAATAAAAATATTGAAATTGAAAAACCCTTTGGTATGTAAAGAGACATGTATGCACAAGAGTAATGTTCCTAAATCTTAATAAAGTAAAAATCAAGTCGGTATAAACAGATAGTGACCTTGTGCATGCACGAGATTCGTTCGACCAATATTGAGAAAACACCTATGTTCGTTTTTCGGTTTTCAATCGTCGCTTCGTCGGCATAAAGAGAATCGAGAAACGCGCTCAACTTGAGAGAGTCGATATCAGAGTACCGTAAATTCTTTCGTAATTCAATAGCAAAACATTATAACGAAATGCGCGCGAAATTGTAAATTATGAAAACCATGATTGTCCAATCAAACAGCCAAAAGCGCTCACTCATTTATGTGCGTGATAAGGTGTACACTATTCTTATCACATTGAATGTACCAAAAATGTGCTTGTGATGTAGTACATTTTTCGATGTAAATAAAAGGCACATTTTTTGTGCTATTTAAACTCGAAATTATTGCACTAGATCACAAGTACATTTTCAGCGCATTTTGTGTGCGTGATAAGGTGTACACTATTCCTATCACATTTAATGTGCTGAAAATGTGCTTGTGATGTATTACATTTTCGATGTAAATAAAAAGCACATTTTTTGTGACATTAAAGCTCGAAATTATAGCACTAGATTACAAGTACATTTTTAGATTATGTGCTTCGAAACATGCTCATCTTATTTTTTCAAAAATGTATATTTTTAGTCCGTGAATGCATATCAAGGCTGCTTTTGGTTGGGTAACATTAAAAAAAGTATCGAATTTTAAAAGAAAAATTTGTTCAAAGAAAAAAGCTAACGGGGAATAGATTTTTTATTGTTTCGCATAAAATCAATTTAAAATAACAATTAAACAATGAAGATGATACAATAATTTGAATGCAGCATCAACGTGTGCAGGGATAACCTTTTTGTAAATGTACAACCGCTACAGTGTGTTCGATCAAATAAATTTAAATAACACTCTGTGGAGCTTGTTTCATTTTCATTTACTCCATCTTCCAAACTTTTTTCTCTCAGTACAAAAAAAGTACATTTAATGTACTTTGTATAATTTAACACTTTATACAAATTTAACACACCAACACATAAGTATCCGGTGGCACAATCGTTAAGGCAGTCGACTAATAATCCCGAGCGTCTTAGGTTCAAGCCCAGCAAATAGCAGAAACTTTTCTAATAAAAAAATTAAAGCTTGGTATAAAAAAATGTAGATGGAGGACGTAGCGATCATCAGAATAAAAAAAACCGAAATAGAAAAGTCGGAAAACTAAATTAAATTTTCCTTTCTTTTCTTACATAACATTATGTGTAAATGAAATGTGCTAGTAATTCACACTAAAAAGTACATTAAAGATACATTTGCTATGTATTCAAAGTGTTTTAAATGTACATTAGATGTACATGTAATTCACATTTAATGTACATTAAATGCACTTCACTTTCCAAAGAAAAGATGTAACGGTAAGGGTGCTTTTTAATATACATTAAATGTCCTAGAACTGGAGCACATTAAATGGGATCAGCACGTTTTCCGATGGCCTTTTAAGTACATTTCGTGGGGTCAATTGTTATCTGGGTTAATAGGCTGGGTACGTTAAAAATTGAACTTGTCATCTGTTTTTTCATTCTGAGTAAAAATGGAATGAACCGGCTGTATGTTGTAGATGGCGTCATGACTCATGACTCATGACATCATGGATCGTTAAACTGGAGGTAGAGCTTTCTGGATCGGTTTTGAAGTTACGCTGTTGATTTACAATTCCTTTGCGCTCCTCAAAGTTACATTTTATCAAATTCATTAAACATGAAGAGCCTGTTTTTGAGCTCTGCCGGGTTTGATGATTCTCCGAATCAAAGAAGCACAACGTTTTTCTACTTGTTTATTTACGAACATTTCATTTTGCCTCATTTTCACAGTTGTGACTTAGTACTTTTACCTTTTCTTAAATTTATCCATCTGTGTCTGCCAACTATTTTGGCGTGTCCTATAGAATCAAATAAGTCGACAGCAGTAACATTGTTATCAAAGACATGACCGAAAATCACTTTTCCCGCCTGAAGTGCTTTAAAAGTTTGTTGTGATAACACCCCAAGTGCAAGCTTTTGTCTGCGATACTTTGCGTCAACGTTTGTCAAACCCGATTCACCTACTTCGTGTATTCCAGTCCATGCGACTAGCTTTCCATCATTTGTGTACAGTCCGGTCGTTATATTATGTTGAATAACATTTTCAAAATACCATGGGGGCATTTTATAATAAGAATTGGCAATCAACAAAGGAACGTCATCTACTTTTAGTGAGTCATAGTAAAAGCCATGTGGTATGGTGAGTCTATTAAACAAATAGAGAAAAAATCAAGTGAAATTTAAATTGAAAGAGCGTGTCTATGTAATTAGCTAGGCTCGAAGGTACCGAATTAGACCAAAGACCCTCTTCACTCCTTCTGATTTTATCAACTTGACCCCAAAATCCTGATTTTTGTATCCTTATTTCATATTTCGTAGACTCTAAAATAACATGAAATGTCGGTGTATTCTAACTGTCAAAATGACGTTTCAAACATTATGGATATAATAGACTTTACTACGTCACATGGTGTATACTTTCATGTAGCAGTTACATGTTCTGAAACCTATGGATAGTTAATTTTACTTTGTAGTATTGCCGTTTCAATTCCAATATGTTGCGATGTCGTATTGCTTGGTATTCAGAAATAATTTTGTCGTTTAATAAATGGACGTCGGGATCCGAAACTAAATTGAAATTGCGTTGGTGGGAGTGAGATGATGTAACATAATTTTATCTCGCTCGTACCAAAACATTTTCCATTTAGCTTACAAACAATGTGGGTGAAAGGCTAGATCATTTTATGTACTAGTTCCGCAATTTTTTGTGAGCCTTAGCTCAGAAGGATTCTTCTTAGAGATCCTTTCGTTAGCGAAGCTTTTATTGTTTCAGTGATAAATTGCACACAAACTTAGTGCCATCTACGATGAACTAGGTGCGGAATCCCGAATGTGCCTAATGTCTTAGAGTCTATACCAAAGGTATTCTAGAATCAGGTCGAAAAACTACATATAGGTCTTCGACCTCGTAACTGATACTGACGGGCTTTTTGGTCAAAAATGCAAATATTACAGTTGGAACAGACATGAGAGCCGAACTAAAAATGTCGGAGGCGGCTAGCCGAGGAAAAACTGTATGCGACGGTTAAAGCCGGAAAAAGTACCGGCAGCGGCTGCGCTTCGGCCGCGCTCATATCTGAGTTGGAATATAACAACTTTTGATCCGTTGGGGAGAAAAATGAGGGCAATTTTAGAATTTTTCACTGGTCTTTGCCCCCTTATATATTGTGTACGCACCTGTTTTTGGCGGTTGATTATAATTCCAAAATTGCCGACATTTTTGTCTACGCGCATTTACAAGTCAATGCTCATCCTATTTTCCTATTTCGTGTAAATCGGTTCCCTCAAGGCGTTTAGCTCAATGGAAAAAGTTGTATGCTTACAATTTCAAACTTGAAGCAATTTCATTCAAATCAAACTGATAGAATGTGCACTTTGAACTTTCATCATACACAATTTCTAGATTCTTCGATTTCTGTATTTTCAAAACAACATCGGCGTGATGAGCTTCAATTGCCCAGAATTTCTTTTCCTCGGAAAAATCTAGTTGATTTAGGAGTATTTGCAGATTTTCGTATGGCGCTGCTTCCAGCGAGTTCAAGCACACAATGTAGTTACAATAAATCATCAAAAAAGTTCCATTTTTTAGAGAACCAATGTTAACTGTCAAAAAATGAACTTTCTCTTGCCATTCGTGATTCTTGTCGAATCTCTCAATGAAGTGAGAAAGAAGAACAAATGTTGGCACAAATTTGGGCCAATCAACTTTGTACAAATCTCTGAGAAAAACAATTTCTTGGATTGTTAGTTTTTTACACATAATTAATGCCGCTCGATGTACGCGAAATATTGCTTTCAAATTTTGAAAAATACTCACTCTTCATTTGATAAGATTGACGTTCACATCTATATCTTATCGTATATATTTTAAGAGACAAGATTAAAACATATGCTAATCACACCCGTACGATTCCATATCCACGCTTTGAATCAAAATTTCATGAAAAAATTCATAATATTACGGAGTATAGCGTAAATAACACAAACAACAATAACACAAATTCGTAATATGTCAAGCAATGCAAAATGGCGTACGTGCCAGCTTCTTCACTTCATAATGAAATGCCGTATACTTTGACATGAGCCGACGTCGCAAAAACGCCACCCACCCACTTCGTCGTTGCAAGGACAAGGACAAGAAACGTTGACTACTAGTCAATAATATTTAAAGAATGTATTAAACAAACACCATTAATTTGATATCACCAATATATTTTATTAAAATTGAAAAAACAAAATTAATTAAATTTTGAGTTTGTATGCATTTCAAGTAATCTATCACTCATCCTCAGCAACACAACAAGACACAAGCAGTCTTGTGTTGCTGAGGATGGGTGATGGATCACTTGAAATGCATACAAACTCAAAATTTAAATAATTGTGTTTTTTCAATTTTAATAAAATATATTGGTGGTATCAAATTAATGGTGTTTGTTTCATACATTCTTTAAAATATTATTGAATGATTAAGATATCACGTTTTAAGTTCAAAATTTCTGAATATAATTACGTTGACTACTAGAACATAATAAATTTTTCTTCTCAGCGAAAATAAATGAACACCAATCTAAACATTAGACTGCTAGCCCACTGACCCCTTGGATTATGGTGACCTCATCTCTGAGTCGAAAAAGCTTCACTAAACCTAATAAAAACGTGTTTTTAACTACTTGTCATGCTAAGAGACGGACGGACATTTTTTTTGCTCATTCAGCATCTCTATAACATAATCGACGCTGCCCGTACTGAGGGTTCAAATTTGGGTTGTAACATACGTAATAGTAAACGTATAAGGCCAGTATTCTTCGTAAGGGTCTGGTAAAGATTAAGACGAGCTAGTAACTTATCTCTAAATTTATATTTTAATATCAACTGTGTTGATGTTATTCGTTCGATTTTAATATTTGTTTACAACATTAATGCCATAATAGGACCCGTACGAAGCACAGAGATCATAAACGTTTACCAAAAACAATTTTATTGTAATATAGGGTAGATCGACGTGGAAGTTGGGGGATGTATTTATTATCGTCTAGAGATGACGAATTAGCAAAAAAAAAGTTCAGTCGTCTGTCCGTCCGTCTCTACTTTTTTTTTCAAACGACTCAACCTTTTTCTTCCCTGAAAGATACATATGTCCCATGATTCAAGTTCCAAGATGAGCAAAATTAGTAAAGTAGTGCCGGAGATATTGTCGAAGAAATGTTCGAAAACGTGGACTTTCGAGGGTCGGTGTCAAATCTCACAAAAGTGGGAAACATTTTTTGTGGTTATCGGGTCAGACGAAATTGGGTTTCTCGGCAATATACGAAAGCAGATAGTTTTTTGACTATAATATAGTCTCATGACAAAGTGACGCAACCGCAAAAAAGCGAATACATTTTGTTGCAGTTGCGTCACTTTGTCATGAGACCGACGAATATTTGCTGAACTATACAAAATGGAGATTTACTATCAAATGCAAAATTGTAGAGAATAAAATTTTAGAACATGATGACTTATATCTCTAAAACTATGGCAAGAAAGTTGCTTCAAAACGCAAAGTTGTGGAGAATAACATGGGGTCATGTCAATTAATTCCCATATAAAAAATTGAACATTGCTCGTAGTGAATAACCCTTCGCAACGACCTTTGTATATGTCTGAAGATCAAGAACAGCTACATGTCGTCGGAGGTTTGTTTGTTTTGATCATGACAGATTTTTTTTTAGTTTTGTCTTTTCTCAAAAAGTGTACGAGAATTATACAAAGCTGAGCTCTCCAAAAGTCCTAACATTCAATATTCAATGGGTAAAAAACTGTTGATGTCAATTCGGTAGTTTGTTGCGTTCGAAACGTCCGATTAATCCACAGGAACGAAAGTTAGAACAATAACTCAAGACAAGTTTCCTTAATATGAATGTGAAGACCTTTGTGTTAAATACATATTATTGTTGTTGTGGATTGTGCCCGTAGTAATAATTATAACATGTTGATCAAATTTGCCGTAAATTAATTTCATTTAAATATCTCAATTAATCATGTTTTACGTGTGCGTGGAACATAGATAATTTCTGAACGAAAAAAAGCGGCGAACTGAAATAAAATCATTAGGAGCAAAAAAATATCACAACATTTACTTCGAAACTGAAGCACTTCGAGAACACTATGCACCTATGCATTGTTACTGCTGAAATAAATTCAATGAAATGTGAATCTAGTAAAAGTTACTGTTCAATTTCTTTTGATAATACACTCAATATTTATATCCTTGACATATTATGCATATTATGGACTTATCAGACACAATTTCTGCCAAAGTTACAATAGTTAAAGCTTTTTGTTAGCACTTTAGTATTTACAATTTTTGAGAGATGAAAGATTTGAAAAATATGCTTGGCTTAGCATAATCGAAATATAATAAGTCATTTCATGTAATTATTGTTTACATATTTCATTTACAAACACACAGATAGCTCGCTG
>CM055406.1:93164742-93176853 GCA_029228625.1 Pseudolycoriella hygida
GCAATATGCCCGACTTAAACTTTAAATAACCAATTTTACATAGACAACAAATGAAAAATATCTACATTTGAATATTTAAGAGGGAGATTACCTTTACAGTACCAAGGTTGTTTAGAATTATGGCAAAATTTTGGGCTAGGGTAGGGTGGGCACGGGCAGCGAAAAATTGGCGTCCGCTCATCTCTAACTGTGATGTGTAAATTTATAATTCTTCACTCTGGCTGAAATGACATAAGTGCGGTCTCGGTTACTCACACAGCACATCAAACTGATTCATTTAAAAGCCATCAAAAAGTCATCGCTATCATCACAAGGATGCGTAATATAGTACTCCTCATGTACCTTAGACTCTGTCCACCTACTCATACATCCTATCCTATCCGTGGTGACACCTGTTATAGTGAGCAATCCATATAAACGATCAGGTAACCAACAATGATGTAGCAGCGTGGGTCACTTAGCATAAGGATAAGGGAGTACATACCTTAACGCCACGTATAGGGAGGTCCGAAGGCAGCTAGGCGCTATTAAGATGGGATTAGTCAGTCTTAGTCAGCCTTAGTCAGTTGGGCTACCATCAGAAAACAAAAACAAAATTGGTCCTCCGATGAACAGTACGTTTGAGTCAAGGCTTGCGACCTGACTCTGGGACACATGACTGCGAACGGTTGTTGAAAAACCATTGCAACGAAAGCAGGGGAGGATCCTCGAGCAGGCCAAGGTCCACAAAACATTCCCTAGCCCCAGAATCCCCAGACGAAATTACACTCCTACACTTGTTGCAACTTTCGAAATTCTGCGTACTTCATCCAAGATCTTGCAGTTCCATGAACAGATGAATTGGACGCATTAAGTACTATTTTTTATAGCACATAGTCTACTAAAAAAGCAGAAAAATTGGAGATTTGCGTAAAACGCAGTAACTATAACAAACAACTTGATACGATATGGCTAGCAATACGTCGAGCATAATGCTGGAAGGTGGGGTTGCACTGGTCGATTTCAGAAGGCAACTTGCTGCCAAAAAAGTTCCCATGGCAATGTTGGATGGCGAAACAAGTGCATTAATGTGCACTAGGTTCCGACTCGGCACCAGGCTGCGTACTTGAAAAGTATGAGTAGCCTTTAAGAAGGCAGCCTGGTGCCGAAAATCAGTTAAACTCATTGTAACGGCAGTAACGAACGCTATGCATCACATAAATTTCAACTCGGCACCAAACTGCTGCTGCTGCTATAGCGAATCTATTGCTTTTTTTCCTTTTTTTACTCAAGTTTCTAACATTTTTATTTTGAACGTCATTGGAATAAATAAATAAAACTGCTGCTGCCCACTACATTCACAGTAGAATGGCTTGAGTTGGCAGTCTAGTGCCGTGTTGAAATTTATATGACGTATAGTATTTGTTGCTGCCGTTACGATACCATTCATAGATTTTCGGCACGAGGCTGCGATCTTTATGGCTACTTAAACTTCCCAAATAGTCAGCCTGGTACCGAGTTGGAACATTGTGCATAGTAATGTACTCGTTTCCCACTCAAACATTGCCATATAAAATTTTTTGGCACCAGGCTGCCCAGCTTGATATGCAGACTTCTATTTGATGCAATTTTTCTCCATGAAAATGTTCTTACATAAGAAGTTCATGCACTAGACAAAGGTCCAGATTACTTTTCAGAGACGGACGGGCAACGTTTTTATTGTTGATCCGTCATCTAAGCACCAGGATCGATGCTCCCTTCCTACTCCCAGGTCGAAATTGGGATGGTTACAAACGTCGTGGTAAACGCATAAGACCCCTTTTCCGAAGTTCTTCGAACGGGTCTTAACATAACCAAGGACTCGAACGTATCAGAATAGTTGTGGCAAACAGAATGGATGTGGCAAAGAGACTCGAACGTATCTAAATATACAAATAAGCAAACAATCCAACGTTTTCTGCCATTTTATAACTGTAAGAATTTCAAAGATCCATAGAAATTACCCAAGGTAATGTCGAAGGCCCTACAGAAGTACGTCTCAGACCAAGGACTAAGCAATTTTCCCCTTAAACCCTGAAACACGTGTTCTCTAAAATTTTATTCTCTACAACTTTGCCTTTGCCTACAACCTTCTAACTGTTATAGTTCTAGAGATATGGGTCATCCCTCCTAATTCTAGAAGTGGATTATTGCATTTTTACCCAAACCCTGAAACGTGTTCGCTTAAATTTAGTTCTCTACAACTTCCCAATTTGAACCAACTTTCTAACTATCATAGTTCTGGAGATTCGCGTCATCCTGGCAAATTATGGAAGTGGCCATATACCAGGATTGAGCCATATTTACTTAAAACCCTGAAACACTTGTTCGCTGAAATTGAATTCCCTACAACTTTGCCTTTGACAGTAAATCTCCATATTGCATAGTTAAGCAAATATAGACGAAAACTGTTTTCGTATATGGCCAAGAATCTCAATTTCGTCCATTCCATTGGTCCCAGTGCCCAGACCCCTGACCCGATTCCCACAAAAAAATTTTCCCAGTTTTGGTACATCAAATGCTTTCATTTGACACCAAAATGAGGAATTTCCGTGCTATAATTGCTGAGATATTTGCGAAAAAGTTTCATCGATCCTTAAAAATTTCATGTCCGGCCTCCACTTCTTCGACCATATCTCCGGAACTACTTGGCCGAATTTGCTCATCTTCGAACTAGAATCATAATGCTTTCAGGGAAAAAAGTGTTTAGGCTGATTGGTTGAGCCGTTTGGGAAAAAAAAGAGGAGATGGACAGACGGACATTTTTTTTATTGCTTCCCCCTCCCATCTCGATCCACCCCATGTTACAATAAAATCGTTTGTAGTAATGTAATAATGTAGTAATGTTCGAAGTAAACATATTTTCATACTTTCAATCTCCTTTTGTGGCGCCAAAATACATACTTTCGCAGTCTCTAAAGTGTCATACTATTACATGACAGGAATTAAAACAGTGGATTTAGACACGGGTGGTCAAAATGTCAGAGGACGAAGCGAAGAGCGACAAAAAGTCGGATTTCGAACAAACTATAACAACAAAATTAAGTGCAGAATTTGTCTACTTGTGATCCAAATAAAATAACTATTGGTAGGGCCAAATGACGGGAAAAGTGACACTAAATTCAGCCTTTTTGGATTTAAATTTTGTGAGAAAATCAGACGTTTTTTGTCCATCTGCGCATAAATTTTTTTTTGAGATTCGGCGCCTCTACTGATGAAAAATTACGTAAATCATAACGGACGACGTATCAAAATTCAACCTGTGCGATTGCAGTCCTTTTTGCTGTAATTTTCGCACAAGGTTGGATTGCATACTTTCGTCCCTTGTGATATATAAATTTTATTATTAAAGTTATTTAGATCACAAGGGACGAAAGTATAAAATTTCAACCCGGTGAGAAAATTGCTGCCCGCGCGCAGTTTGAATTTTTTTACGTCGTCTGTTGTGATTCACGTAATTTTTCATCACGACTTCAACGGAAGTCGTAATTTTTCCCTTCCCAAAATCAAAATTTCAACAACAACGAAAAATGGCTGATGCAATCAGGTGCTTTTGGCTCTCTTTTAGAAACCGAATACTTTCTGCCCGCTTTTGCACCTCTTGGCTTGCATTTTTTTCATTTTCAGTTCCCATTTGGGAAGTGCGGATTGCGATTTTCGCTGTTGGAGTGATGGAAAAACTATTGCTGTGAGTCAGCGATAATTTGAGTGTTTCAGCCCCTTCATGAACTCGATGCCTTCATCATATAAGACTACATCACTGATCAATAGGGTGGTCCAAAAAAGTAAAGTGTCGAAAAGTTTGGGGCACCTGCGTTAAAACGAATCTAAATGGGTCCCTGATAAAAAGTGTCTATGGACGCAACTCAATCCGGAGTGATCTAGGGGTTCCGCAAAATCAAAATAGTCAAAAAATCTAAAAAACAGTGAAAAACGTAGACTTTTGCGAAATTGCATGAAACTAGTATAAGGGTAGGAGTCATGTTCAGGCAAGTTTAATGAAATCCGTTCAGAATAGTCCACAGAGAACGTTTTTCGACTTACTTCGAGTTTCCGCACGCTGTCGGAATCATGGGAGCCCATTGAAGAACAAAGTGTACCCAACTTTTCCTAGCGCCAGACCGCGACGACGACATCAGGTAGTGGCAAACTAATTTAAGCGAAATGTTAGGAATGAATAGTTCTTTTAATATAAAAATTAACACTTGGGTTCAATTCACAAACTTGAAGTTTCCTGTGTCTTAAAAGTTGACCCATATTTCTTCACGATAATGTTAGAACCGCAAGAAGTCATTTGTTCCTACGTTTGAAATTTTTTGACTCCGCATCTTTTTATTCCCCAAAAGATAATCGAAAATGGAAGGTCAAGTTCGAAGATGAGCAAAATCGGTCTACGGAAACCGGACTTATAACCAAAAAAGTTGTTAAAATCGGTGTTTTTCGAGGGTATCTGAAACTTTTTCGTATATATCTCTACGAAACAAGCATGGTAATTGGTTTCTATGGTTTTAATTAAAAGTTATTACCTAAGGAAAGCAACCAAATAAATTTAGCGAAAATAGGTTGAGTGGTTTTAGCTGTAGGGTAAATAGAGTGGACCAAACTCGGTCTACTCGACCGTACATGATACTTTGTGGGTGTTATTTCCATTCTTTTTGATTTTTTTTTAAATTGTTTTTTGAACTTTTTTTTGAACATTATTCTTTAACTTTTCTCTCTGCCCCAAACTTTTCGACCCTTTAATTTTTCCACACATTTTTGGACCACCCTACTGATCAAGTTTAAAAATCATACATGAATATGAATTTATTACGAAATAAATAATATTTTTTGATTCCTCTCGATCCAATTGGTAATAAAAAATAAACGCTTCGACTTTTATATGCAAATAGCGGCGAAAATATTGAAATTGTATCAAATAAAACACCTTTCAAACAAGCAAGCAAAAAGTAGATAAAACACGAGAAAATGAAAATAAAAAAACGAAGAATATATTACCTTCCTCAAGCGAATAATGAACTTTATTTAAAAGGTTTTAATTTAAACTGCTTCGTTTCGGTTCAATTACAGTTTTCAAAGAGTAGAAGGAAAAAATAAATATCAAAGCACAATCAACTTCCGTACAGCCATGCATAAGTATAAGCAGCTTTAATAATAGGTTCTTCCCATTCAAGTTGGGAATAAACTCAATTGCCGTTATAATAAAATTTCGAAGATGGAACTGCACCAAAATGAATTGACAAAGAAAAAAGCTACAAACGAAAATGTAATAATGAACGTGCACTCTCGCAAATTTAATCGTACCAAAAACATTGTACTTCGTACGTTAACTATAAACAAAGTTTAGGACAAAAATTCCAACAAATTAAAATGAAAATAAGACATGAAGGCTGAACTTATTACCTGGAATTGAAGCTCCGTTAACAATATTTGAACATAATTATTTTTTGATGAAAAAGATTCAATGCTATTCGAAGCTCCAGTGTTCGCTTTGATGGGGAGTAGTGAAAAGTTTTACACGAACTTCAAACAAAGAGAGTCACTTGAGTAGTGAAGGTCGATTTGAAACACGAAGGATGTTTTCTAAACATAAAACAAACTAAGCTGATTACGCGCTACTAATTATACAACTAGATGTAACAATTGCATGCAATTTAGCTTACGCTAGCCTAATTAGCTCTTGTATAGCTTCTGTCAGTTATTGGTGCTCTGCACTCACACATTTCTCCTCATTAACACATGATGTATAACATCACAATACAACCTATTTTAGCTGGACGGAGATAGCTAAGGCAATGCATGCTATGAGAGTCCCCGATTTCCTCTGCAGGGTAATGAAAAGCTATTTCGAACGACGGGTGCTAATGTATGATACCAGGGAAGGGAAAAAGATGGTAGACATCACAGCTGGTGTTCCACAAGGATCCATATTAGGACCAACGCTGTGGAATACGATGTCCGACGCAGCGCTGCGGCTGCAGCTGCCAAGATGGGTTACGACGATTGCTTTTGCCGACGACCTAATTTTCATAGTTATCGGAACGTCAAAGTTGGAGGTGGAAGTCGTCACGAAAGAGGCGTTGGAAACTGTAGAAAGTTGGATGACAATGGCTAAACTGAAGCTGGCCCATCAGAAAACCGAGATCATGCTCGTGAGCAATTGTCGGAAAACTGAGCGGATTGTACTGAACATCGAGGGGAACGAGATCACATCCACTCGCCAGCTAAAACACCTTGGAGTCATGTTAGACGATCGTGGAAACTTTAATGCCCACGTAGATTATACGTGCGAAAAGGCAATGAAAGCCAATGCAGCACTGGCCATGATAATGCCGAAGGGGTTTGGACCGCGCAGCAGTAAAAGGAGGCTCCTAGCAAGTGTTACCCTATCGATACTGCGCTACGGGGCACCAGCGTGGATAAGGGCGTTAGACACAAAGAGGAACCGTAGGAGGTTGATAAAAACCAAGAGGTTGTCAAGCATAAGGGTAGCAAGCGCATACAGAACGATTTCCTCGGAAGCGGTATGTGTGATAGCCGGAACGATGCCTATATGCATAATGCTGATGGAAGACAGTGAATGCCACAGACTGAAGGAAAGGGGGGGCCAAAACACCAAAACAGTGAGGGCACAAGTAAGAGTCGAATCACTGAGTCAATGACAGCGAGAGTGGGACTCCGCGGAAAATGGAAGATGGACTCATAGGCTTATCCCGGACGTAACCACATGGGTAAATAGGGAACACGGAGAGGTTAGCTTCCACCTGACGCAGTTCCTGTCGGGTAATGGGTGCTACAGGAAGTACCTGCATAGGTTTGGACACGCGGAATCACCTTTCTGCGTGACATGCGTTGAAGAGGAAGAAACTGCAGAGCACGTTGTGTTTGTCTGTCCCCGTTTTGAACAGGAGCGATGCGAGCTGATAGCCGCGAGCAGGCCAGACGTAAACGCCGACAACATAATATCGGAAATGTGTCGCGACGAAGAAGTGTGGAAAGTAGCGGACAACGCAATTGCGAAGATAATGGTGAAGCTACAAAGTGCATGGAGCGACGATCAACGAAGACTGGCAGTTGATCTGAGAAAGTAGGTGCGAAAGCACAGCCCCTCCCCGAAGTAATGCTGTGAGGCGGTTCCGGGGAGACGAGAGCGTGGCGATCAAGGAAGGAGGTTTTAGTTGGTAAAAATCCAACACTACCTGGGTCCAGGAGGACCAGGTGCCTTTTGAAGGTTTCCTCACCCTTGAGAAAAAAAAAAAAAAAAAAAACCTATTTTAGCCTGCGACGAGCTCGATTGCATCGTAAATTGAATAAAATTTTGCAATAATATTCTTAACCACATCTGTACGTGTTTATAATATGCACTGTATATACTTCTGTATGCGAAAAAAGGCGCGAAATTAAAGAAATTTGAAAAATTTGATGCGTTTTCAAAAGTGCATCGTAAATGGAGTTAAAAAACTCAAAGTGTCAACCCACCACGCGAAAAGTGCATTTAAATAGGAGTTATGTTACTATTGTGAGCTATCCATGTCGAGGTTACGTCATTATTGCAAAATTTTATTCATAGGTTCAGGACTCTACCATGAAAAAATTTTATTGCGAATTTCGACAATTTACCGTGAAACTTTTGAAATTATTTACGACACAATAGGCTCTCCTTCCGACTCCCTTGCCTCTGTGGCAAGTTATATAAGAAGGCTTTTTTACGCACGTACCAGAAGACTGACTTTTTTTTTATAATGAAATCGGCTCCCTCACTTTCTTGATTGAAGCGAGAGTAAACACTGCGAAAGGCCTTATGTGCACGCCGCTCTGTCCAAATCCCAAAACCTCTTTACAGGGGCTGCCAAGTTTATTTTCGAACTCAATCTACCATTAAAGAGTACAAATTCAGGTCCCAATTTGTTATTTCCGGGGGATTGGAAGCCTGCATTCTTAATATAAACTTGGGAAGCGAAGCGGGAAGGCGAAGGGAAATACCGCCCAATTGGATATCATCCAGAACGTTATTTCACGGACAATATTAAACGCGGAGGATAATGACGTCCGCATCCAAGAACGTTATCATCGACCGCGTTTTTACGGAGGATAATAAATAGCGTCCGTTTAAATTACTGAGTGGTAAATCATCCGTGGACGCTGATGATAATATCCTCCGTAAAAATGCGGACGATAATAACGTCCACGGACGTGGACGATATGCTCCGAGTTTAATAATAATAATAATATAATAATCTGCCTTACAACCCATGAAGGGTTAAAGGCTAGATCATTATTTACTAGTTTCGCTGTTTATTGTTTTACTTTTTGAGTCCTTTCATTACCTGAAAGTTTTACTGAGCCAGTGGTAAGCTGTGCGACAAACCCAGTGCCATCTATGAGATATAACTAGGAGCGAAACTAGTAGGAGTAGAATACCGGTTCTCCCAACTATGCCTTTTACGATGGCACTACACTCAACTTCACTTGACTTGAACGATTCAATCAGTTTTGTTTTGTTTACAAATCTAACAATCGGTACAAATCCGTCTGCGGCAGAGTTTCGAACCAACTCACTGGCAACTCAATCTCGTAGTAGCAAGTAGACCGTAAAATAACGTCCCGGACGACATTCAATTGGACGATTTTTCCCAGATGGAACACTCCTACAGTTGGCACAATCACGTTCATACTTCTCTCTTAAGGACAAGGTCAAGGTCACCACTTCGTTCTTATACGTTAATAGTCGCAATCATTTCAATGGAAATGGAAATTGTTTTCTTAAGCAACATTCGGTATGGGTCGCATTGAACAGACCATACGACAATAAATTAAATTGTTTGAAACTATTGACCATTGTTCATGTACATTTCGTTGTTGTAACAACAATTTCATTTTACAATCTCATCTTCAAGACAATTTACGACAAACAATATCAACAATTTATCATCGGCATAAATCTATTTGAATTCAAAGAAATTACCATAATTCGAAGAGGCGTCTTTTGTGAGTAAAATATTTACAAAACAAGCATCTCTCTTGATCTCTCGGGTAGTGTACAATCGTTGTTTGGGTTACAATTGAATTAAAGCCCAAGTTCGTCTTCTAAACAAATGTTGAACAAGGCTGTCACATACCGACTTCGTACTGCACAAGAAAATACCATACTTCCTAGTTGGGTAGTTGGCATGGATTTGCGGACAGTGCGACTGAAATAGGGAGTGCATTTAAACGGTGAAGACGGTAAATTTGATCAAATCTATGCAACATCAAAAATCAGTACCGGATTAACCTATGGGCAATTGCCCAGCTGAACAATTCTAGCCGTATTTTACACATACGTAAACAGACATTTAGACAATACTCATAATCAGAAAGAAGCTTGGGTTTTTTGTTCAAATGTCATTATACATATGTGTATAACTTGGCTATTAATAAATGCAAAAAACCGCCTGCGAATTACTCCAATAATAAATATAAAAGCAATACCGTTTCGTTTATTTATTGCTATGGTGTACCGATATTGGCAACTAGAAAAGCCATGGGTCAGATATCTTACGTAACATTATAGCAATGTTAGGAAAGCACGGAAAGCACACAGAAAATTTTTAAGAGAACACTTCTGGCTACGCGTAAAGTATGATGTGATGATGTATCAAAGTTAGGCTACAATCTTTTGGTCCTCGAATTTAGCATGATTTTTTATTTTGAATGTCATTTTGGTAGAATTAAATTCAAGTTTGAGAAAACACTACAAGCTACAATAATTCAACTAAGGCTTTAGAAGACCGCTTCAAATAACTAATTTTTTATTTGTTCGCTCTGCTCTCATATAGCGTAATTATAGGTAACAACAAGTTTTCTCCTTACTTCTAGACACTTGGGATTTTTTTGCACGAGCTCAAAGTAAGACAACATTCTTAGATTCCTATTATTTTTCTGAAGTATTTTTTGTAGGGCGATAGTAAAGTTTCTAAAAAACTAGTTTTTGTTGATAGTAATGACTATATACATTTTAATATTGAAGTATATATTGTGTACTGTCATAAAAAATTAAATCATGAAGATTTGACCAAAGAGACTTTTGTGACTTTGAGCTCGTGCTAGAGATGAGCGGGTTGCCCGAAACTTCGAAAGACCCGACCCGATTCCGAACCCGAACTCGAATTGTTTTTTTCGGCTTATGGGTTTCGGGTTTCGAAAATTTTAATCGGGTCGGGCTCGGTCCGGGCGGGTTCGGAAACAGTTCGGGTTTCGGGTTTCGAAAAATTTTATCGGGTCGGGTTCGGTCCGGGTCGGATTGTTGTATCATTTTGTTCGGGTCCCGATCCTTTATTGACTTTTTATATTATACAAAACTCGTCTAACTTTTATCATCTTACATTCACGAATTTTGTTTTAGTCTAAGGTCCGTGAAGAATGCAGACGTCGGTAAATAATTTGAAATAATTTTTGTTTCGAAGTAATTTGGGTTGTGAGTTTCGAAAAACTTGAGTGTCTGTTTCGGTCCGGGTCGGGTTTTGAAACAGTTCGGGTTTCGGGTTTCGAAAATTTTAATCGGGTCGGGTTCGGTCCGAGTCGGGTTTTGAAACAATTCGGGTTTCGGGTTTCGAAAAATTTTATCGTGTCGACCCGCTCATCTCTAGCTCGTGCCAAAAAAAAATCCTTGTAGACTAAAAAAATGGAGAGCATGCTCGAAGGTTGGTCTTTTTCTAATACGCGAAAATTAGGGTGACCCAAAAATTTTCAGATTTGGGGCGGAGAACTAGCAGCACACGCCGCGCACACCAAATAATTGAGCTAGGTTACAATTCGATACAAACAGATATTCAAAGATTCGATGGAAAATCATCTCTCTCTCGAAACACACATACTACTAAACTAGAAGTGTCATACAATCAACCAAATCAAAAAGCTATTTATAATTATAAAATTCAAAAGTTTGTCTGTTTGTCTGTCTGTTTGTTTGTCTGTCTGTCGGTCACAAATTTCCAGCGTGAACCAACACAGGTCCGACCTGCTTGAAGAGTTCCGAGGAACTAAAGCAAAAAGTCGTTTTGCATTGCCTTTTATAAGCCGAAAGCCAAAGAAAAGGCAATGCAATAGTAGATTGTTTTGCATTGCCTTCTATTATTCAAAAAAAAAGCAATGCAAAAGAAGATTCCCATGCGAATCTATCTACGTCCGACCTGCTTGAAGAGTTCCGAGGAACTAAAGCAAAAAGTCGTTTTGCATTGCCTTATATGACTCAAAAAAAAGCAATGCAAAATAAGATTCTCATGCGAATCTACCTACGTCCGACCTGCTTGAAGAGTTCCGAGGAACTAATGCAAAAAGTCGTTTTGCATTGCCTTATATGATTCAAAAAAAGGCAATGCAAAAGTAGATTCGCATGTGAATCTATCTACGTCCGACCTGCTTGAAGAGTTCCGAGGAACTAAACCCAAAAAAGCAATGCAAACATAATTTCGAAGGGGAAGAGAAAACCACAAGGGAAACCTAGAGACAGAGAACGAAATAAGTTCCTTTTGACCGCAATGAAGCAGTCCAACAAAAATAAAGCGCTCTTATTATGGGTACAGTCTCCCATAATAAGAACAGTATCGCCATCCGCACCTAGCATCGTTTTGCAACGACGCTTAACGCTGGACATCACCAACCGGCGATACTTTCAAGCGAATTGAAAAGTGGTATTTCTACATTTAAAACTGCGTACTTTCTGTGAAGTATAACATTTATACAACGAAAAATGATTAGTAATTTTGTATGAGAAATTTGTTCAAGTAATTTCAGGGAGATTATATTGTTATTATGTGTGTGTGTGTGTATATATAAATGTAAAAAGGAATAAACGAAAAAACTATTTTATGCACGTGGCTTCATTTAGTAATATTCTCAATGTATTTACGTTTGTTTATTAAGTGGCGTATTCAAATATTTTTTTTTTATTTGTATGAAATGAAGCCATGTGGCGTATTCAAATATTTTCTTTGTAAGGAATTATTTATATGGAACGAAATGATGCATTGATTTTCTTTATACATTTTTTTGGTTGGTTTCTTCGGCAAAGTCTTAGAGTTTTATTAGTAAAAGTCACCAGTATTGGTGAAA
>CM055406.1:93177353-93220241 GCA_029228625.1 Pseudolycoriella hygida
AGAATATTAAGCGTTTGGTTTCTTCGGGAAAGTTGTTGAGATTGATGAGTAGAATCTTTATGAATCCTAATAAAATGGCTGCCACCTGTGAAAGTGACGCCATCTTGGATTTTTTGCTCTTTTCTGAATTAGAATAGTTACGCGTTTGGTTTCTTCGGGAAAGTTGTTGACATTGGTGAGTAGAATCTTTATGAATCCTAAGAAAATGGCTGCCACCTGTGAAAGTGACGCCATCTTGGATTTTTATGCTTTTGAAAGTATCTGGAAAGGTATGGGAGACAGACCACTGGTTTCTTTGGCAAAGTCTCAGAGTTTTGTGAGTAGAAGTCACCAGCATTAGTGAAAATGTCGGGCAGTTGGACATTGGGTCAATTTTTATGCTTTTAAAATTATTTTCGAATGTATGGGAGTAAGACGATAGGTTTGTTTGGTAAAGTCTCAGAGTTTTGTGAGTGGAAGTCACCAGTATTGGTGGGGCAGCTCGGGTGAAGAAGCAGTACGGGGGTAGCCGGTTGTATGGAGAAATGGTAGTACGGGGAAAACAGTAGTGAGGAGGAAATTGTAGGACGGGAGAAAAGGTTGTACGCGAAACAGTAGTACGGTGGAAACGGTAGTACGGGTAAAACATTAGTGCGGAGGAAATTGTAGGACGGGAGAAACGGTTGTACGGAGAAATAGTAGCACGATGATAACGTTTGTACGGGGAAATGTTAGTACGGAGAAAATCGTGGTACGGGGAAAAGCGTTGTTCGGTGGAAACGGTAGTACGGGTGAAATGGTAGTACGGGGAAAACAGTAGTGAGAAGGAAATTGTAGGACGGGAGAAACGGTTTTACGGGACAACGTTTGTACGGGGAAATTGTAGTACGGGGGAAATGTTAGTACGGGGAAATGGTAGAACGGTGAAATGGCAGTACGGGGAAATTGTAGGATGGGAGAAACGGTTGTACGGAGAAAAAGTAGCACGGTGATAGCGTTTGTACGGGGAAACGGTAGTACGGAGAAAATCGTGGTACGTGGAAAAGTGTTGTTCGGTGGAAACGGTAGTACGGGTGAAATGGTAGTACGGGGAAAACAGTAGTGAGAAGGAAATTGTAGGACGGGAGAAACGGTTTTACGGGACAACGTTTGTACGGGGAAATTGTAGTACGGGGGAAATGTTAGTACGGGGAAATGGTAGAACGGTGAAATGGCAGTACGGGGAAATTGTAGGATGGGAGAAACGGTTGTACGGAGAAAAAGTAGCACGGTGCTAACGTTTGTACGGGGAAACGGTAGTACGGAGAAAAATGCACACTCTTACAAACATTTTAGTATTAATTTCGCAAATCTCCGACCTAGCGGACAAGAATGCTTAATGTCCGCGTAGCCCCTAGGGGCGGGGGTATTTACTAGTTTTGTAGATTTTCGATACTTCTGCCCATTCTCTGATTTCGTATACTATTTCGAATGGTAAATGAGAGAGACACAAGATTCACAAAAAACTCAATAAAAACAAAACCCGTATAGCGAGTTATTATAGGACCAGTTTTAAGTAGTCTTGTGGAAAATATTTGGCGCGAATTTTTGATGTTGTCAAAAAAAAATGAAATGACAAATTCGTTGGTGTTACTTTGTTGCTTTGTTACGTTTGTTTTGTTGAAAATCAAATTTAAGTAACGGTAAGGTAGAAACTAAATAAAATTTAAGTGACGGTAAAATTAAAATTGTTTAAAATGTTTCAGTAAATATTGTGCGATGAACGTTGATGTGTCCCTCCGTTACGAACAAAAAGTACGTGAATATTTTTGTGGTGTAGATCCCTACAGCATAACAACAGAATGTGATTCTTTGCTAAGAAATGTGCACTATTTCGACATATGCAACTATTGTATAGGTAAAAATAGTGCATTTACCGAATAAAGTCTCCGAGCGTTCAAAACGTTGGAAGCCTGCAAGCTGTATGAAAGTGGATGGGTGCAATCCCTAAAGTGCAAGAAAATAGCTACAGGATCAATTCTGTGCGCAACTGTAAATTTATTTCTAGGTTGGGTAGTTCCAAAACAAAGAAAGTCGAGATGGCTTGTATTGACGATATAGAATGGGACAAAAAAAGTGAACGAGGCGCATATGATTCTTTCTCAGAAGATTCTTTTGCAGACGAACTTTAGGGAACGAACTTGAATAAGTTGGTGACTTGGACTCTGAAGAAATTCAAAATGAAATCGACGCATTTCTGCATAAGATTCGTGAAAAAGGGGTATTCTGCACAATCATGGCAATGAGAGAGCCATTTGCTAATTTGTTCGTAGAAAAGTCATCAAATGAATTGCTTATGGAATTGTCGACTGATGCGGATGAGGAAAACATCTCTGTGATACAGTTATTTTTGGGTTCCCTTGGATGCGAAACCATCTCTATTCGTTTCACCAAACTCTTCATCCAGCCATTCTTCTTCCATTGACACTTCAACCGGTATGTCACCCGATGGTTCATTGTTGTCCACACTTACTGTCTCATATTCCATATTTTGAGTAGGTACCCAATCCGGGTTGGCGGTATCAGTCAATTTGGCTGATCTCCCTGCAAGCAAGTTCAAACGAATTCAAAAGTTTTTAACTTCTGCATAGGCAAAATTACCCAAATTGAAGTGACGATCACAAACCCGGGTGTGCTTAAATTTTTCGGCACTTAATCCGGAACGGTTTATCGATTTAAACCAAGCACTTTACCTCGTTTGAGATAACGCTAATGTCTTCGCGCTGATATTGTATAACACAGAAAATGCAAAGTATTTCCTACCTGTCGCATACCCTTTCGGGTCACATCCAAAAATTGAGCAATACATCGGCATCTCAAAATAAGAAGAAATTGATTCACCATTTAATTTTTTTGATAAAAAATCGCAAAAAAATTCCATTTTTTTGTCTAATTCTAACTTTGTAGAAATATAAAATATTTTCCACATTCAATTTACATTGTATTAAATCTAACGTTTTTTAATTACTACTTACGGTGTATGAAAAAACAAATTTCACTTCGAAATAAATAAATTCACGAAACAAACAGACTTCAATATATATTCACGCTCACAGTCACTTTCAAATAATACGAAAATGACGCGAAGACTACCCCTGAAACTTTCCACAAGACAACTTATAATAACTGGTCTTTTTCCCCATCATAACACTCTAAACCTTTTCAAGTTGGTTAATTGTAAAATAAAAAATTCCTCGTAATTAGCAGTGTCATCTAAATTTGTTTACTAAATATCACTAATCCACGTGAAACGTTTTTCAATTTTACAGTGAAGATTTTATGAAAAATGCGTTTTATTAGAAAGGTTATTTTTCTTAAAACCAATATAGGGGCGCTAGGTTTTGGTCTGCCCAGAGCGCTGAGAAGCTTAATCCGGCACTGCTAAAAATTAGATAATCCTTGCCGTACTTTTAGATTTAAAAGAATTAATGAATAAACACGATTTGAATGAAAAAATGGTGATACGAACTCAGGTATCGCATTATCGATAAGGCTGATTTAGGCTTAATTGCGGAATGGTAATCAATTATACAATTTCGTTTCATCGAAATAATTTGCATATTCTTTCAAGGTTTCTATTTGTCAGCGAAAAGTGAGGTGTGTCGTGTTTTTTGTCAATAAATTCTACCTACATGTACAGACCTAAAATTTTATGAAAAACCACTTTTGGATGACGTCCGTAAGGGAATCCGCTCTTATTGGGGATGCGTTTTTTTTAAAACCAAGAGGGGTAGAGCAGTGGGAATAAAATTAGGATGTTCAATTTATTTGTGATTTCTTTTTCTTGCTGTTATTTTAAACACTATGTCCCACTAGGTCTGGATTTCAAAAATTGCGTTTCATCAGTTCTTTTCTGGTAGGAAAAGTCCGAGTCTATCAACCTATGGAATTTTCATAGCGTAGTTTTTAAGAGCTCTATTCTAAAATATCGCGCCTATTTGTGAATAACTCAAACTACGCACTAGTAGAAATCTTATATTTGCTAAATAACCTATATGCATATGGGTTGTTTAGTATTTACTTTTCTCAATGGCTCTATAATGTTGGTACGACCTGCCTTCTGTTCGTGAGATTTCGCCTTAAAAACAATCAATTACTGCTTTGAAGACCTACTCGTTTTAGCATTGGCAACTGTCAACTCCTGCCATCAACTATCAACTCAATCGAATCGATAGTTCACTTTCAATTCTACATATTTTTATTCCCTACCAAACTTTACGCATATTACATGTTGACAGAAAACAAAGTTTTTTTAGAACATAGAAGTTTATTTATTGGATATTTAATAGTTTTTTTTACAAGACTAAGAAAAGGTAGTCAGGCAAAGCCGTCATTCCGACCTGTGAAAACTTGGACTTTTTCAAACTATATACATTTTTCCTCCTTAATCTAAATACGAAAATAATACAAATAACAAATTTACTGATTGACAAAGTTAGTGCAAGAGAGAATCACTTTTTAAGAAAAATACAAAGATTCATGAGCAGAAGTAGAAGTTATAAAAAATTAAAATATATGTCATAGAAAAAAAGGAAATTAACGGACTTTGAAATGATTAGACAACATAATAAATTTCTTCTAATTTCTCACTATTATCCGGGATGGTTCCTAAAATTGAGGCCGCATTTCCTCGCTGATTGGCAATGCTAATGCGTTGTAAGAAATAACTTTTTGGTCTTTTTTCCCCTGAAACCTCCTGAAGTTTTTTCCCTATTTCATCGATTAGGGCTTTTCCCTCTGGACCCCAAGAAACGAAAGTTTCGATTAACACAAAAGATAAAATGTGAACTGACATTCCAGCGATGCATATTTTGAATGTTTCACATTTTCTCTTTGTTTTTGCGGCCGTTCCTGCTTATCGTTTCGTAGATGAAATGTAAGATTGACATACTGTGTCAGCACAGGTAAAGTCGCAAACCAAAGGTTTACCTCTCTTCCAGGAAATCAGAGTTAGGCCATCTGGCTTTTTACCATCTGACGTGTTACATCCTGGAGGCTCTGGCATAGATGGGAATCCACAAGTTGTTAGGGCTCGTTTAATCAAGTCGTTAATTGTCTCGTGACGTGATTTCCTATCGGAGCTCTTTTTGCACGCTATACCGTGATGCCCAAACTTATCTACTTTCATGAAGCGCCTGCATTCGAGGGGATGACAAATTGTAATCCAAGACGGAGCGAAACTGATATTCTGAATGATTGATTGTCGAGCATAATTCCAAGAGGGGAACAAGGTGCAGCGTTTAGCCATGAACTTGAGTCTTTTGAAACATTGGCTAAAATCCTTGCGTTATCAACGTCTGACGAACAAGATTCAAAAGGCCTTCGTTGTATCTTTGTACAGAGCATATAATCCCAGTTTCGTTTGTATTTACAGTGTGGAGACTCTAACGCATCTTGTCCAGTTATTGAATGCCACAATGCAAAAGCTTCGTCAGCCAAACGGATTGGTGGTTGAACGTCTGACGGTAGAATTTCCCACACCAAATCCAGCGTAGAGTAGTAAGAGCTCAAGAAACTTGAAAAGCATAGGTTAGTGACGATTCTCAAACCTAAACCTCCATACTTGACCGGGGGTGCTGCCTCATTCCACTCCAAGGAATTCAACTGACAATTAGATATGGCTTCAATTGAAGTCTTCAGAAAGTAGTCGTAATCTTGTAAATCAGTCATTGCGCGCCAGCAGGGCGACTTTCGAAGTAAATACGTGAATTGTGGTATTAAAAAAATTGTCGAATTAAGTAAAAAGCTTGATACGAACTGAGACCATTCGTTGCAACTTAGATAATTTTGTGCGAATGGCTGATGGAATCCCAGTGTCTTTTAGTGGCGCTCGAAGTTTTCCAACTAATTCCAGGTGCAAGATTGTTGAAATCCTCAAAGATCTGCCGTTTGTCACCATCGCCAAGGATCATAAACTCACATTTGGAAAAATTTAGTCGCAAGTCTAATTGGGCTGAAATTTCAATGATAATAGTCAGATCTTTCAATACAATTTCTGGTGAACCACCGAGAGATCCATCGTCCAGGTACCAGACGTTAAATTCAGATTCCAATCTACGTACCATTTCATGGATTGAAATACTAAAAATCAGTGGTCCACATGGATCTCCCTGTTGGCATCCGCGTTACGATAAGATGTCAAAGTTGCCGAATGTCAATATTGTTGGAGCGGAATAGCATTGTTTTATAAAAGGGTATATTCCAGGGCACTTTTGATATGTGTTTAACAGCACCTTTCTAATTCGTTGAACGCATTTAGAAAATCCAGTTTCAGAAAAACTTTCATTGATTTGTGGTCAGCATTTAGAAAGCACAACGCGCCGCATGAGCAGCTGCTTCCACTCCGCAGTTTGTCCCGTAACCGATCTGTTTAGGTCGAAGGCCAGATCCTTGATCGTGCACTGCCCTTGCGCAAGCAATTTTAGAAACTATCCAGCGATAAGTGTTGCCGATCGCAATTGGTCGTATGGATCCGTTTTTTTTTTTGTTTAATACACATAGGGCTGCACCGCACAGAATCGGTATGATGAAATTAAGTGCCTTCCCAAGTAGCACTGAAAGTGGTTAAACGGTTTGTTAGTTGGTTGCCAAATTCACCAGTGTCAATGCTACTCATGTCCTTAAAATGTTGAGGTCCGATGCCATCTACGCCGCCGCCGCCATTTTGGAAATTATCCACAGCAATTTTCAGTTCTGATTCAGTAACCGTATCTACGGCGAAATTGTTTGTATCAGTTCTGGTGCAGGATGAAGTTCTAGGAGCTTGGCATACGTTGCAGCGTTCACTGGAGCGATGGAATCGTTGGACGATAAAACGCGGATAGCTCCACTTATGTCCCCTTCATGTCCCCTTCATTCAGCTTCGATTGTACGGTTTTAATCCTCAGTTCATCTTCATCCAGCTGTTTTTCGGCTTTTCTAGGTATTGTGAACCTTGGAACAATCGTTTTGAAAAACTCCTTAAATGGTAGTTGATGGATTTGAGACCATGTGATCAAATTTCTCTTAATGATGGTGGCCAGTGACAATTTTGATGTCAACTTATCTTTGCGATCAGGCGACTTAAATGCAACATATGGAAAAGATAAAAGTTTCAACCAGGACTCCAAAGATTTGAAGTTCTTAATGCAGGAACTTAGAACTTTTGTGTATTCCTTGGATGACTGAGAGCGAGCTGCTTTTGGGATTCGCTTTATCACTCTAACAAAGTTATCTTTCTAAACAACAAAAACCTCTGACAAGGTAAAGTGTGACGCAGTCTCTAATGTCCACTTCCAAAATTAGTGATATCGTTTGAGGTGACGCTATCGCTATCACTTTTTCTTTAAACATAATTACGTTGTGTCCAAAAAATTGCGACCCACCAGCGTAATAATTTTTCAAAACTTTCAGTTTTCACACGCAAAAATTTAAAAAACAAAACAATCTTCGCACAACGAAATAAAAGTTAAATTTTTGCAGCGTAAAAACTGAAAGTACTGAAAGTATTTCGTCGTTAGGTCTAGCATTTGTGAGGCAATTTTTTGAACACAACGTAATTATGTTTTAGAAAAAAGTGATGCAATTTTTTTCAAAAAATTAAACTTTGACCACAAACTAACATTTAACTCAAACAAATTTCTGCGTAATATCAGCGATAGCGTCACCTCAAAATGATATCGCTAATTTTGAAAGTGGGCATTAGGGACTGCGTCATACTTTACCTTTCAAGAGATTTTTTTGTGATATCAGTAGTTTTGGAAGTACCGACGAAATACAGCTGACATAGATAACGGCGGCGACCCCAACTTTCGTGATTTCCGACGAAATTTTCGTCAAAAAAAAAAAAAAATTCTGACGAAAAAAATTTTCCGATGAAAAAAAAATTTTCGGCAATAAAAAATTCTGGCGGAAAAAAATGTTCAGCAAAAAAAATTTCCGTTCACCAATCTCCATAACTTTCCAGAAAAAACCAACTGTCTAGCTATTCTAATTCAGAAGATAGCAACAAATCCAAGATGACGTTACTATGACAGCTGGCAGCCATTTTCTTAGGATCCCAAAAATGTCTCCGCACCAATCTCTACAACTTTCGAGAAGAAACCATTTTATTGTCATTCCGAAGCTAAAATTCGAAATGAAAAAAAAAACTAATTTATTGCTTAGGAAAATTCAAAATGTCGTCACTTTGACTGCTGGCAGCCATTTTCTTAAGATCCCATAAAGTTTTCCTGACCAAACTCTAAAACTTTTCCGAAGAAACAAACTCTCTAAGTATTGTCATTCCGGAACTAAAATTTGAAAACTCCCGATCACTACGTGAAAAACCCTCAAAATTGACCACTTTTCCAGATGCCACGACTTTTCCAGAGTTTTCTCGGAAAAGCGGTATACGAAATCTTTCATTTGGGGCCAAGACTGACGTTCCCTTAAAATTTCAGGAAGTTCGGCTGTCTAGTTCTCGAGATCGAACATTGTTAATAGATAGATAGATAGAAACCGAGACATCAGAAAAAGAGTTTTCATAATTATGAGAACAATTGAAAAATCGATGGCTCATAGAAAAATGTCATTTTCAAACCTCGATATCTCAGCCAATTTCTAACTGGTTTTGATGAGTCTGGGCTCGTTGGAAAGCTGCTGCAACGTAGTTTTTTTAATAATGTGGAGGTTTTGTACGGCGTTTTTTGAGTTTGAGGACTTTTTTTGAGGTGTGTGGACTGCGTCACGCCTTTCGCTACCGCTGTGGGCTTGACTTGTGTTTGTGTATACATATTTAGATAATTATGTGAAAATCCGTTTTCCTTGAGTAGGCTTTGTCAAAATTTCCGCACCAGGCTGCCTTGGAGGGTTTTTTTCCTCAAACAGAGTTCGAACATGAGCTATGTGGGACTAAGGAGATGGAAGCTACCCAAGGAAAACGGATTTTTACATACTTATCTAAATATGTATACACAAACACAAGTCATGCCCACAGCGGTAGCTTTCGAGGTACTTTTTTGAAATTACCAATTTTTTTAACCAAAGCTACACTGGAAAAACATCGTTTTTACCAGGCCTCCTCAAACAAAAATGAAACTCACTAGTTCGAGTCAGTCTTTCAAATTAAGGACATTTGGGACTAACTCAACTAAATCTAACGTTGGACTAACTCTTATTATAATTCCGAGCACAAAAAATTGTTTTAGTTTTATCGAGATAACATTAAGATATCTCTCAGATTTCAGATCAAATTGAGATCTGTTAAATTCAGATTAAATCAAATCAGATCGAATTCAGATGAAGAATAAAATTTTCAGACCAGATTCTTGTTGAAAAGTTTTCATATTAATCTGGAACAAAACAAATATATCTTATCTGTTCCGAACCCAAGATGGTGATGTGAAACTCAGAAATACACGAGCAGTTCACCACTTTAAGTCAGTGAGTGCAAATGTGTCGCTGCTACTGCCCTATCGTCAATATCGAGAGGTTTTAACTCAAGAGAAATCTCCACACGAGATATGACAATTTGTGAAACTCAATATTCAGCTATAGGCTAGTCAAATCCGATGTCAACCTTGCAAAAATTAGGTCAAAAGCAAATAGAACGGGATTCGATAGGGCAGAGGGATGTCTATCAACGCCCGAAACTCCCAAAGAATCCCACTGTAGGGTTTTGAGAAAATCGGGGAAAACCCAAAAAATTGAGGTTATGTGCAAGCTTTTTGTTGTTGTTAAAGGAAAATCGGAGTTTTCCAAAGTATTAGTTTCTAAAACACTTTACCTCATCAATTTTAGTCATTTTTTGGCTGAGATACGATTTTTCAAAGTCAAAATTTCATCGAAAAAATGACCTCCGCGAAATTTTTTTTCGTCTTTATACCGGTAAGGGTAAGGGTACCGACCTTGGGCCTAAGGGCCTAAGGGCTCATTGGCCTTAGAAGAGGTAGAGGCCTCGGACACACAATCCCATAGCCAAAAATTTTTTTCTCAATTTCCTCTGCAACATAGCAAAAAAAATTTTTTTTTGGTTAAGGCCAACCTTAGGACCAACATGGTCCACTTGAGCCCTAAGCACAGGCAAAAGTTTCTTTTATAAACTGCCTAGATCTTTCAAACAAAAAAAAATTTTGAAAATGGGAAAAAATTTACTCGAGTTATGTACAAGAAATACCTAGAGCCCTAGCACAGACTCATTTTTAGTGCCCCAGCTAAGTCCAAGGACTTAAATTCAAAGCAGTTTCTTCCATAAATTGTCGACTATGCACAGGTCTTCCAAACAAAAAAAATATATGAAAATCGGAAAAGATTTGCCCGAGCTATGGACAAAAACGCACAGAGCCCTAGCAGAAACTCGATTTTAGTGCCCTAGTTAAGTCCAAAACAAAAATTTTGAAAATCGGAAAAGATTTACTCGAGTTATCGTGTTGGCAGACGGACGTTCGGACGGACGGACTTTTTTTTATTGCTTATTCGTCATCTAAGGACCATGATCGATGTTTCCCCCCACCTCCCGGGTCGAAATTCGACTGGTTACAAACGTCGTGGTAAACGCATAAGACTCCTTTTCGAAGAACTTCGTACGGGTCTAAAAACTAATTAATTTCGCGATCAAGCAAACCTAAGTTTTTTCGAATAACACAATATTTGAGGTGATTGTAAAATCTACAGCATATGTAACAGTTTGAAAACCAACTTGATTGATTGATTGATAGGACTCAAACAGGCGGACTGATGTCAACCTAAAGCCAGTGTAATGTCTTCTTTATTCCCTGCTCTAAAGCCCAAACAAATCTTCAGAATGAATTGCCTCCACTTTTGCATAAGGGGCCGTTCATAAATAACGCTATGTAAAAATTGACTATTTCTAGGACCCTTTGTCACGTTAGTGTCACAAAATGTCAGTTATGTAACGCTATGGTCGAACCCACCTCCCCTCTATCACACTTTGCCACAAAGTCACAGACTCCCCCTCAGCCGTTATGTTATTTATGAACGTCCCCTAAATAGGTTTTCGATGACCTACTGAAATTGCAAAACGGAAAGACAGAGCCTCTGTTTTTACAATTTTCCCCAAACTACGATATTTCTTGATGCATTAAACTATTTTCCTCTTGTTAGTTTGATGCAATTAAAGAGTTTTGTTGAAATGAATTTTCCTTTATTACTTTCCGAAAATGTTATAGATTCAATAAAATCTTTAATTTACATGTTTCTTGTACCGGAAAAATTTATTACCAGCAAACCGTTTACAATCTTAGTGAAAACTTTATTTCATCAAAAACCAAAAGTTTATACCTACCTTTTCTTAAGAAAATAAAATAAAATAACTATAAATAGTTTTCCGTGATGAAATTTTGATTTTGCACCTTTTATAATAAAAACCTCAATTTATATAGAAGTTCTTTTTATTGTAACATTATACAGTGAGACTACCCTTGACGCTTTCACCTGCGGCTATCACGTTCATCAAATAATTTAACAAAAGTTTAATTTTGTTTTTCAATTCAGCTTTATCATTATGGGGGTGTTGTTACGTACACGTACAGCTACTTCGGTTGACTTTGCTAATTTTTCAAATCACTTAGAATGAAAATCTCTCATCCACTATACGATCTCAAAATACAAAATTGGGCTCTTTTAAATGGTGTTCATCAAACCGTGTTAAACTCAATTATATTCTTCCTAATAGAAACCCAACAAGAGGAGAAAAAGTTAAATTTCAATACAAAGTGCCCAGGATGCTGAATATGGAAATAAAGACATAATTTTTCCATGCTTAACTGTGCTAAGTTGTTCATTGTAGCAGCTGCAAATTTATCTATTATACTTAGGAAAAAAAAATTAAATAAACAAATAGTCCAACTATTGATAACCATAAAGGCGCGATGCTTGGTGTCTACACAAGGAAGTACCCCCTCGGTCACACAGTACTTCGCATTTTGCAAGTTTTTAAATTCTACGAGTTCGTTACGAGAATATATATGTGTGTAGGCAGAAGCAAAAAAGTGTGCGAGATATGTCGATGAGCTCATATCAAATAGTTCAGTGTTTACACTGATGAAGCTGCACGACAGGCGACGACGCCGAAGACCCCTAAGTCGAAACGAATCGGCACAGAGAATGTTTCAGACATAATCAAAGATACTCCGCATAAAAATTTTAAAAAAATGAAGGAATTTCATTAGGTAATATTTCTGTACAATTTATTAAAAATGTGAAACCAAAATGAGAATATCTCAATTTACGGCTCTAGAAGCAGTTTTTAACGAATGTTCTTCTGGAAATTAACGATTTCACAGATTGCAAATCTGCCGAAAATAGTAGTTTTCTCACTTGAACTGTAAATTTGATTATGTTTCGTAAATTCACTCCGCGTACCTTCATATATTTATGGTGAATTCTCACTCGAGCTGCATACTTTTCATTTTCTCTTCTCGGGTAACACGTAACTTTTTTTTTACTAAATGTACGAGAGCGGGTTGGTGTCAAATGATTACCTATCACATTATGAAACTGGACAACCTACTTTGATTGTCACTTTCACATTAGCATTGAATGATTGAGAGAATCATAATAATGTGTCCAGGCCATCAAACGTCAAGTTTGCACCAAAACGCTCTCGCGTATAAAGTAAAACATTATACGATATTATGAAGCACATAACTTTGTGTGTACTAATACTCGTGTACGTACACATCTAGTTGAATACTTCGTGGTATTGTAATGTAACATACAATTGCATATACAATTTTGAGAATAATCCTTAATTTTACGACTTAATAATTAATTTTGAGATGAATCAATCAATAATTTTGAGAAGAATCCTGAAGAAAAATACATTTATATTTTATATATATTTTGAAATGCGATTTTCGTATTTACATAACCGGTTTCATATTCGCCGTTAGAGCTAAAGAGTGTTTCATATTTTTACACGATATTTCAAATCATTTTCAACTCTTCCTCAAGTTATAGTAGGAAATTGAAGGGAACATTTTTGCCCGTAGAAGAATGTGTACGAAGCCTTGCCTTAGAGCCATACGTCCGTTGCCTAAACCAAAAAATTTTTTCTGCCTTTTTCTGGATTTGTTCTTGATTTTTTTTGTTTTCTTAAAAAAGTTTTGTTTTTTTTTTTTAACTTCACGGCGTTGCTTCGGGAGGGTTTTTAGACCCGTACGAAGTTCTTCGAAAAGTGGTCTTATGCGTTTACCACGACGTTCGTAACCACCCCAATTTGACCGGGGAGTAGGGGGGAGCATCGATCATGGTCCTTACATGACGAATCAGCAATAAAAAAGTGTCCGTCCGTCCGTCCATCACCGCTCAACCGATATTTAGAAACTTTCTTTTCCCTGAAAGATAATCGAAATATCTTTGATGGGATTGAATCTGGGCACTGTCGGCTGAAGGGCCGCCGAGCTAGGGTCGCTTAAGTGGTTTTTAGTCTTTTGTACATAACTCGAGTAAATATTTTCCGATTTTCATAAATTTTTTTTGTTTGAAAGATCTGGGCATGACCGACAATTTGTGGAAGAAACTTTTTTGAATTTGAGTCCTTGGATATGGCTAGCTCACTAAAAACGAGTTTCTGCTAACGCTGTACATAACTCGAGTAGATCTCTTCCGATTTTCAAATTTTTTTTTGCCTGTGCTTAGGGCTTACGTAGGCCTCAGGTCTGTCCTAAGGTCGGCCCTAACCAAAAAATTTTTTTTGCTATATTGCAGAGAAATTGAGGGAAACATTTTTGTCTATGGAAGTATTTGTCCGAGGCCTCTCCTGAGGATGCTAGGTCGGCGCTAAGCCCTAGACAAAAAAAAATGGTTTTTCGCTATGTTGTAGAAAAAATTGAGATAAACATTTTTGTCTACTTGGAAGTGAATTTGGTACTTTAGGAAGGCTTTTTTTCCGCCGTTTCTTCGGACGGGTTTTTCACTATTGCCCTCTCTTCAATTTCCAATTTCCAATTTAATGTGGACGTAATTTCATACACTTAAGAGTTAAGGCCCATAGCTGGTGTGCTAAAACATAGTCTACATTTAGGCGCTCAAATAATATACTTTCGCTGATATCCCAGGACAAAGACGCAGTTTCAAAAATGTAAGTCAGCACTTCCCTTTCCACATATGTTGTCTTTTAAGAGCAACTTAACTAATTTTTTGGGTTTGAACATAGTCTCAGTACGACGAGTTTTTGTGCAAATTTAGCGATTTTTTTCACCGTCCTCAGAGAAGGTTGGATCCCAAAAAATAAGTTTAGCTGCTATTAAAAGGCAACAAATTTGGGAAGATAAATGCTGACTTACTTTTTCCAAACTGCGTTTTTGTCCACGGATATCAGCGAAAATATAAATTTGAGCGCCTAAATGTATATGACTATATTTTACACACAAGTTATGGGCCTTAAGGCAATATTTACTTAAATACGTTCGAGTCTTTTCGTAACATCAACTCTGTTTGTCACATATATTCTGATACGTACGGGTCCCTTGGATATGTTTCAATATTGCCTTACGGCAATACGTAATTTCACGTTCGACCCTTTTTGCGACGAGTTGCTTTTTTAACTTTATTTGAACGTAAAGCTTTACGTTATATTCAATTACGAAAAGGTCCTAATCTATTCAATTTGCCACGTCTATTTTGTTTGCCAGATCTAATAATAATAATAACCTTTATTCAACTATATACAGAAGGTGGTTAACCTTATTTGTGTATACAATAGGAAAATATCTTGAGAAAATTAAAAAAAACAAAATAAATGATCAAAAACTTCAAGAATGAAAATGATATTGAAAAATGTAAACTTTATATGTTTAAAGAAGAATTAAAAAAAAAAGAAAAAAAAATCATAAAATGGATTCCAACTATCAATTCCCTGTCGATACAGCGCACACCCCCAGGCCAAGAATGGGAAACAAGTGATACTAACCCCCGCGGCTAATGACGCAATCGATGTATGCTTTCATGAATGCTTCGGTTGTGTGCGTACACTTTACGCTGTTAGGAAGTGAGTTATACCTCACAATCCCATGGAACAGAAGTGAGTTGTATGTTTTACTCAAGTTAGTGTACTGAACTGTATAATTACGCAACCTTTTAGATCTAACAGTTTTTATTTTTTGTGCAAGATAGTCAGGTTCGCCCTGAGTCATAATTTTATGTAAAAAATCATAGCTCTCATCTCCAGATATTCTATTATACTGCATCCTAGGATTTTGTTCTCATAATCTGCTAGTGACTTCCTGCGACCTAAGGCATAAGCAAACCTAATACAAGAGTTAAATAATTTACTAAGTATTTGCTTACACTTCACATCCAGACCAAACACGAAAACCTAACAGCCATAGACAAAATGAGGCAAGAACAATGTTTTCACTAAACTCACACGAGTCGACCTTGGAAGATAAGCTGCATGCAACCATAACGATCTAAGGCCAGAGTATACCATAGATGCAATGTGATTGCATTGAGCATGCCATGACAAGTCACTCTTAATTTTTAGCCCTAGATTTGTGACCACAGCGCTGATATTGATCCCTTCATTGTTCAAGATGAACATCGGGACTTCCGGTTGCCTATGACCATTTGTAATACTATAGCTTGGGTCTTACTCACATTCAGTGCTAAGCCATTGCGTTGAGACCATTCACTAATCAAAGCTAAGTCAGAATTCATTTTGAGTACCCCGATCGATGCTGAAACCTCGTCCTTTGACACACCGCAATAGATCTGAACATCATCAGCATACAAATGGGGCTTAGAAGAACGAAGCAAGTCTGGCAAATCATTGATAAAAAGAACGAATAACAAAGGAGACAACACTGACCCTTGCGGGATGCCCTTAGTAGTTGGTATGAGAGAAGATGTATAGGACTGAATCTGCACACACTGAAAACGTTCACTAAGAAAGCTTCTGATAAGCGCAATAGCAGAAGGTGCAAAATTGAAGTTAGTCCGCAATTTCCCCAGCAGCAATTCATGAATGACGCTATCGAAAGCTTTGCTGAAGTCGAGCAGCAACAAATAAACAATTTGTTTGAGAGTGAAGCAGTTCAGAATGTCATCAACAACTTGAACTAAAGCTGAAGTCGTGCTATGAGCTGTCCTAAAGCCAGATTGGAGCATTGCAATCAAAACCGGTTCCGAAACAAATTCAGTTATCTGGTCAGCCATAACAACTTCAAGAGTTTTTGATAAAACTGGAATCAGGTGAATGGGGCGGAAATCCTCGCAACTCTTACCTCGCGTTTTCTTATGTGTGGGGATTACCTTAGAAATCTTCCAACCTTTAGGGTAATGTGAGCGCATCAAAATTTGGTTGAATACGTAAGTCAAATGAGGTAAAATGTACGGCAGAGACTTCTTGATAAATAGCAGAGGTAAGTTATCTAAACCAGACGCCTTGGAATTTATCTCATAAACAGCTTTAATGACTGCCGAGTCAGTTATGGAGTGAAATGAAAAGGCACGCTGGTCGTGGACAGGTGAGGAAGCACACGAAGCTGAAATGAGCGGATCGTCTCCGTATGAAGGAGGATGACATTCACTACAGTCCGCGAGGTTATCTTTGGATAAATAATCGTTGTACTCTTCAGCAGTGAATTGAGGGGCAATAAATGCCTTCGAGTTTACAGCACCAATAGTTTTCAGGTTTTTCCAGATCACCTTAGACCCAAGAGATGGATCAAGCTTTGGTTCATAGTATGCCTTTTTAGTTTTCTTTACCAAGTGAGTGACCTTGTTGCGTAACTTATTGTAGTGAATACGATTCTCTTTAGTTTTGCCACGACTATAATGAAAAGAGGCCAGCTGACGCTCAAATATAGCTTCACGAATTTCGTCCGTGAACCACTTCTCAGAGGAGTTCATGCTATCTTTGGGACGCAACTTTCTCAAGGGGGCGTGCAACTCAAGCATGGAATTCAAAATAGAATTTAAATGGGATATCATGTCATTCACGTCTAAGGATTCATATATGAGGTTCCAGGGGACATTAAGATAGTCGGAGGCAAGTCGATTCTCATCTATTTTATCATAAGGTCTGTAGTAAATGGGCGTAGAATTCCCAATTGACATTTCAGTTTTATATGACATGACAATGAGATCGTGAAATGATAAACCAGTAGAGAGTTGATGGAATAAAGTCACTTTGTGAATATTGTTAGTCAGAAAGAGGTCAATGAGGGAAGGTTTACAACCAGGCTGAAAGTTGGTTGCGTTAGTACCGACCGAATTAAGAGAGTATCTACTAATGAGTTCCCTAAACCTGCATGTTGAACATGAACCCGACTTGCACTTCAGGCATATACCATCCTCATCCGTCAACAGATTCTCATTCCCAGCTATAATTACATCGGAGTAGGAAGGAGTAATTTCAGAAAAAAGCTCATCTAATACGTCGATCTCATCCACATCCGGGGCCTTATAGATACCTGCAAGCAAGATTTTGGAACTAGGACAGATAATTTCGACGAACAAGTGTTCCATTCCGAGATTTTCCGATGACGCGACTATCTTCGACTGAACTCCATTCCTAATATACATAGCTATACCTCCACTCTAAGGATCGGAGTGGGTCATTCAGGTCAGGTTCAGGTCAGGAAACACATTGACCTGTTTCGTTCAGGTCAGGTTCAGGTTGATTTTTTCTCAACCTGGACCTGACCTGAATGGAACAGGTCGAACCCGAAACAACCTGATTGACCTGACTGACCTGTTCAGGTCAGTTTTCATCGAACCGAAATAGTTCGACAAAATAATACACGAAAAATCAATTCATATTTTTGGTATGTCTTGAAAGTGGTGTAAATGACAACATTGTTTCTACTTCTATTATGATGAAAAGACACGCACAAAGATGTGGTCCACATTTGCTTCACAGTCAAATCATTTCTACAACGCAATGTTCGTAAGGTGTGTTTGTGACTCATTTCAGAAAGCTTTTATCATTTTATCATTCTCTGGTAATGTCTAAAATTTTTCTAACGATTCAATTGTAATGGAGAAAATTATTCTGGAACAAAAATGCCATCATTGAATTCGCTTATTGATATTTTTACTTACCGAGAGTAATTAGGATAGATTAAAATCAACTGGCGTACATTATTGGACCGTACGACGTACAAAGTCTCTTAAGTTTACTACAATACTTTTTATTGTAACATGGGGTAGATCGATGCGGGAGTGAGGGGGATGTATTTAATATAGTCTAGAGATGACGAATCAGCAAAAAACTGTCCGTCCGCCCGTCCGGTCGTCCGTCCGTCTCCACTTTTTTTTCTAAACGGCTGTAAAGATCATCCCAAACTTTTTTTCCCTGAAAGGTACATGCATCCTATGATTCTAGTTCAAAGAAAGTGACCGAAAACATCGTTTTTTGAAGGTCGGTGAAACTTTCACACTAGGGACACCCTTTTTGTGAAAATTGGTTGAGTCGTTCGGGCACTAGGTTCCGTGGAGTGGACGAAACTCAGTCAACTCGGCCATATACAATAGAAATTGGCTTTTCGTCAATATTGAGTTAAACAGTATTTATTAGATGCAGAGATTTTCCTCGGATGGCAAAGGGTTTTCTCGAAAAATGTCCCAATTCTGGGATATAGCTACTTTTAGAATTGGGATGGATTGCCCCATATATTTAGAACACTGGCAGCTAGAAAGTTGCTTCTTAAGGCAATGTGGTAGAGAATTATATTTTAGAGAAGGTAGTTTCTGAGTTCTAACAAAAATGTCCCGATCCCAAGACTTTTGGCGTCATAGAGGCCTTAGGTTGTACTTCAGGAGGGTTTTCGACATTACCTTGGGTAATTTATGTGGTTTTAGTTGATTGCTAAAATTCAAACACTGTTAAATGAACTTGAAACATTGAATCGCTGAATACGTACACAATCTCTTTACGTACGCGTCCTCTTACACTTAGCCTATGTTGTTATGTTAAAATGAATCGTAATGAGTTCTTTATTTTTGAACAACCTGTGGGTTTCAGGTCAGGTTTCAGGTCAACCTGATTAAATTTTTCAGGTTGAGGTCATATTCAGGTTGAACCTGAAATTCAAGATCAGGTTTCAGGTCAAAATCAGGTTGATGTAAATCTAGACCTGACCTGAACCTCTTACAGGTCGACCTGACCTGTTCCGATCCTTACTCCACTCCTTTTCCTGAATCTGTCATTGCGCAAAAGATAAAATCCATTAATTTCAACCGATTTGTTACTAACATTAGTTTTAAAGCTGGTCGCAGAAGCTATCAATGCGTGCAAATCAGTTTTTTCAAAGATAAATCTATATTCGTCAATTTTTGGTTTTATAGAGCCGGCATTCAGGTGCCATATGTTCAGCCCGACAGAGTCTTTGAAAACTGTCTTTAACATAATATTAGGCAAACATACATTTGCACTCCCGTTCCTTTGTAACGATATAGGTGGGTTAATCATCACAACAAACACTCACCGAAGCAACATCCAGACGCAGCCATCGAAACATATTAGCGCAGTAGTAATACCGCCCGCCCCCACAAAGACCCAAGGTGATGCGACGTAAAACAAAGAAATAGTAGAGGAATCCATTTCGTATTGAAAAAAAATTGTCTTTGAAATACATAGCAAATCTAAAATGTAGCAAATGGCAAAAATAAGCAAAAAAAAAAGATCAATGAAAAATGTAAATACAAAAGATGTTGACAAAAGACTAATTTATCTTATTTATCCTTTTTGATGTTGATTCTCATTTAACGAACGCGCAGGTTGTATTAGAGATGTTAATTGTTCCATGGAATAAATTACTTCGTTAACCGACTTCTCTGTTAATTTGATGACAACTAATCCTCTGTTGGTGTGCGACTGAAAAATTAGCTTTTCCCGTTGGAACTGCCTAGCTTTCAAGAAAATGGCCTTGTTGGTGACAGTTAGCATTTCGTTGATGTAAATGCGAGAAGCTGTGCCAAATCCAATGTGAGTAAGATTAAGATTCCTTTTTTTCAGATACTACTTGAAGAAAGCTTGCTTGAGATTTAAATCCCAAAATTTGATAATAATTGCCGGGCACTTTATTGCATTGGTTTGTGAAGAATTATCCAACATTGGTTTTTTACTCAACATGCGGTAGAAGCCCGAGAAACCATTTAGATTGTTTTCAAACCCGACTGCTTCACAAAGTCGTTCCATAATGTAGTTGATTTTCTCATTAGTATGAAGTGGGATTCCAGTTACTACCAAGTTGAGCATAAGTGACTCACGCTTCAGCTTATCAATCCTTGATTCCAAAGCTTGAGTGATTGGCTTAACCAAAGTTTCGACAGCAGTTTCCACATGAGATCCAATATTAGAAGTTAGGAGCTCAATCTTCGCATCAACGGAAACTGACAAGGTGGTTATTTTATCCGTTAGGTCGTTGATTTTGCTATCAATTTTGTTATTTATGGATGTGGCCTGGGTGATGATAGAAGATTGAATTTCTTTCACTTATTCAATGACGCTGGCATTAGAGGGCGCATCATTTTTATGTTTCTTAGTTGCTTGAGAGTTAAGTTTATTTTGCACTTCAGAAGCTTTACTTGTGGAATTTGTTTGACCATTGCCTTTTGGTGGAGGTGAAGTGGTGGAGATATCCAGCTTCGGGTTTGAACTACTTGTGGGGCTCATTATTAAAATTTCAGAAGCCAGCATGCACAAACAATGACTCAATGCCCTATTGTTAAACAGCCACTATTGAACGTAACAAAGTTTATAAAACACAAATTTGATCCAGCAATCCACTATGAAATTTATATTTAAGTACACACAACGATGCAAAGATGCGTTAATTAATGTTTTTCAGTAGAATTATTTAGATTTAACCATGGAAAAGATAAACTTTTATAAGCGCGTTATGAAAACGTTTACTCATTCGACGCCATGACACAACTCAAATCAAAATGTTGAAGTTGTTGAAGAAGTTGAGACGAATCTGAAAGTGATTGAAAATGTTTTGGCGGAATAGATCTATTCTAATGCGTACGGGTCCCTTCGGGGGTTAGGACGGAATGTCTCAAAAAAATAATTTCCCCAACCAAAATATCCTCAGACAACCGGATATAATAACCCCAATTTTTACCAGGAAAAACATTGGACGAAATATTACGAACCAAAATATCCCCTCAGACAAAAAATCACCTCAGAGAGTACTTATTGCAAAGTAGCAGCGCCCGCCGCAGGCCGTGAATTTAGCTGGAAAATAAAAAAGCGGATTCGAGGGACCGCAGCCCTCGCAATAAGGGAGTCAAGTTGGGAGCCCCTAGTGGGGTTTGGGGCAGCGATATTTTGTCTGGGGATAATTTGTCAGGGCATATTTTGTCTTGGGATAATCGGTCCTAAAGCCGTTTTTGCTGTTCCAAACCCCTCTAGTTATCGTGCGCATAACGATAAATCGCTGCAGATATTTTTCTATATTTTCTGGTGTAAGACCCGTTTTTCGGTCAAGTCAACTAAGACAATTTTCACTGAAGTTACACAACTACATAAATTAAAAACGCTAAATTTTAAATCATTCATTCGTGAACTCATGAAAAACTTCAGTTTATTCCCTCAGGGTGGATTGAAGAGCATCACATATTATGCATCAAGTAATATACTCCCCTATGCATCAGATCTGTTCATGCTCGTATCATGTGGGTAAAAATTAGTGCTGCCTCTAACGATTCATCCATTGCATCTATCATAATAAAACCCATTAACGAAAATTGATTTCTATTTTTCGAAAGATTCAGCCATGCCAGCAATTAGTGCCACTAAAATTGTTCATGTATTTATGGTATCATTTCCAAATCTGTGTACAAAATTAAAACTAAAACCGAGATCGCCCGAACACGGTAATATTACTGTATTTAGTGAAATGAAATTCGGCGTTCGACCAATGTAGATCCACTGATACGTTAAAACAACAAACGATTTGAATTGAAATTCGCTTCATGCATGCCCGTTAGACACACTTTCATTATATATAAATAACATTAAGGGATCTGATCGATTTTACGTGTTAATATTCGAATGCATGCTACCATTCGATTCGATAGTCCTATTCACTCCATTTATTCTGCAGTTTTGCGTGTAAAATTAGATAAAATTATTCTTATCTACTTACACACAGCCAGCGTTTCCAACTCTAATTATCTAATTCACTACCTATGTGCGTATGGGAATCTGAAAATTATGTTGTTGAACATAATGGGGTAAGATCGGCCAAAGTTATAAGATAAAGATGCTAAAGTCCTAACTGAAAACTAGATAATTTTACTATAAAACGTATTTTGATTTCTGCAACCTAGTAGATGTATGGAGAAACGTCACTTATATCAGCTTTATATCATTATATCAGCCTGTTAAAATGTGCGTAGAATTTTCCTGTGGTGAAGCATAGTATAGGAGTAATATCCATATTGCCAATAACATGCGAGTTTTCGAAACGTTTCAAACAATGTCTACCGCTTTTCAACTGTGGTAAAACGGTTATTCATAGCGTCTGACCCCCTTTACGACCATCATCACCTATATGCTATTGGTAATATGGATATTAACTCCTATACTATGCTTCACCTATATGTCGGAAAGGCATGCTTTATTGAAATTTCATATAACATTCTCACACCGTTCTCACAACATTTTTTGAGTGACTGCTTCAGTCGACTGATTTTAGGCATTCTCACCTTCAGATTTGAATTATCTGAAGATAATTTAGAGATGCTCAGGTGCTCGGTGCACAACTCACGAAACTGCCTAAAATCAGTCTACCAAAACAGGTACACAATATCCATTATATAACCAAATAGATAACTTACATAAGTTTCGTACAGGTTGTGCTTACCACGTTCGCAATAGAGTGAGGATTTAGTTGCTAGTCGAGTCCTATTCAGCTACGAAAAAAATGGGTAGCGCACCGACACGCAGTGGGTTTTTGGTAAGAGTTTAGGGGTGGACGCCCTTATCTCATAAAAATTATCGAAATTATAAACCAATGGTTGATACTTGTTCTATATAAAATCCCTCACAAAACTAATTCTAAAAAAATTACTTAAACTTTGGCTTAATTTTTGAAAAAAATCGCGTTAAAATTTGAAAAACATATGCGAGGTACTCGTTCGCATCAGAATGGATGTGACAAACAGAATAGAATAGTTTTAAAAGACTCGAGCGTATCTAACTAAAATATTGTATTAACTCTTAAGTACAGGAAAAAGTGAAAACCGACAAGTTTCTGAATTAAAGCGAACCGAATATAAGAAGGGACAAGTCAAATTTTGAACAATGAAATTCCATTGTTTAAAATTCGACATGTCCGTTTTTACATACGGTTCGCTGTATCATACGAATTTATCATACAAATCAGAAACTTGTCGGTTTTCACTTTTCCGTTCCTATATTGCAATTATGTTCACATTAAGACTGGAAATTGCCAAAAGGGCAATATTGAAAACCCACACTAAGCAATGGCGCTAGAAACCTCTTCAAACCCTTAAAATAAGCCCAGAATTTAGAACCGACCTAGACCACTTAGGAGAGGCCTCTGACCCATATACTTCGATGGACAAAAATGTTCACCTCTTTTTTCTCTACAACAACCACTACCCGAACCACTCAATATATTTTCACTAATTTAATTTTCGTGATTTTCTGATGTTCACATCTTTCATTCAAAACCTTGAAGTGCGATTTCCCATAAACGAGTAACTAACTAACTAACGTAGGATGTTTTTATTAGCTTCGGATTCTAAGGGACCCGTACGTATCAGAATAGATGCGGCAAACAGAGTTGATGTTACGAAAAGACTCGAACGTATCTAAGTAAATATTGCCTTACGTCCACATTAAATTGTATTGGAAATTGCCGATAGAGCCGACATGAGCCCTAAGCACAGGCAAAAATTTCTTTTTTAAATTGTCAGCCATGCCTAGATCTAGAAATCGGAAAAGATTTACTTGAGTTATGTACAAAAAACACTTAGGGCCCTAGCAGAGATTCGTTGGTAGTGCTCTAGCTAAGTCCAAGGACTCAAATCCAAAAAAGTTTCTTCCATAAATTGTCAGCAATACCCAGATCTTTCAAACAAAAAAAATTTTGAAATTCGGAAAAGATTTACTCGAGTTATGTAAGATCAAAAAGTTTTTTAGTTAGAGTAAGAAATAGTTGGAGGTTCTCCAACAGAGATCGACTGTTAACATTACTGTTACGATTCGCTAGACCCGAAAGTATCTCTAACTGAGTCAAATAGATACATTAACGATTGGTTCTTCATGCACATCAGCATAGCAAGTTGAATGACTTGCCTGACGATTAGCACGATATGCCGAAATGTTGATCTCTTCTAAAAATCTCCATAACGCAACTGTTCTAGATGTGTTAATGTCTGAGCGTCATGCCAATGACAAAATAATTCACGAGCTTATCTTAACGTTCATATGTAAAGTAGTGGGAATGAGTTGAAAAAAGAATTGATTCCAAGTTTGCGGGCTTTAATCCGTAGAGATACGAAAAGTATCGTAAGACTTTTCATCGTTGAGTCACTCAACAAAAAGTTCTCTGAATTGTATTGCTTTTAGAAAGGATCGATTGTAAGTCAGATTATGATTGTATTGGCGCGTTTCACTAAAAATACAACTAATATTAAGTTTCATTAGCTGTCAACATTCAGACGCACCAATTTGAAATCGTAAAAGGGAAGAGGCGGCTAGTTATGCCTGTTTGATTAAACATCTCTTTTCTTCTCGCGTGTTTAAATGAGCGCGTCTGAATTTTGACTGCTAATGTAACTTAGATATTAGTTGCATTTTTAGTGAAACGCTCTATATAGCTTACTAAAAAAAACTTATTAAATATTTAGTGCATTAGCCTAGCTCAGCGTATTTTTATTTCAGCTGCCCATTGTGCCTAAAGACGAGCTACTGAACTCGTCCTCAAAGAGGGTATTTTGCGCACACGACGCAACGTGTTGTCAAACTCACTAGTGTTCGTTTGGCAATCTTCACGTCTTCAATTCACTTATATCGGATTTTTCATTTGTCTCATTATCTCTTTCATACGTAGGAATGAGAACGCCATGGTGGGCTATACGCTTTCATATGAATGTACAGAACAATTTAAATGATCGGAGAAGTCAGACGAACCATCAAAAATGTATGTTATATGTGAATTAAAAAAATTCCTTTCGTTTGGATGTATTGGAAAAAATACAAGAATCTATCAAAGTAAAATGTCTACATAACTTACGATTAAACATTTAAATGTCAAGTAAATATTTGATCAGTTTTCTAAGTAGGGATTTTTCGAAGCACTTTTTGACGTTATTAGTATCTGCTTTCAATTCAGCAACATTACTCACCGAAATGACGCAATTCGAGTTTATTTGTTTTTTCAGCACGCCAGACAGAAAATCATTCCGACAAAACAACTTTTTTTTAGACATTCAAAATGTGAGTCTTTTTAGATCATTTGAAATTATGACTTTGTTTTTTAGATTATGACTTAGTCTGCATACGTACGTGACCATTCAAAAACAGCTCTTATAACTGAAAATTCGGCCAGAATTTCAAAATTTTTATTAAAAAATGTGTTTCTGTCTGTCACATTCTTCTTTCGAAATCCTTTCGATATCCAAATATTTGAACCTACATACGTTTTTCAGACATATTCTTTTAATTTTATAGCACTTTTCCGTAAAATTACACGCGCTAGGGTTCTTCTAGTGAAATAATCATATTGTCAGTGAAAGAGGCGTTAAGGGTCTATGAATTCTAGGGTTGCGGTATAGAGATCTTACACTGAAAGGTACAAGGGGCCTACTAAGTTTGATGATGAATGATGAAGGTCGCTTCGACCCAGAAACCAATAGTGTCATTGTAATACTGAGGCTATTCGCACCCGGTGCCAATAGTCCTGACCAACTTTTTTTAGAATCAGTCAACATTTGCTCGAGTTATCAGGAGAACGGGATAGCTCAGTGGTAACGTAATGGCTTTCCACCAAGAATATCCGTGTTCAATCCTGGTGAGGGAAATTCGGCAAAGGATTTGTCTTCAACTTGTAGCATGAACGTATCGTTCCTAAGAATACCCAAGCTTCAAATTCTGTGTAGTTGTGGTGTTTGGTGAAGAATGGCATGCATGATATCACCCATGTACGGTGAATTCTGTGTACACATATCTGCGCCTATCTCAAGGCGTAGATAACACCAGATAAAATATATGAAGGGACCCGTACGTATCAGAATAGATGTGGCAAACAGAGTTTATGTTACGAAAAGACTAGAACGTATAGCAAATGTTGCCTTAACTCTTAAGTGCATGAAATTTCGTCCACATTAAGTTGTACTAGACATTGCCGATAGGGCAATATTGAAAAACCCGTCCGAAGAAACGGTAAAAAAAACTTCCTGAACGCACGAAATTGACCCCCAAATATAGAAAAACGTTCTACTCAATTTTCTCTACAACATAGAAAAAACCATTTTTTTGGCTAGGGCCGACCTTAGGACCGACATGGCCCACTTGAGCCCTAAGCACAGGCAGAAGTTTTTTTATAAACTGTCGGTCATGCCTAGTTCTTTAAAACAAAAAAAAAAAATTGAAAATCGGAAAAAATTTACTCGAGTTAAGTACGAAAAACACGTATGGCCTTAGCATAGAATCCGTTTAGTGCCCCGGCTAAGTCCAAGGACTCAAATTCAAAAAAGTTTCTTCCATAAATTGGCTATGCTCAGGTCTTTCAAACAAAAAAAAATTAATAAAAATTGGAAAAGATTTGCTCGAGTTATGGACAAAAAACACATAGAGCCCTAGCAGATACTCGTTTTTAGTCCCCCGGCTAAGTCCAAGGACTCAAATAAAAAAAAATTGTTCCATAAATTGTCGGCTATGCTCAGGCCTTTCAAAAAAAAATTATGAAAATCGGAAAAGATTTGCCCGAGTTATGGACAAAAAACACATAGAGTCCTAGCAGAGACTCGATTTTAGTGCTCTAGCTAAGTCCAAGGACTCAAATTCAAAAAAGTTTCTTCCATAAATTGTCGGCTATGCTCAGGTCTTTCAAACAAAAAAAAATTATGAAAATCGGAAAAGATTTGTCCGAGTTATGGACAAAAAACACATAGAGCCCTAGCAGAGACTCGATTTTAGTGCCCTAGCTAAGTCCAAGGACTCAAATTCAAAAAAGTTTATTCCATAAATTGTCGGCTATGCTCAGGCCTTTCAAACAAAAAAGATTATGACAATCGGAAAAGATATGCCCGAGTTATGGACAAAAAACAGATAGAGCCCTAGCAGTGACTCGATTTTAGTGCCCTAGCTAAGTCCAAGAACTCAAATTCAAAAAAGTTTCTTTCATAAACTGTCGCCTATGCTCAGGTCTTTCAAACAAAAAAAAATTATGAAAATCGGAAAAGATTTGGCTGAGTTATGGACAAAAAACACATAGAGACCTAGCAGAGACTCGATTTTAGTGCCCTAGCCAAGTCCAAGGACTTGAATTCAAAAAAGTTTCCTCCATAAATTGTCGGCTATGTCCATGTCTTTCAAAAAAAATTTTTTTTGAAAATCAGAAAAGATTTTCTCGAGTTATGTACAAAAGACGAAACACCACTTAAACGGCCCTAGCTTGGTGGCCCTTGGGCCGGCAGTGCCCAGATTCAATCCCATAAAAGATTTTTTCATCATCTAAGGACCATGATCGGTGCTCCCCTCTACTCCTGGGTCGAAATTCGACTGGTTACAAATGTGCTGGCAGCACTGAAAAAACTGGACGTCATTCATGGATGGCCCCTAAGACCCCTTTTCGAAGAACTTCGTTCTTCCTACGGGTCTAAAAATTCTATATGTAGCTCGGAATTCGTGTTGAGCATGTGGTATCTTCGTTGTGTGTGACACCGCATTCACGGGGCTCGTATAGAATAAGCATAAGTTGTGGCTAGTAGGCAAGAAGATGCATCGTAGTGTGTGCACACACGACGAGGTTCATTTTGCTAACTGGTCTAACAACTGTATAATCTGAATGGGAACGTGTAAATGTGGGAATCTAGCTAAAAATACATGACTAGTTGGAATGATAGAAGAATAACAACGGGGAGGAACAAGGGTTCCTTCAACGGCGTCACGATTGAGGCCTGCTCAACAGTTAAATGTTTGGGATTTACTCTTGACGAGTTTGTTACCTTGGAAGGCCATATCGTGAACCTTTGCTCTGAGGTGTCGAGGTGGATAGGAGTTATCAGGCGAGTTCGATTTCTACCTAAGAAGATCCTCAGGTTGATTTATGACTCGACGGTTGAACTATTGTATAGGTGTCTGGGGCTCTGCCAAAAAGTCGCTAATAGACGAGATTCAAGTCCTGCACAGGAGGGCTCTCAAAGTTACACATATGCTACCAGAGCGCTACTCGACAGAGTTACTGTTCAAAGTCGAATTTCCCACCATGCTTTCTGTCCCCAAGTTATATAAACTCGCAGTGTGTAAGTTTGTATTCTGTTGCGTCAATGGCCTAAAACATCACTCGGTCGTTTTCTCAGACAACTTTAACTGCTACGGTACTAGATACTCGTACTTGCTTAAGAAAAGCAAGATCCGATCGAACTTAGGAAATAGGTGTTTGCTCCTTTCTGGGCCAACACTTTACAATGCATTACCGCGAGATGTTAGAAACTCCAAACACTTGATGCAATTTCGTCATTCATTAAAAGCCCATCTTTTGCAAATGTCCGATTGAATAGGACATTATCATATTCAGGACTGGAATGAACTGAGTTATTTTCCTTGTGTTGACAATTCTTCATTTAGAAGAATTTTAAGCAATAGTCACCATTATCCCTTTATCATATTTGCCCATATTTTCTGTTTTTTCCCTTACTTTATTGTCTTTTTTTTTCTTTTTTCTTCTACTCTTGATTTTCATTAGATTCCTCACTTTTGAATGCCTTCAAAGATAAAAACTTTATTTTACCTTAATTCTCACTTGAATTAAAATTCTATAATAATTTAATGTATAAATTCAACTGTTTTTTTAGTAGCTCCTTAGAATTGCTTTTAATATATTGGAGCTACGCTGTTAACTTTAAATGTTCACTTTTTTCCTTAAATAAATTGAATTGAATTGAATTGAATAAGGGTCAAAAAGATCTGTGTTCCAAGGTCAGTAGGTCGCCTCAAAACCAGAATTCATTTTGAAAGATAGACGAAAGAACGGACGGACAAAACATTTTTTACAGATTCGTCATCTCTGATCTACAAACGTCGTCAGAAGAACGTATTAGATAGAGTTGCTCTTACCCTATTATGGATAGATTTGATTCAAGGCTTGAAACGACAAGTTACATTTCATACATTAGTCGAAGCACATTGGGCTGCACCTTCATAGAAGTTGCAATCGTCTTTTACTATCTGTAATGAAAGACATGTCAGCTATCCTCATTCTTAACAGTAATCTAGCCTTAGTAATATCCTACAGTCCAGCGTCCGGCTCACCCTATCCGTAAAAATTGGAAGCCGAGGAGTCCTGAGGACCCTCTGGTCGATTCCAGATGGTAGACTGGTACCGAAAATCAGTTGAAGTCATTTCAACGACAGTAAGTAATATTATACGTCGCGTCATATAAATTCCAATTTGGCACCAGGCCGCTGCTGCCCTTTATATTCACAGTAAAAAATCTTGAGTACGCAGCCTGGAGCGGCTCGATTCGCAACGCCTACACGTCGCAATAACAATTTTGGCAAGAGGTGCATAATTTTATTACATGTTTCTGCTCGGTAAATGCATCAACATGTAAAATATTGTACGTAAGCAACCTTCCTACGAGTCAAAACAACCAATTTGGAAGTACATACGTAATGTACTATTTCTTAACAATGGCTGTTCATAAATAATGTCCACGTTTTTCTAAAATTTTTGGCACCATCCCCTCCATCCTCTCCTTCCTCGCTTTATAATAAAATAATTTTCATTTGATTTTCTTTAAATCCCTGTCTTTTTTCTTTCGATCCCAAATTTCGAAATTTGCGACGCCATCCGTCCAACTTTTTTCTTCTTTTTTTTCTTCTACTCCCATCGCCTATTTATGAACGGCCCCCCAAACTCCGTTCTTTATAGTTACTTAAACTTCCCAAGTAGACAGACTGGTGCCGAGTTAGAAGCGAGTGCATAGTAATGTACTCGTTCCCCACTCCAACATTATCATAGAAACTTTTTTGACTCCACCTAACGAGTTCATGCAATAGGCAAAGTACGAGTCTACTGCGTGTAGACCACTTTCATGGAGTAAAATTACAACAAACATAAGAAATATAATTGAAATTCAGCACATTTTGAAATTGGGGCCGAGGCGTCAAAGTCAGACATTGCTCTCGTAAAGACCCAATTTCACAATTGAAGTAAATTTCGACAGGCTGAATCCGGAAAAGAACGCAAATAAAACCATGAAATAATTTCATTTACAATGGTGTGACATTCAAAACATGCAGAAAACAAATAGCTATAGTCACAATGGATTTCTATCGTAATTTATACTTCCATTTTTACATTTTATCATAAAAAAGTTATACTACAGTTTTGATGATCTGATTTAGAAACTTATTCATAAACATAAGATTCAAAGTCTCAATATCGAGCAACATTAATTCGGTTTCATTATTTACCTTGAGTCTACATCTAATGAACAAAAAGTTTAAATGCCAACAAGCCAAACAATTTATAATGCGAAAATTAAATATTAGGGTTGCTATAAAGCGTTTTAGATTTTCATCATTGTATTTAAGTAAAATGTTATCTTTCCCATTGCCTGGGGGTCTTCTTTCGTATAGTACAACTTAGAGAACACTGGGCTTATCGTAGTCGTAACTCAACTAAAATATTCCGAACAAACTTTAAATAATAACGATAATAATAATAGCAACGATGTGCGATTACCAACTGATAAAAGAAAGGACTTTTCTGCCTTTAATACAAAAATGCTCGCAGAAGAAAATAAACGCGAAACCACCGCTCTTGTGTTAGAATAAAATTATGAAACAGGAACGGTTTCTCATAGCAAATAAATTTTCATGGAAAATATAAAAGCTTTTGTAGAAAATTCATCCGCAAAATGTTCTTTATATTTAAAATAATTGTGTCATCGATTTTCAAACGTGTGTAACACCTTTTATGGAACATACACCCTTCAACAATATTTTTGCGGTGAAGAAAAAAGCAATGAACAAACAGAACAAAGTCCTTATATTTGAAATTTTGAAAAACGTGCGAGAGTAGAAGAATGTTTTAAGAGTAGTTTCTATCTAGTTTTGAGTGTCTTTTGCATATTATTAGGGAGAATGGATACAAACAAGAAATATAGACGACTTTCTTACGTTTGTGGACCATGAGAAAAAAATTATTCAAAGCTTCACATCGTTTCGTACCATCCCTAATGGCATTTATACAAACAATTACTTGAACATTTTCATTCAATTCTTGAATATGAATATGAAATCGTTGAGTGTCTTACGAACGTTCAGATACTTATAGATATAACACTGATACTGAACATGGGATTGCTCTAAAGATTTTATGACTTCTAAGGCATTTGTGAAATGAATATTCTCTTTAGTCATGCGCCTAAACGACACAGTCACACATAGTTTCTATGAAAAAAATTATTCCGACTTTGAAATTATTGACGATTGTTAACAGAGGTATGAGTAAGTGCATGTGGAATACCATATTTATATTCGTGTAATATATGGAGAGCCACACTAGAAAATTCATTTAAGGAATTCCGATAGAAAAAGGAGGCGAAATTGATATGTCTGTACTAATACATTTTTACTCGCCACGCCACTCGGAAATTCTTTTTACTTCAAGGGTATTAGCGTTTTAACTCGCTTCCAGGGGTCTTCGCGAGTAAAATAAAGTACATACTGACAGCAAGGGTGATGGGACAGAATCCGGAATGATAAAATCCCTATGCCAATATACAAACTAAGACAAAATCAGGACATACATAGTCCGGATGATGACAAAATCTGGATGGGGAGGGGAGGTGTAATGGTAAACGACGGGGGGAGGAGGATGTAACACCAAGTGTGAAGGCATGTCGAAAAAAATTTGAAAATTAGCACTTTACAATGAATTTTTGTAGAATTACCAATGTAAATAACACAGATGTTTTTCTTTGTTTGGTATAATTGACATCTTCAATGAAATTGAAAAATATTCGAGAGGGTATTCAGTATGACAGGGGGATGGAAGGGTTATAAAAAATCGAAAAATTAGCATGACGTAATAGGTGAACAACCTCTCAAGAAATATGAGTAATTGTAATTAACGCAAATGTAAAGGAAATTACAATACAAAAGATGTAGAACATGTAATTTCTGCAGCTTATCAGAAACATAAAACCAAAAAAAGGCAGTGTCGAGGGTATACCTCCCGACGGAGGGGCACAGCGCCATGCCTGTATAGCTCGCCCTTACACACATGTCAATTTCTTCTAAAATACTTCAATCGATCTGAATTCATCCTGATTCTTTCCTGATTTCATCCCTGTTTACTTGCATTATCGAGAAATTGTCTGTTCTGATTTTGTCAGCCCCCGCAACGGGAGGATCGAAGGAGGGAGTGGCAGAGTCCCTATCGGGGAGTGGAGCAGAGCCTCATACATGTGGTTGACCCGCTCTATGGAAGACTACTGCCTGAACCAGTGAATCAATTTTCATCACCTTTTTTTACTTAGTTTTTTGAGATTCATATCTTTCATTCAAAACCTTGAAAAGCAATTCCCGTTCGTAAATCGCGGAGATATAAGCAAAAGCGTTTCTGCGACCTTCAAAAAACAAGGTTTTAACAACTTATTCGATCGTAACTTTGAAAGTTCTGGACCGATTTTGCCTATCTTCAGTCTCAACATTCCTTTTGAAAGTAATTTTCAGGCAGACCCCATTAAATTGGAGGAATGGGGGTAAATTCTCCGGGCCCGTGCCTGAAAAGGTGGCCCGGGCGGCCATTTTAGGGGCTCATCCTATGGCTGAAAAAAAGAAAAACACCTCGATTTAGTAAAAAAAACTTGTAAAGAGCCTACAAATTTTCTCCTTCGGCGTTACACAAATACGAAATCAATCAATTATTGAAATTCTTTCTTATTATAAGGCCTACAATCAAAAACCTTACTCTGCGGTAATTAAGTCGTTCTTCGATTTACCTAAAGAACAATAGAGAGCAGTCCAAAATTCTCGCCTCCTGCGCTTTACCCGATGCGGCTATTGAGCAATTCTTCGAATTAGCGAAAAACGAGGAAAGGCAGTCCAAAGTTTTTGTCTGCGGCGCTTTTCTCGATAAGGCTATTAAACAGTTCTTCGATCTACCTAAAGAACTGTAACAGGCGGTTCAAAATTTTCGCCTGTTGCGATTTGCATGAACACCTTACTTGCAACAGTTGAACACCACAATTCCGACGCAGTAACAAAATTTTTCTTTGACAGAGTAGAACTTTGACTTTTCTTAAAAACGATAATTTTCCTGATTTCTTGACTTATCGGCTCTAGGGAACCTCCAGGTCGGCTTCAGACTCAGTTATCATCATAAGGGCCATTCCACTCAAAAGTTGAAAATAAAAAAGTGGATGACCTGGGAACCACGTTTTCCGATTAAACCGTTCGTCTGACAATGTTTTTTTGCATGATAGACTTGAAGAATAAGTTTTTCCTGAAAAATGTTTCATATATCACAACTCTCGCACCTTTGTACGTTTCAGGAGATTAACACGGTCATGTACAAAATTCATTGCATGGAATTGCCCATAAACACTTTTCAGAACACCATAATATACGTTGATACTTCACTGAATAAAAAAAAATCTGGTGCGCGCGCCCTTCCTAGAAAAGCGGTCTAAATATGGTACTGTGTGTTTTGTCGGTGTTATAATGTCTGGGTTAGTTTAGCCGGGTTATTTTATTTTGACACCTACAGAGTTATTTAGACCGTTTTTTTTTGTCGGGCGATATTATGACCTAGATCCGTAAAAAACTCTCCAAATATCCACAAAACCCCCACAACTTCAAAACAAATTTAAAGAAAACATATTTCTTAAACAAGTTTAAAAAAAAACTTTTTTGCAACGCACAATCGATTTTCGACTGTTTTCGATGTTGTTCACGATGCGGTAACGCGATCAAAATCGAAACAGTTTCCAATTTTTTTTTAACAGTGTGAGGGGAAATGAAACAAATTTACACCTTGTAACGATATGACTTTTAAAATTTGATACATGTGCTGAAATGTACCCCATCGTTGCTATGATACGACGTTGCAATGTCGTATGTGTGCATTGCAATCTGATCAAAAATTGTTTGTACACTGTACAATATAATGGTTTCTGTGGAGTGATTTTTTTAAGTTTGGTTGTTATTTTCTTCTCAATCGATTTGTTTGTTGCAAAAAGCAGTGTGTCCACCTCGTTGCGATACTTGGTTTTTTTAGCATACGTCCTAAATATTGTCCAACTCGCCTTTGGCTCGTATGGACAATATTAGGACTAATGCTGAAAAAATCAACGTATCGCAACATGGTCGACAAACTACTATTTTTTTACTAGAGCTTATCTTAGAATCGACTTATTTAGATCAGTCAGAAAAAGCTTCTGACCCATACTTCTATGGACAAAAAGATCCACTCAATTTACTCCACAACATAGCAAAAACATTTTTTCGAGGTGGTGATGACTTTAGGACCAACCTATCGCCCTAAGGAGGCGTCGGAGCCATACTTGCATGGGCAAAGAAGTTCGACTTTTTTTCTCTACAACACAGCACAAAAAACCATATCATTAAAGGAACATTCACGAAAAGTCACCAAATATCGTTTAGGGTCGCGTAGCGTGAGTTTGGCCCACACTAAGGACACTAGAGCCCGAACCACTCAACAGATTATCACTAATTTAATTTTCGTGATTTTCTGAAATCTATATATTTCCATTAAAACCTTGGAGAGTGATTTCCGTTCTAATTTCGTAGAGACATAAGTCGAAAAGTTTAACCAACCTTCAGAAAATCACGTTTCTCACCACTTTTTCGACCATAACTTCGAAAATTCATAACAAATTTTGGCTAAATTCAATCCCATATTCATTTTTCCAATTACCTTCTAGAGCAAAAAAGTTTTTGAAAATCGGTCAAATATTACTCAAATATTATCGTATTCACAGACGCATCGACACATTTTTTTCGCAGATTTATATTATATAGGACCCAAAACGAAAAACTAACCAAATCCCGGCTCGAAATGCGACCCAATGGACTTCTTTTCCAAATACTTCGTTCTTCGCACGGGTGGACGTTATTTATGAACAACATTCTCTAAAAAGAAAGGGTAAGAGTGAAATTTTGTCGATACCCTCTGTGAATAATTGCCGTGTGGGGCTTAAATTGACTAATTATTTTGCAGTCTCACATAGGGTCATTATTACTAATTGAGGTGAGAAAAAAAAAAATAAAAGGAAAATAAAAGTAGGATTTTGTGAAATATTTTTGCCTGAGTTCTCAATCAATAAAAAGTTAAAAATGTTAAATGCAAAGTATTTTATAAACCGATTTCGTTGACATGATTGACGTCTCTAACTTTCACGATACTTAATGGATTGCTTCTATTATTCATGTGTGTATCAATACCATATTGCTTCGTAGAAATAATCAAAACCATTAAATATTAAATCACTCTATGGATATAAAAAGCTTGAGTTTATTTTCAATCAACAGCTTCTGAGATAGCAGAGATATAACGTTGTTCATATCCACTGGCGGGCGCTTCAGTATTAACTCTCATAGTAGCGTGTTTACAAATCGCAATTTAGAAACGTATAGATTTGCGCTACTAGAAACACCCACGTTAGGTAAATGGCTTATTTATCAATTTTCTTCATCCCATTTGTTCAATAGCGTGTGTTGTAGGATTTTGTGTTTTATTTTACCGAAAAAAGTGATTGAACAAATCGATTATGACTCTTAATGAAGTGTACCCGATTCGACGTTAATGAGACATAGACAATGAATCCCTTACTCGGAACTCCTTATCTGCACTCTCATGCACATTCAGTTTATAGTATTTTTTGGGAACTTTTTTGAATCTTTGGGAGTTTTTCCAAGATGTTGGTCTGGAATAGAAATGTGTGCTCAGCAGAGTGTTATACCTTGGTCTACCACTAGACACCCTGACACCACGTTACACTTTGGTGCATCACATTTCACTTCGATACACTATGCAGGACTATAATTTTTAATTCATGACTAGAAAGAGTTGAAGATCCGAGTGGTACTGTAATTGTAAACATGTATAGAAATCCTAGAAAATTGCATTTTCTCAACTGAAAACAAAATGCTTTAATTTTCATGAAGAACTCAATTTTTTGCTTTATTTTTGTTGAAAGAACTTTTTTCCAAAACTAAATAAACTTTTCATCAGTCAGGCTGAACAGTTTTAACCAATTTATAAAATGTTGCAAATTTTTAAGGAAAAATTTTCAATTTTTCATATTAAAAATATGTAAATTCACTGCTCTTTATACACGAAACTCTTTTGCGAAAGTAGAAAAGATTGTTATTATTACAGGACTTATCTTTCAACTATCATTTAAATTATTCCAATTTTTCTCATGAATTTTTTATGGCGAAGATTCAGATGTACATCACAGACGCTCACAAGTTTTATGATAAAAGAAAATATGGAAAAAATAAACTTTTCAGTTTGCTTGATGACATAGAAGCGGTTATAGATTTTAGAGATGTAGCTTTGTCTTTTAGTTTAGCTATAAATCAATTTTCTAGTGCACGTACTACGTGTGCTTATTTACCGTATGTTCCTTTCGTAAATTTTCATCAACTTCGGATAATCTCCAAATATATCGAGTTTTATTGTTTAATTTTGAAAATTACAAAACTACTTAGGAGTGGTGACTCGCGTTGGAATACTATGCAATAATAAATAAACTTCCAATGATTTTCGACGAACGCAAAGACCACGGACGAAGCACGTAATCATCATCCATCTTTCAATACCTTTCACTGATATCATTATGATTCAATCAAGTTTGTAGCTAGCCTCCCCTTGTCATCTCTGTGCCCCTTCTGAGATTCTCGAAGCAGACATTTACTTATTAGACTTTCTTAAAAATAAAGTAGGAGATTGAATTATTAAAGAAAATCTGTTTTCAAACGGGCACGTGCTATATCTTTAAAATGGGGGTAGACATGGGCTACCCGTTTATAAATCTGGACCAACAAGGGATGATGGATTTCAGATTCCAATAGGCATACCGTGCTCTTTATGATTTTTCTTATAAAATCCCGGCTCTAATTTAAAGTGAATCCTGGAATGGGTAATTTGTTACTTGAAATTTCGGTCGACAATACTCGTATAACATCTAAGGAGCTGTCTGCTTCTCCGCATTTCCGCATCCACTGAACCGATTTTAATGAGTGAAAAGAATTTATGTTATGAAAAATGGTTTCCGGGGGGTACGTCGCAAGGGAGGAAGTCAAAACTTAGCTATGTATGTGGTTTTACAGTCTACGAAAAACATTTTTCTTAATTTTTTGTTCGCATGTGGACTTGCGCCACGGGCGTATTGCTACAGCACAGCGCCCATGATAATCTTGTCCTCCATGAGGAAGAAACAAGTCGGCGCCTCTGTTTAAATAAGAACTTTATAAACGTCGTACTTCTGCGCAGATTTTTAACACCGTGAAAACCTGCGCAGAAGTACAAAGTTCTTATTTAAATCTCTGTCATTGAAACAATCAATAATACTTATAGCTGTTTCAAACTTGCTGGATATACCTGAAGCAATCCATGACCTGTCTCGTGACGAACAAAACTTTTGACTAAAATATCACCAGATTAACGAAACATTTTTGAAATTCGGTGAACTAGTGAATCTTTCACGTTCCACGAAAGTTGCTCTAAGAGAAGTCCTGTGGTTTTTAAGCAATTTCAAAATTAGATTTGTTTGTCACGGGACAATGTTAAAGAATACACCACTTGAACCTTTTATAAGAATGAGAATGGTTTAGAGCATAACATCAATTAATAGTAACTGATGCACCTAGGAAAATCTACAAGGCTCTGGAGAAGCTAATGATAACTGTATCTAGTCTGAGTTAATATAAAAAACAATCGCTTCACTCGCGATTAAGATCCCCGTTTACAATATACGAGAAAGTCTTTTCTGGCCACGAATTAGTTTATAGTCCAGCTCTCAGCCCCTCATCAATCCACTCTGGATGCAACAATTTATCAAAGTAGCTAATGGTCCGCGCGGTTCAATAGCCAGACTATTATAACGATGCTATTGGCTAGGGATAGGGACCGAATGAAACCGGCGACAAAATTCGAAAGGCGTACTTTTGTACCCACCAGGAAGGAATTGCTAGGAGGCTGGCCTAGTCACCTGTTAGGTGAAGCAGTAGTGAGCGGTACTAAAATTTCAGAGGGCAACGGGGGCTGCAGTATATTCTTTGGAACGGCGGGCGGAAAGATGGTATCACCGGAAGGTTTGCCAACGTCTTTCAGACTGAGGATTTCGCGGCACTGATGGGAGCACAAGAGGAGTCCTGACAGTGAGGCATTAATCAAGGCGATCACGGCGCCTGTCAAACAAAATTATGATGAGTCTTATGCAGAAGAAAAATGATTATGGTTTCTTTGGACCAATATGTTGATGTAACCTGAAAGCTTTAATTGTGGCGGTAAAATACTGATCGCTGTTTAACACTCAATTCTCACCTTGTTACCCCACAAGCTTTAAGAAACGCTTAGTCAAATTCAATAAAAATATGGTACTTCAACACAAATTCTTTCACTATATTCAGACTAAACCGTCTGTACTCTGCGGAATCCAAAAACGAAAAGACCTTTCGTCTTCGCTCAACATTCTCGTGTGTGTCAAATGACATTTCAAAACTACACGATCTAAATGGCATCTCGTTACTCGGCGTATCACCAGCTAGTCTCCAAAGGTATTCACCGGTTATTTCAAATTCTAACTTAGGGACTATGTTAAGTTTTTACAATAAAACGAACATCATAAATTAATGAATAACTACACTTTCAAATTAAAAAGAAATCGTTTGATAGTCCAAAGGAACCCCTCTGCCATGAAATATGATTATATTGAACCGATAAACTCCTAAGTAACATATATTTTTTGAGGGATATATTTCCAGCTAACCAGTGTGTTTGTATGTGTGACGCAACGGCTTTGGCAAATATTTAGATTATCAGGAGACGAAGTTAACAACTAGTTAGATTAATCTGACCTCATTCCGAGCTTTACTTTATGGTGTTGCTCATTTTCCCTCGAGATTTGCCTACATGAATAACCAAACGTTACTAGTACTATAATATCTGCAAACTAAAATTCTATTACTCGTTCTCAATACTTGTTTCATCGCGCTGAGTTAAGAAATTTATTTCAATTTCAATTCTTCGAAAAGAGGTAAGCTTTTTAACAATTTTGATAACGACATTTTAACGACTTATTGAAATTTACGTCAACGAAAATTGTTATGATTAATGTACGGCGACATGATGCACGAAAGTCGAAACAGTTGAAGAGCTATTTACATTTTTCAATTGCTCATACACAAGTTGTTAATGGTAGACCCGTGCGTAAGCAAAAAATTCTCGCGGCAGGACATCATTTTTATTCCGTTCGATGCGGCGACGATCGATGTGAGTCCAAAGAGTTTTCTTCAAAATTAGCGGTCAGTAAAGGAAACTTTTTCAGCAATGGGGCCATCGCATCGGCTGAACAACTTTAACATTTCTACAGCGGAGCGGTTTGTAGCAATTCAGCAAGATTTGTTTGAGTAACTTTTATATTTTTGTAAGAAAGACTCAACGCAACCGTCTTCTAAGGGACGGGCTGGATCAGTGGAGAACGCACTGGCTCGAATTGGCTCCCATTTTTTTCGTTAAAGTTAAATCAAACTAACCCAAAAAAATTGAAAAAACAGAAGGTAACAGCCCTACTTTCACGCAGTCTGCACATCCGGGTCGACAACTGGAACACTGGAAGAGTCATTGAGTGAACATTTCAAGTAGCTTTGACCAATCTGTTTAACCAAATTAGCACATTAGTTCGACGTTTTTTTATGTATAGTTTGATTTTTGTTGATGTTTGAATGTCACAGTTCTTTTTTAAAGTGAAGTGCACCTAGTTAAGTGTTTCAATTCAGCGGAAAGTGCCTTTAAAGGTGTTTGTTTACGTTAAAAAAAAACTTGATAGTCTAAAATCACGCCGCTGATAAGCATATGATAAGACGACACTTTTCATCTGTTACAATTTCCCCCCGATCGAAGCCGTCTACATCTAGAAGCCGTTACTTTAAAGTTGTTACTTGGCGCAATTTATTCTGAGCTGGATTTTCTTATACTAGGGTTCATGACAAACTTTGTTCAGGTAGGGGATTGATTTTTAATATCCTTTGGGCATTCAACGTGAAGTCTCGTTATTCTCTGTATCATTTTATATTTCGATCGACAACTGACTGCTGTAACACGCAACACTCGCTTCGAAGTGCCCATAAATTGATATGGCCAATGACCGCATCCTACGTCCAAAAAAGATCGCTGCAACCGTTTCACACACTTCTCAAAAAGACAAATCTACAACTGCTGCTGGAATATCAAAAGAAAAAGCGCATAAGGCTGTAGGTTCAATAAAGAAGAATACGAGCGTTGTAGCCAATAAAACATTTTCCGAATTCCTCTTCTGCAAATAGCATTGAATCCAAAACGCCAACTACCACAACTTCTTTTTTATCATCTGGAAAACCAAGCATATCCTCAACTTTGAGTAGGAGCTCAACAAACTCTATCAACAATTTAAACTCTTTCGATAAAATCAAAGAACTTGAGAGTCGTTTGATATCTGTGGAGTCCTCGCTTTCTGCATTAGCTACCGAAAACGCAGAACTGAAACGTCTAGTCAACATACTGCAGGCCGATTTTTCAGACTCAAAAGAACAAAATCATCAGCTATTGAATGACTTTCAGCTGCGATTACAGTCACAGTGCTTAAATCAAGTCCATCCAAACACTACGTCCATTAACGCGGAGGCAAACGAACAGCAGGAGCTGAACTCAAATATTGTAGTTCGAGGTCCGGAAGTATCTGAAGTGACAACTGATTCTGAGTTAAACTTGATTTACGAAGGTCTTAGAAATCATCTGGGTGTCTCTGACGTATCTGAATTCGATCCAGTCAACGTATCCATCATCGCCAGTTCAAAAGTCGGGACAAAAGCTACATCTCGGCCAATTGTTGTTAAACTGCAATCCACCGAAGCCAAACGGAAGTTCCTGCAAGTACGACGCTCCAAAAAAGATATCTTCACTACAGATATCACCACCAACAATAGTCCTAGGCGCCTTATTTTGGTATCTGAACAACTGACGAAAGCTAACCAGGAACTGCTTTATCAGGCTCGTTCGTTGAGAGGTGTTAACGGCTTTAAATTTGTCTGGTCAACAAACGGTCAAATCCTAGCCCGAAGCAAACCACAGTCAAAAGTCATCAGGATTTTGGACATTGCACACGTTAACTCTCTGAAGGCTGAGCTACCATTGCAGAACCAGAATGGACGACCTAGTGATAGAACCATTGTCCAACATGGTTCAAATTGAACGTTGTTTTGATGGTACAATTATCACCCCTGGTAAAGACGATCTCAACTTTATGGCATGGAACATTAACCATTTAACAAATAAGCTTCACTTAGTCGAACAGTACATTGCAGCCTACCCTGGAAGTCTCCACGTCATTGCTATTTCTGAAACTTGGCTATCAGATCATAACAAATCTACGTACAATCTTCGTGACTACTCTGCTACGCATAATGTGAGACATGACGACAACGGAGGCGGCATTTCGATTTACCTGCATGATAGCATTTGCACAACCACGCCCAAAGTACTTTATGATGTAGTGACTCCTGATCTGAACCATTTTTTGTCATTGAGATTCCTTCGATTTCAACAACGATCGCAGCACCTTACAGACGGCCAGACAAGGCAAAGAATGAACGTCAACGCATCAACACCTTTATTGACGAATTCGAACGGTACTGCCTCAGTTCGTTTAACTGTATGATACTTGGTGACTTTAACTTAAACCAACCTGATAAAAGTAATCGCAGCCGATTAAACGACCTGCTTGAATCTAATGGTAGCGCACTACTAAATGAAATATCACCCAGGGGTATCACGCGCATGATTTCCGGCACAATCCTTGACCTTTGCATTACAAATATGCTGAATGTTGATCATAAGCTGTCTATCATTCACAATCCTGCTTCTGACCACGGCATACTTTTTGTCTCGAGTAGTAACATATGCCAATCAACACCATTAGTTAACCTCAGGACAAAACTGAACTTGAATGCAGCTGTCAGAATGGTCGATGAAAGGTTGTCGAACAGCACAATCAACTGTGGAAACGAGTTGAACGTTGCCTTGTCTCGAATCGTCAATGAGTGTACCAGTACCATCAAAGTTCGATCAGATCACCGCATACAAAAAACTCACGTTGATCGAGAGCTTATTCTCACTATACGTGAAAGGGATCGTCTTGCGTCTTTGAAACGATTAATGCCATCTAATAATGTAATTAGTCATCTCCTTGAAGTTAAAACGGCCTGGATCAATCGTCGCAATTTTCAACTTAAATCAGAATTTGAAACAAACAGACTCGAAGCAGCTGCAGGAGATGATCGAAAGACTTGGCAAATTTACAAAGAGATAATTTTTAATCAATATAAAAGCAAAACGGACACTTCCATTGAAATTAATGGTGCCACTGTGACAGGAGATGTAGCCTCTTGTAATGCTGTCAATGATTATTTTTGCTCCGCCGCGCCGGAGAAAATCTTGCTAC
>CM055406.1:93220741-93231176 GCA_029228625.1 Pseudolycoriella hygida
GATCACCCCATTCATTTCTTTGATGTGGCGCAAGAGTAAATTCATCCCGATTAACAAACGAAAGCAACTCTACTATGCGTATGTGCAAAGTCACCTATTGTACATGCTGCCGATTTATAGTGAATGTGCGCAATATAAATTGAATGAATTACAAACACTACAAAACAGATTCATTAAAGCAGTCTTCCGTTTAAACAGATACACATCTACGACGTTCCTGTACAGCACTGGCTTGTTGCCATTAACTGAACTCGTGAAGACTGAGAGAATCCTCCTCGTCCACAAATTATCACTTTCACTCACCAAGAATAACTTTCGTGTCGAACGTAGAGGTACATGGTCGCCATACTAGGAGAAACTCTAGGATTCACACATTCAATCAATATTCAAGGGATTCGACTTTCAACTCATGCAATGCAGCATTATCCGCCTCCATCAAAGAATACAACGATTTGGACAGTGAAACTCGAAACTTAAGGTGCTTTAAAACATTCAAGTCAAAAGTGAAACTCAAAATCATGGAAAAGAGTCAAGACTTTCATGTGATATCACCATATATTTTCTTAAACTGACCAGACCAGTGACTGACTATCTGTGATATGAGCTGTGATTAACTTTTTTTTTTTTTCTCAATTTTGAATTACTTTTTATTTATTTATTTTTGTTGACGCGACTGATTGCATTAGTTTTGTTTTTTTTTGTGTGTGTTATTATCTAAATTATTTGAAATTGAAGGAAAATCGAAATGAAAATGAAACATCTTAGAATAAATCATAAACAAACAAAAACGAACATTTGAAACTAATGATGAATAATAGACAATGAAACTAAATTAAAAATAAAGATTCAAACAAATACTCAAACAAATACTTAAACGATTTACGAACAAGCGAGCAATTTTTATCCAAAATATTTACCTTTAGATTGTATTCCACTCAGAAATCAAATGGGATGATAAATAAAAGTTGTTATTAAAAAAAAAACAATAGATGTCACCACCAGACGAGGTGAAAATATAAGTGTTAAAGCCAATGACATATCACGTATAGGTTGGCAGTTCTTAACAAAAAATTAACTAAAATTGAAGCAGACATAAAATGCGAAATGTTGAGTGCTGTTAGTAAATTTAGGTGGGTTACGTATAATTCATATCAGTGTTAATTGTGCATGCGTTTGTGTGCGATGTGCAGATTACAAACAAATTACGTATTTTTACGTATCGTGATCTACCAATTTAAAGGATTTTGTTGAGTTTAATCCAAACTTCATTTAAATTCTACCAATTTTGTTTCAAACATTGTTTGTTTCAAGTCCCTTGATGATGAGCAGCATATTGCTCGAAACTACAGTAGGAAAAAATAAACAAAATTGGTACAATTTAAATGAAGTTTGGATGAAACTCAACAAAATCCTTTTAGGGCAAGGTTATACCCGTGTACGTCGTCAAATGCATAGTTGACTATGTAGACGGGTATAATTGTGCCGAGTTTCACGAACCGGAATTTTAATTTGTTCATCAGATTCGTTCCTCTCCCCGAAAAGATGCTACCAATTTACTTCATAATGTCTGATTATACCGATTATAATGTCGGGTAATTTACTTGATGATTGTTTTAAGCAAAAGATAAACAGAAAGAGAATGAAGAGCGCTTGTGCATCTTTTTACTTCAAGAATATAAACGATATAAAACGATATAATGGCGTGGCGTATGTTACTGAAGTAAAGTTAGCTAAATTTCAGCTTTTTTAAGTTTGCAACAACTGAGAAATCCTGGTTCCGACGTTACATGGTACTTTAGAATCTTCCTCACACAAAATTTGATGTTTCTGTTCTTGTAAAATTGGCCCTAGACTCTGCACTCTGCACAATATGCACATCTAACGAAATACCAAAGTATCTTTAAGTACAATATTAATACATCGTTCCAAAACTAAAATTGCATCCATTCAAAACGCCAATTTCAATTTCGTTTACATTTTCAACATTTATAATCTATGCTTTGATTAGAGCACTTCAATTTTCCAAGTGGTTAATTTATATCGGCATACCGTATATCGAAGGAGTATACCGTATCAACATTTCGTTATGAATTGTAGGATCCCAATAAGCGGCTTTTAAAATGTAATAAAATGTGAACGAATTTTTCGAAATCATTTTTTGATCATTCAAAGAGGAAATGAGATTTTTTATTTATTAATTTTTGTAATTTTAAATATCCGAATAAGAATTGTTTGTTCTTGCTTTCCCTTTAAAGAGTTTAGTTAAGTTACGTGAAATTTTGTTGTCACGATATGCAGGGCAAATGTGAATAATTGGTCTAGATCGTCCGAAATGTGGGAATATTTGAATGAGAAAAAATAGGGCGTCGTCGTAGGTCGAAGTGGCTGAATTCTATATGTTTTCTATGTTGTTCTTATAATGGGAGTATTTTCCCACAATATCACCTTTTGGCGATACTTTTGTGCGAATCGAAGCTCGACGAAGTATACAATTACTCCGCCAAAAAAAACTCTTACAGAGGAGGTGCGATTCAAATGTTTATGTCTGCTTACAAAAGTTCTGAAATCAGAAAGAGTGACGCATTAAGCTTCTAACGCAAAAATATTAGCTTCCGGTTACAAAAGTTCTGAAATCAGAGGACGGTGGCGCATTCTTCAATACGTAAAAAAATTAAAGCAAAATTGCGTTGTGTTTTCAAATACCGACCGTCACAAAAGCCAAATCCACCAGCGTTATAACAATTTTCCGCGAAAAGAAGTAAAAGTCAAATTTTTGCAGTGTAAAAACTGAAAGCATGGGAAAATTATTTCGTTGTAGGGTCTAATTTCAGAACTTTTGTAACCGAAGGTAATATTTTTGCGCTAGAAGCTTAATGCGTCACTCTTTCTGATTTCAGAACTTTTGCAAGCAGACATAAAGACTTGAGTCACACCTCCCCTGTAAGAGTTTTTGTTGGCGGATATCAGTACTTTTGTAAGTTTATCTCTCGTTAAAAATGCCTCAAAATGTTGATCAATGTGAATACCTCACTCATGTCGAGAATTATCGAAAAATATCAAAAACCCAAACGAAGTCGAAGAGTGCTAGAGAAATCCACGACAATCCCATAAACCTACGAAGCCACATTTCATGACCTCACTCATGTCGAGAATAACCGAAAACTATAAAAAGACCTGAGAGAAGTTGAAAAGTGCTATAGAAACCCTCTCAATTCTAGAAGTGGCCATATCCCAGTGGTTAGGCCATATTTCCCAAAACCCCGAGACACGTGTTCGCTAAAATTTGATTCTCTACAACTTCGCTTTTGAAAGCAACTTTCCAACTCTCATAGTTCTAGAGTTATAGGTCATGTCTCCCGGTTCTAGAAGTGACCATATCCTAAGGATTAGGCTATATTTCCCCAAAACTCTGAGACACTTGTTCGCTAAAATTTAATTCTCTACAACTTCGCCTTTTCAAGCAACCCAATAACTCTTACAGTTTTAGAGTTAATTAATCATCCTGACTGAGTTTGGAAGCAAATAAATCCCAGAAATCCCCGGAATGGTCAGGTTTTTTAAGGAACAAAATAGTATGTGTCCACTAATTTTATGATCTGAGGCTATCCTCAAAATTTCAACAAAATTGATCGAGCCTTTTCCGAGATCTCAACAAAGTAAGAAAGTAACAAATAAAACGTTGACGAACTCGTCCAGTTAAAAAGTGCTACGGAGAATTTGTTCCATACAAAAATGTAAATTTCAAAAATTCATATCGTCGGATCGACTGAACCGATTTTAATGAGTAAACATATGAAGGGACCCGTACGTATCAGAATAGATGCGGGAAACAGAGTTGATGTTACGAAGAGACTCGAACGTATTTAAGTACATATTGCCTTAACTCTTAAGTGTATGAAATTACGTCCACACTTAGTTGTAACGGTGTAAAAAAGCCTTTCCGAAAGCACAAAATTGACCCCCAAATATAGAAAAATGTTCTACTCAATTTTCTCTACAACATAGAAAAAACCATTTTTTGGGCTAGGGCCGACCTTAGGACCGACCTAAAAATGTTTCCCTCAATTTCCTCTGCAACATAGCAAAACAACTTTTTTTTTTATTAGGGCCGACCTTAGGACCGACAGAGCCCTTAGCACAGGCAAAAGTTTCTTTTATAAACTGTCGGTCATGCCTACATCTTTCAAACAAAAAAAAATTTTGAAAATCGGAAAAACTTACTCGAGTTATGTACAAAAAAGACATCTATAGAGCCCTAGCAGAGACTCGTTTTTAGTACCCCAGCTAAGTCCAACGACTCAAATTCAAAAAAAAAAATTCCATAAATTGTCGGCTATGCTCAGGTTTTTCAAACAAAAAAAAATTATGAAAATCGAAAACGATTTACTCGAGTTATGTACAAAAGATCAAAAATTTCTTGAACGGCCCTAGCTCATTGGTCCTTGGGCCGACAGTGCCCAGATTCAAAAAAATCCCAAAAAAATGTTTTTATCACCTTTCAGGGAAAAAAAGCTTTTGAAAATCGGTTGAGTTTTACTCGAGTTATCGTGTTGACAGACGGACGGACATTTTTTTTATTGCCGATTCGTCATCTAAGGACCATGATCGGTGCTCCCCCGCTACTCCCGGGTCGAAATTCGACTGGTTACAAACGTCGTGGTAAACGCATAAGACCCCTTTTCGAAGAACTTCGTTCTTCATACGGGTCTAAAAATGTCCGTTCGTCCGTCCGTCTGTCAACACGATAACTCGAGTAAAGCCCAACCGATTTTCAAAAACTTTTTTTTTCCTAAAAGGTAATCGAAAAATGTTTTATGGGATTGAATCTGGGCACTGTTGGCGCAAGGGCCACCGAGCTAGGGCCGTTTAAGTGATTTTCAGTCTTTTGTACATAACTCGAGTAAATCTGTTCTGATTTTCAAAGTTCTATGTAGAAATTCTATGTAGAACACCTACATCAACAAGGCAATTGCCATAGTATATTGTACGGTCAAAGGAGATATGAAATGTTATTGAAAGCATTGAACAGTGGGGACACCTATTAATGCAAAAAATTAGTATCAGTGGTTTTAGCTTGGACATAAAACTACCATACTATGGCAATTGCCTTGTTGATGTAGGTGTTCTACATAGAAATGATAAATGAATGAACGGTCTAAAATTGTATCTGAAAATGAAATGTGCCGGATTAGCTCAAGTGGTTAGAGCATCGCCCGGAGAGCGAAGATGTGACGTGGTTCGATTCCCGTCTCCGACACCAACAAATTTTATTTTCAAATCCAATTTGCATTCAAAAACATTTCATCTAAATTCAAAGTGCTAAATTAACAATGTTTCAATACTAGCACAGTTACCAGGTTTCGCCCGAGCTACGATTCGAATACAGTGAGGCAAGCCCAAGATTGTGCAACTTTTCATAATTTTTGTTTCAGCTGGTAATTTATGAATACAAGTTATACATAGTTTGCAGAATACTTGAGACATCAGATCGAGGGGAAGTTACGTCGATTTAACTTCGTACAAAGAATCTAAAATGGCTTGATGTGATTACCCCTTCACATCTAGCTACGTGTGTGTCTGTAAATCAAAAACAATAAACTACATGACATGAGTTCAAAACGTCCACGTAACATTGAAAATACACGAAAGCGAAGGCTTTCAATGAAATGAGTTTAAACGTCCCGTTAGGTTCATATAAATTACACACATCATCGAAATATTTCTTTCACTGTTTTACCGAAATTATAAGTTCTTCATCGAAGTATAGTTGTTATTATTACTTGAAATCCATAGTTTCAGATGTCATGAGAAGTACTTCGGTAAATTCCTTGGGTAATTTCTGTGGATCTTTTAAATTCTTATATTTCTAACAGAACATGAAACATTAAATTGTTTGGCCATTTTTATTATTTAAATTCGTTCGAGACTTTTTACAACATGTATTCTGTTTGCCGCATCAATTCTGTTTGAGACATTCATTCTGATACGTACGGGCCTTTGCTTGCGTTTTGTTTTTATGTTTATGTTTATAATTTATAAAAATTTTTTTGTAACTAGTGCAATACGAAAACGAAGATAAATTTTAAATTAATTTAAAGATAAATTAGTGACTAGGTAATGACACCCTTATTGCATTGGAAACTGCCCAAAAGCCAATATTGAATAACACCCCTAACAGGCGAGACTGAGACAAATAATTTGTTGTGCTTGAGCGGACCAACCAACACAGAGGTACTGGATAACAAAACAAAAAATTTTGTCGAGCCTATACGCATTGGATCGATACATCCAGGACAACGAAATTTCCCACTATTTTCTCTTCAACACAACACAAAAACCTCATAATTAAAGAAATATTCATGAAAGTCATGGGACACGAGTTAGGCTCACACAATGGACCCTAACAGTCGGAACAACTAAATCGATTTTCACCAATTTTTCTTTTGCTTTCCTTAACTGCATATTTTTCATTCACAGCCTTGAAAAGAGATTTTCATAATAATTTCGTAGAGATATAAGTGAAAATGTTTCACCAACCTTCGATTGTTTAACTTTATTTTATAATATTTTTTTTGAAGAATTTCTGTTCAAATTTCTGTTTAAACAAAATGAAATGACTTGTTTGGTTAATGTCGGGCGACCCTAGAACCAACCTTGCTAAAGAGTGGAATGAAATTCATACTTCAGTGTGAAAGATGTTTTCCTCAATATTTTCTACAATGCAACAAAACTTGTAATTCATGAAAACAACCGCATATATTATACGGTCGTGTAGCAAGATAAAGGTACACATGAAAGCTACATCCATATTCACTCAACCAATTATCCACAAACATTTTTGGTTTCTGAGTTTCATCCTTAAAAAGACTGACAAAATAGAACCCTTCAACGAAAAGTTAAAAACGGATTAAGGTGCATCAAAGTGAAAGAATTTGGTAATCCTGACGCATAAATTTATCTATTTAGTGGATGATTTAAATTTAATTTAATAATTTCCGATAAATTTGCAAAAACAGCTTCATTGAACCTATGGTTCTCTATCTAATCGTGACTGATTAGTCTTATAAAGTCATTACGACTCTAAAGTTAAACTCCAATTCAGAACGATTTGTGCAAAAACTGCCAGCCTAGTCGACTGGTTGCCAATAACCACTTTTTTGCAGATGAGACGCTGGAGGTACATTTTGATTTTATTAAATTCGAGAACGTGACGATGAAGGTACCCACTCACGGACTTTTCTTTGGTTGATCTTGGATCTACCTGATGGACATTAGGACACTGCCATTACATTGGTTTAATAATTTGACAATCAAATTTTTTTGTGATATTTTCTTTCTTTGACATTGTTCAAATTATTGTGTTTTAAGAATTGACAAGGCCTAACATTCAATCTTTGTGATTTTTTTAATAAATTTTTCCTTTTTTGTATAATTGTAATGTTACTCTTTGACTTTTGTTATTTATTTATGATTGTTGTTTCTTGTTACTTTTTAAGTATTTTTTGTAAATGTTTTTTTGTTTTTTAACGAGGACTATGTATTCATAGTTTAGTTACTCTTTTTTTTCATTATGTCGGCTATTTAGTAGACAATAAAATTATTATCATCAAGTGCAGCACATTGCTATGTGCACCAAGGGTAAGTAAAGTGCACCAAGGTGCAGTAAGGTGTAAAAAGATGCACTGACGTGCACCAAGGTGCAGTGAAGTGCACGAAGGTGCAGTAATGTGCATCAATATGCAGCAATGTGCACCAAGGTGCAGTGAGGTGCACTAAGATGCAGTGAGGTACAGTGAAAGGCAGCGAGGTGTAAGCAGTGAAGTGTAGTGAGGTGCAATGCAATGAGATGTGGTGAGGTGTAGTGAGATGCAGTGTAGTGAGGTGCACCACGGTGTAGTGTAGTGAGGTGCACCAAGGTGTAGTGTAGTGAGGTGAACCAAGTTGCAGTGAGGTGCAGTAACGTTTTGGATTTTAAATTATAGAAGTAGTGAGTTAATTTACGGTGACACAGGACATTTTCGTTATTCACAAGAACCTCGACTACTAAATCCATAATAATGTCCTCTGATGCTCTGTTTTCTAAATTAACATCGGCCATATTTAGTCAAGAATGGTACTGGTGGCTGCGGCTACGAAAAAAAATATTTTCGCCATTGTTTGATCCACATGAGACGAAAAGAGATAGCATCAAGACGTGTATTGTTGCATTTTGAGCATTTTTAGTCGGATTGACAATAAAAAATAAATTAAGAATGAACAACAGATGGAATTGTTGTTAATAATGTGATATTCCCAACGATTGTACGTATGAAGATTTTGAAAATCATCTGCTTTACGGTGTATATTTGCGGTAGTCTGTTGGTCCCAATTTAAAACCGTTTCTGTACCGATTCAAATTCAGAACTATATGATTTTAAGCGATAACATAAAATTGACAAAAATTTTTGAGGCGCGCCGTCAACATTTTGTTGATCAGAAAATGATACTTTACCAATGAAAAATAAAAATCGAAATTCTTGCATAGGTAATTTAAAAATTACAAAAGGAATTAGTTATTTACTGTCTTCCTGGGGTTGTTGAGACGTGTGGGAAGTTTGTATTTCGAATTTTGAATGATACGGCAATGACTCATTTTCCATCCGCAAGAAAGAAAAAAAAAATATTGCAGGCTTCTGTTAAAAAAATAGCATATTACATTGTATGCCGCGGAAATTATTCATTACATGAGGGGTCAATTTTGTGATACGAGTATTTAAGTAACAAGCTTTGGAAACTGTTGTTTTGACAAGTGCACCCCACGCGTCATAATAACAGCTTCCAAATAGAGTTGCTTAAAAATACACGAGTGAGTTAGCGAGTTCACAAAGTTGATCCAGAATTTACGAATGATTTGGCTGTACCCGAGGCTGTACCATCCCGAAGTTGAGGATTATATGTATGTTTATCCCCTAAGGCATAGGTAATTGGAAGAATATTTCAAACCAAACGATATTGTTATATAATTGTTTATTAAACAAACAACATTGTTACGAGCCTACATGTAATGAACGATTTCCGCAGGGGGTAATTATGCAGGTAATGCGAAACTTTCGGAGGGGATCTTCAAAAAATTGAATTTTTAGATCGGACTCACTTTTTTTTAAGAGATAATTTTTTCATACAAAGGGCGAAAGCGACTAAATCCTAAAAACCAACCACATTCGGGAAATTGCACACTATTTCACTATTTCGAAGAACAACATCAAATGCCGCTGTGAAACTTACATGATGGATGGGATAAACTAAGGACACTCAAACGTTTATTTCGTATTGTGTGAGTCTAACAAATTAATCTGTCCCCGAAAACTTTTTACACCGGAACACACTCTATGGAAAATTCATGAGGAAGGATCCAAAACATTCCATTTACATTGTTAAATACTATTAGTCACAATTCAAATGAAATGTTTTAGAGTGTCTTCCATGAATTTTCTTCAATGTTAATTAATTGTGATGTGTGTTGAGTGTCTTTTTTCGAAAAATATTCCAAATAAATTTAAAACTGTTTTAATTACCGATTCACAAAACGCAAATTAGCTTTGAATAAAATTACTGCAATAAATGAGTATGAAAATCATTTGCTTTGTCTCATGTTTGTGCTAAAATATAATGCGATGTGCGTAACCGAATCATTTAAAATTCTCGTTTGTGAAAAGCCTTGATACCATTGAACCTTCATCAAAAACCCATAGTAGATTGGAACGCATATCTCTTGCATATTGAAGAGATTGAGTCCATTAATCATTATTCAACCAGGAAATGTAAACCGAATAACTCGAAGGGAAACTGAATTATAATCGCAAAGCGAAAAATACCATCAGATGTTCATTTTCCATCTAAATCTGACAGATATGGTGACATATCAAAACACAAAGTGTACTTGTTTGGTCTGGCTTTTCCAAGTGTATTTATAAAAATAAAAATAAAATGAAGCATGAAAAAGTTTTGTCTGTAGCAGACAAAAGAATACAAGATGAAAAAAAATGAAAAAACATAAAAACATTATACGAATTTTCTCGAAATAAAAGTGTGTTTGCTATTATTATTCTTTTATGTTTTACAATTTGTTATAACCATTAGGTAACATGCACTTAATGATTTACTTTTGCAAAAGTTTTATGAGAATTTTGTTTAAAAGAATGAAAGAGGCATGTGTTAAACTTTCAATTGAATTAATATTACCCGTGTCACAAGCACAAACACAAAAAAGGTTGTTCGTAACGGAGAAACACAGAAAGACATTTGGTTTCTTCTTCATCTGAGTAATGTTATTCCATTTTAATGATGAGTTTATAGATACTGTTTCAGAATATATATCTATGTAATATATGGGGTTCAGCAGCATTAACTCATTTAAAGCCTCTATAAACTCTTCACAATAAAGCTATTAAATCGA
>CM055406.1:93231676-93319775 GCA_029228625.1 Pseudolycoriella hygida
TTATGGAGAGCCGGAAATAGTCAGAACTACAAAAATAAACCCACTGCGTTGGCTCGGTCAACGAATGGCCAACGGTGCAAGGAATGGAAGATCATCGTATTCCGAAAAAAATTCTTAAAACCAGACCGGAGGGCCAGAGAGGTGCAAGGCGTCCAAAATCCAGATGGTATGACGCAGCTCTTGCCGACTTAAAAACTGTGGGAGTATCCAGCTGGGAGACGTTAGCTGCGGATAGGTCCGGTTGGAGAAGCATGTTGCAGAAGGCCAAGACCCTTAATGGGCTGTAGTGGCGGTTAAGTAAGTAAGTAAGTATGAAAAGCTTGCATACAAAGCCGAAAACGCCCGTGGAAAAGTTATAAGCTCCCTACTGGCTAGAACAGGACTTTGATTAGGAGCTGCTCTTAAAAAGCAATTCCATAAACCAAACATTTTGTACACGTGGAGTTTATTTTTCCCAAAATACAGATAAAAATTATCAAAGTCCTCCAATTACACTAAAAATACATTTGCAATGTAAAACTATCACTTAATGAGTACTATCCTCAGTAAAGAGAATTTATATTAAGTTTTTTTACCCGTACGAAGGATGAGGAGCTTACACGTTTACCACGACGACGCAGCGTTTGCAATCAGCTGAATTTCCATCGTTAAGTTGTACCTCAATAAAAGAACTCTGAAAAAAAAATTGTGCGTCTGTCAACAGGAGTAAATTTTGACCAATTTTCACAAGTGAGGTTTAGGTTTTTTGAAGATCAGTATTGGCAGTTGGCGTAGTATGCTTACTCGACCATACACCAATATTTAACTAATTATGAGACTTAGGAGGGGTTAGAGTGTAATTAGGTGGATGTTGAAGGGGATTTTAGACGGATGGGTTAAGAGGTTGATTTGGCACGGTGTTTCGAAGAATAATAATCCGAAAAATTCTAAATAAAATGAATTCACCATAACAAAATTTCATTAAGTTACTCGGTCGATAGTCCTTATTATTAGGGAATCGTGCGGGTCTGCGTAGCGTATGTTTAGTTATTTGAATGAATGTAACTGCAATACAATCTTTAAATTTCATTCAACTTATACCATTAGAATGAAAACTTTTTATTAAATAAAATTAACAAGAAATGTACATTTATTTTAATTGCAGCGACAGACCGACAAACCCATATACAATACATGAAATTCTACAAGTGATAATTTGCGGAAAATTGTTTATAACGTGGAGTACTACAGAACAGTTGGAAATTATAAACGATTCTAAAAATAATTTCATAAACGACGTGAACACTATAATCATTTTGTATGTACTAATGCATACAATACGAGAACAATGTGTTGCTTAATTATTTCATGTTCGTTTAAATTTAAACTGTATCTCGATATGATTTGATTTGATTGATGTGAAAACTGAGCTTATTCCTACCGCCACAATCCAATGTATTAATTCATCAAAATTGAATTGATCAACTGCATTGGCAAAATTGGCCAAATGGAATTAAAATTTCTGTCAAAAATGTACCCTAACAGTTGGTTGAAATACGGAGCCGGTGATTTACCCACCGTTTAGGAGTGTGAATGTGCTATGTTAGAAGAAAAAATTTTTCCATTGAGAAGATACAATCTTCCATTGGTATGATAATATCATCCGCAGGAAGACAAAATTTCCCGATATTGTGATAATATCGGCCGTAGGGGTGATATTTTCCTTTACCGTTATATCCAACTTGGCAAAAGATGACTAATAAAAATGGCATGACTTTTCTTACAGTAACACCAGAGAATTTTATTACAAAGATTAGTGTTGCAAACAATCTGCCAAATATTTAGTTCAAGAATCTTAAAATTTGAGTAAAAAATCCGTTCCATCCATTCCATTCCATTTCCACATCAACAAAAATAATATTAGCTACGTTTATCTTTTAACTCAACCTATTAAAGGAAATTCTGCAACGGGAAATTGAAGGTGAGCACCAAAGGTCATGGCACGACCTGTAGACAACAAAGTAGAGAATTACCTCATTTGTCCTATGCTTCAGCAGGAAGAACATTAAATGTATTGCAAGAGACCCGTACGTAGTAGAATAGATGTTGCAAAAAGGCTCGAACGTATCTGAGGTCTTTTATGTCGCAAACCTAGAAAGGTGAACCACCCTCCTCAATGACCGCCTATCGCCGCGCCCGCCAAGGAGATGGTGTGTTCGTCCAGTGAAAGTCCCCTAATTCCTAATTCTATTCTAGTTGAATCTACTAGTCTCCTTCTTCTCATCTTCTCCTTGTATTGGTCTAGCCCTTGTCATTACACATCCTTTGAACCTGTTTCAAACTGACCTTTGCCGTCTCTTCTACAGACGACACCAATAAATTCCCTCTGATATAGTTGTATAGTTGTAAGGCCAACCTTAGAACCGACCTAGGGCACTAAAGATTGACATTGCTTGATTTATTAGAAAAGTATTTTCACAATTAATTTTACAATTTTAATTTTACAAAAATGACACTGAGGCCTTACTTTATGGGCCCATTGAGTCGCGATCTCCGATTTGGTTTGGCAATTGTCGTCGGTGCTGTTCAAGTGTTGCTGATTTTTAAATGATCTCGGATCTCGGAGCCGGACGCATACTTTCATGGACATTCACCTTTCATTTAAAACCATTTTCGCGCGTAACTGACCTGACCTTAAGGAAAAAACGATTTTGACCACTTTTTCGATCATGAAAGTTCGATTGGCCGGTTTTGCCCAAATTCAATCCCATAATCACCTTTTTTAGGGAAAAAACGATTTTGAGGATTGGTCAAGTTTTACTCGAGTTATCGTGTTGACAGACGGATGGCCAAAATTTATTTTGCAGATTTCTTTTATTTGGACCTCAAAATGAAAAACTAACCAACTTACGGATCAAAATTTGACTGGCTACAAACGTAGTGATAAAACCAACAGATCTCTTTTCGAAGCATTTCCTTCTTTACGGGTCTCAAAGTCATATATATTTATTTAGCGTTTTTTCTTACATCTTATTTAGGGAATGCAAACCGAAGGCAAAATTGAAAAACCGGTTTTCGGTTTTTTAGGGCAAAAAAACCGCGGTTAACCGGTTAACCGAAGTCATTTTCCCTGGCATTTTTATTATGGAAAACTTCATTTTAATAAACTTTTTTATTGACATTTATACGTAGAACGCTATTCTAAGCAAAAAGTTGTTCTACGCTATGGCTAAAAAATGCGTAGATTTTTTATAAAATTAATTTTGTTATGATAATAACACGAGCACTGTACCCCCATTTGACAGCCGCTCAAAACTTGACTGAGGTCGGCGGTCGTTTGTCGCCTCGATATGAAAAAAATTGTTTGATTTGCTCGGTAGCTAGAACTATTTTTCTGTCTACATAATTGATCAGTAGAATATCTTAAGATTGCGTAACTGTCGGTTTTTTAGTGTTCAAAATTTTGCGGTTAACCGAAAAAGCGGTTCGGCTTAAAACCGGGTTGCAGTCCCTTATTTTGACATTAATGAATCGCCTGTTGCGTAAAGATGTCCACTCCTCAGATGTGCAACTAAATTTTTGTCCTTCGGATATGAATTTATCGAAACGAGCTTTGGTCTCATCACGGATCATTTCTGCGTAGTTCAAGATATATTTTCGAATTGTGTTGGGTGATTTCGGTATGTCTGTGAAGCCCCTTGATGTAAGACCTTTTCGTTTATCATCCGATGAGCAAAACAACTGGAATGGAATTCCATCTAATGCTGCCATTCTCGACAATACCTCATCAAGAGATTCGACCTCTCTGTTGTGGAAAAACGAACTAATCTTTGCATTCGACGGTGCAATGTTTGATTCTGCTCACTTCTTCAAAGTGTTTTCCTTGTGTACTAACTTCATGTGGTTATGTAATCCGCTGGTTGATGATCCTTCAGTTTTAATAACTCTTTTGCACTTAATACATTCTGCCTTATTTCGCTCTTTGTTGGTTCGAAAAAATCTCCAGATACTGCTAACATCTTGACTCTTAGGGTGTTCAACAAATAATGTACCATCCATTTCTCTTTAATAAACGGTCAACGTTTTCTGTTCGAAATTTTAAGTGGAAGATATTCAATACAAAAGAACATCGCCTAAAAATCGACTGAACTGACGTGTAAAGTGGATGCGTGCTTTGTTTAAGATATGTGAACTCATATCTAGGAAGTCTATCTGAATCGGGGAGTGTAGAGTTGGGGTCATCTTATCGATTGTAATCGATAATATGGGCCCGATACCACGCACCGTTTGATGAAACCATAGTATATACTGCCCTTGTCTCCTAGCGCAGGCAAACATTATAAAATTTAACCGTACATCGGCATCGGTTTCGAAAAACTTAATTAGAACAAATTGTTCACGTACGGAAAATATCCAAACATGTGTGACTGCTAATTAAACAAGTTCGCAAATTGAAGATTCACTTTCGTGTCAACAAATATCAACCCCACTGACATCAATGAAAATTCGCAGCACCCAATTCATGGACGTTTCTATAATTATGTTACAACCAAACCTGCGCCCCATTTGTATGACAGTCAGAAAGCTATTTAAAATGATTAATTGTTAATAAATTTACCGAAACATTTTATTTACCACGAACTCTACCTGCCAGATAATAGCGTGTGTAATGCTATTATAACAAACATCATTTGATAATAAGTAAACTATTTAATGCATTGATAAAACAAATCGTAGATATTAACACAGTCGGTCCTTAGGGAATGCGCTGAACACACATTACCACAATCTTTTTTATCGCCCATTGATTTATTTTCGTATACCAAAAATTAGTCTCCTGTAAGGTATTTTAGAACAAATGCAGGAGCGTATTAGTCTATGCGCTGGGTTTACGAATATAACAGTTGTGTAGACAGGGTATGTATGTAGAAAATATAGAGGAAATTGAGTTTTACAAGATTTTCACAGATTGGGTATCGGAAGCAATTTTTAGACCCATACGAAGTCCGACCCCGGAGTTAATAGTTTTTACTCTATCATCATATTCAAGATATCAAGGAACTTTTTTGGTTCTGGTGATGATCTTGCACATGTCAAATATTGGTTGGTTTGATTCATAGGAAGTAACCCTACTAGTCAAAACAAATATTTGGAATCACTTACGTACAACATTTTACATGTTGATGCTCAGTAAATGCGTTTTCCGAGTCGCTTGCTACGAGATAATGACGCATTTACCAAACAGAAATCTATAAAAAAATTAAACATTTGGAGTAGGCACGAAATGCGTCGAATCGCAGAGTCGATTCAAGTTGCCACCGATACTTCTTCGATCAATCGAGCTGCCAGCCATTAGGTCTCTAAAAAGTTAGCTTAAGCCGTTTGTAACTTGGGTTTTGCTTAATGTTAATAAAGCTGTAGATTTATTTAACACTAGAATAAGACTTCATTCGATTTGAATCAACCGGTGAATTTGGAGATAAGGAGATTTGGGAGATAAGGTACACATGGCTCAGCTGACGCAACCGTATGTTTTACAGTTTTGTCCGAAGGGTTTTGATTGAGTTGCGGATTATTCAATTGTGGTTCATTGAGTGTAGTCGTAACATGCCCATAATAAATCAATATCTTTTTTCCAGGCCATAAGAAAACAAACTTACAGAAAATCAGGAAGGATTTTCAACGACAAAATTAAAATTGTTTGATTTTGTCTCGCTAATTTGATTTTTTTGGCGCGAAACTCGGAGTTTTGTGCAAGTGGCAACTTTTAAACGTTGTCCAGTTTTATTTTATCCGCAATAAATCCAAGGAACGCAACCATGCAACCATTTGTACAATACTCCGAATTTCGCGCCGAAAAAAATTCTTTTTATTACTTCGAACACAATCATCGCATGAAACCAAAAGATCTTAGCATTGTGTAAATACTTTCAGTTTACTGTCTATATGACGGCGGGCGTAAATAGAAAATAGCCCCCCCCCTACTTATTTTGCATTATGTACTCGGATTTTCTCGGAAATTTCTTGAGTTTATAGATCTTGAAAAAAGGCTACCTTGAGAGCAAAAATTAAACCAGATTATATATTCTACTATTTTCGAGAAATTTTTGAAAAAAGCCGTAAATCCATCATTCTGCTTAAGAACTACTACCTGCATATGGATATTTTCTGGCTACGGCCCTGCACCGCCGGCAGATAGTACTACAGGAGCGGGAGTGGAGCACAATCTTCTGGAGCAGCTGTTTTCGATGTTGACAACAAAAGGAGGCAAGTAAATATGAGATCCATGGAGTAGTTTGATCTTTTGCCTACAACGTGAATTCATTAGTAATGTACAGGCGTTACACTTACAAAATTTTAAACATGTAAATCGCATGTCAACTGGCAGTGAAAACAGAACATAAATAGAGACGAAACAGCTGGTGTAGTGTAGATGCGATGCATATATTTTAGTGTCGACGTTTTGTTTTGTAGATATTTTACCGTATACATTTCGTCTGTGTATGTGTCGTATTAGACACTTTGTCGTTTGTCCGTAGACATTTTCACATATAGAGACAAAAAATTCTATTTCTCAGTTTCTAAGTTTTCCAGAATCAATTAAATTTTGTTCGCCCCATTCATCTGTATTTATGATTTCAAATTCCAAATAATTTTACTCTACGTTTCGAAAGTGACTTCATTGACTCAGATATCAGACTTTTTACATCGATGGTACAAATTGTTCATTTTTGAAGGTAAATATTTTATAAGAGTTAACGAAGATATAGTTTGGACTCGAGTAAGAAAATCTCTAAATAAGTAAATTTTCTCTTCCCTGAGTTCGCTATCCAAGATAATGCAGTGGAATCAATATACACATATGGGAAAGAGAATTTTTGGTGTCGATATTCTAGAACTTTATATGAAGTTGACGCCATAATCGCCTCTAAAAGTATAATTTCTCTTTCGTGCATTTGTTTGATGTTATGGAAATAATGGTATCATCGTTGACATTATGAATTTATCGTCATAATGTATCTGAAATGGGTGCACAATGTTAGTGTTGATTTTGTGTCATTTATTTACCTTTCAATGCAATGAACATGTGTTCTACGTGATTATGGTCAATATCAATCTACATAACATTTACATAGCAATAATTGTACTCGTGCACATGATGGAATTTATGTGAGGATTAATTTCTTTCCACACACATTTGTTTTATTAAACAAAAATTAAAAGATTAATTCGAAAAAAACACGACTGTGAAGTTTATTTCACTCTGTCAAACTTATGGGTAACACGTGCGATCTCAACAAGGTGTAGTTATCAGTTCGATCATTTGATTGCGAATAATTACTGGAGATATACAATTATTTCATTAAATCGTCAAGCAAGTAAAATAATTTTTACAATCAAAAAGTTTGCATAAGATAACAAAACAATTGAGCGAAAAATAAAAATTATTACTGAGGAAGTCAATTTAATTGTTCATGGTTAATGTGCAGTGGAATTGTTTATTTAGCGAGGGGGAAACAGCTCCGGAAAGTTGTGGCTGAGGTCGTGGCTCACCGCAGAAAAAATCATATCAATTGATGGATCCCGAAAGTCACAAAGTAGTAAAGAAAATTATATTGTCGTCCGGAATGCCACAAACTCATCCGGAAGGTCAGAATGTCGCGAAAATCACATTAATGAATAGTCATTGCAAAAAAGTTCTGGAAAGTCGGTTAAAGTCACAGAAAATCACAAAAAGTCACAGAAAATCAGATAAAGTCACAGAAAATCGCAAAAAGTCACATAAAATCGTAGAAAGTCACTAAAAGTCAGTAGTCACAGAAAATTCTGAAAAGTCACAGAAAATCACAAAAAGTCACAGAAAATCAGATAAAGTCATAGAAAATCGCAAAAAGTCACATAAAATCATAGAAAATCATAGAAAGTCGCAAAAAGTCACAGAAAATTCTGAAAAGTCACAGAAAGTGACAGAAAATCACGAAAAGTCACAGAAAACCAATAAAAGTCCGAGAAAAGCACAAAAAGTTACATAAAATTAAGAAAAAGTCATAAAGAAATAAAAATCCCAAGATATTCGGATCTATTCGAAAAATCACAACAAAAAAATAGAAATAACAAAAATTTTCAGAAAAACAAAGTAGTGGCCCGGCGGTTTTAAGAGTAGTTTACCCCTCGTTATTTAGTTGAAAAAGAGAACCGCAACATATGATTACAAAGCGGAGGCTAAACGGAAATGTAGTCATTTTTTCAGCAACGTTGCTTTAATTCGAATAGAAAACAGTGCCATCTGCTGAGGTGTAAATCGGATATGAGATATGAATGAAATTCATGCGCAACCCGAGTATAAACACTATAGACACCAAATATAATTTCATTCGCTTACAATAAAGGAGATACCAGTTTGCATTGACAGCAATGCAAGGCAAGGGCCTTGCAAGGGTGTAAATGTTGTTGTTGAAACATGGCTCACGAATCTTTTGTCTCACTTTATTATGTGTTAAGAGTGATATCGCGAAATCTTCAGGTGGATTCCATACATGCCATTTCCGAATCAAGCGATCTATGGCTTATTCGATTCTCCTTCGAAAATGAGCAGACACGCGTCTTTCAGTTTTTTAAAAAAATTTTCATTTTCGAGTATTATGTGCCGAAAGTGATATACTACAAGAGGACCTGCAAACTGATTTTAATTATTTCTCAGAAAGCAGTTGATGTATAAAGTGCTGATATTTTGTACGAATATGAAGTAGTACAAGAAATTCTTTTTGGTGGCGTTAATTGTTGACCCTAGATGGAACAACTATCTTTAATAAAATAATTGTTGACAGCGGCTCCAGCTTCGGCTGTTATTGGTGAAAATACGGCCAACTTTCAAAGGCTAATTTCAACTTGCAGCAATGGTGTGGTGCGAAACTAGCCCCACACAAAAATCGGTGGCCATGCCCTCTATCAATCCGCGTGAAAACCTCTTCAGCACTTTTCTGCTGCAAGTAGAAAAAAATTTTCTTTCGAAAAAAAAATTTTTTTGTCAAAAAAATTGATTTTTTTTGTTCAATGAAATGTTTGTTCTTGAGCCTTTTTGGTTTGCATTGTGTCCGTAATGAAGCCCTGAACATTTTCTGTGAACATATGAAAGACATCCGATCACAAGTTTGGGCAGAAGAAGTCTTTTTCATAAATTCTCGCCACATCCGTGGAACCTTTTGGCATATAGAAACCATGTCAGTCGATCTGGATAACGCTAAAACCGGTTCTGTTGACTAAATCGAGCCGTTTTCTTTCATCCTAAAGCAAAAATAACCCTTTCGGGCAGATTCACGTAGCTTCTGATTGCATAGATTACGCTATCCACGTAGACTAATACTTAATTTTTTATGGATATAACTAGCAGAACCAATTATTCTCAAACTTGTTTGCGACTAAAGAAGAGCCTATTCTGGTCCAAAAGACTAGAAAAGCTGAGAAAGAAAACGCGTCGCCTTTTTAATAAAGCTAGATATAAAAAGAGCGATGTCGATTGGAGCAATTACAAGCTCGCTCGAAATGAGTTTAAAAGCGCGCTAAGAGGGCGAAGAGGAGGTCATGGCTCAAGTTTATTGACGAAGTCAAAGACCTGAAAGCAGGGGCCAAATTCATCAAAGATTTAGCAAAAGACCCAGTCTTTCCGGAAATGATGAAAAGATGAAGAAAGAAGACGGATCGTGCACTTCATCGAACGATGAGGTGGTGGAAGTTCTCTTACAGACACATTTTCCAGGAACTAGGCCGGCAGGAGCGATCGAGCCACAGCCTATTCGGACGCCGAATGCGACTGATTGGAACTTGGCAGAAACGATTGTTACGAGCAGGAGACTTGAATGAGCAATCAGCTCGTTCAAGCCGTACAAGTCGCTCGGAAGCAATGGAATTTATCCGATAGTAATGCAAAAAGCTTCACACTTCATTATGAAACCGATGAAAAAGGTATTGCAAGCGATACTGCCTATGGGCTATATACCCGAGTCATGGAAACAAGTGCTAGTTAAGTAGTGCTAGTCCGAAACCCAGACGTGCAACGTGCAACGTACAATCAACCGAGTTCGTATAGACCGATCAGCCTCACGTCTTTTAACGACTCTTAAGAGGATGTGCCATAGATACATACGAGACGTTATTCTGAAGGGAAAGCCGTTGCACAAAAACCAACATGCCTATCAATCAGACAAGTCGGCAGACTCGGCTCTCCATCAGGTGGTGTTCAATGTAGAAAAATCGATGGAATTCGACGAGAAAACTCTAGCTGCGTTTTTAGATCTGGAAGGAGCTTTTAACAAAGTAACTTTCGGAGCAATTAACAGGGCAATGACAAGGTTCGGAATGGAAAGGACGCTCATCAGGTGGACTATGGCTATGCTGAGCAACCGAATATTGTCGATAGACTTGTTCGGTGCGTACCGTAGCGGGTTAGTCGACAGAGGATGTCCGCAAGGCGGAGTCTTGCCTCCAATTCTCTGGAACATGACGGTGGACGGCTTACTTGTAAGGCTGAACGATTCAGGAATTTTAGCGGTCGGCTATGCCGACGATATCGTTATCCTAATTTCGGGAGCTTACGAAGAAGTTTTGTGTTCACTGATGGGAAGAGCGTTTCGGATTATGGAAGAATGGTGCGGAACATAGGGGCCGTCCGTAAATCCGGACAAAACCGGTTTAATCCTCTTCACAACGAAACGAAAGTTGACTGCGATGCAGATGACAGAGCTTTTCAGAACTGTTCTTGAATGGACAGACAAAGTCAAGTACCTTGGAGTCATACCAGACAGTAAGCTGGAATGGAAAGAGCACGTTGATGAGCGTGTGAAAAAGGCTATGAGGATCTTCTGGCAATGTCGCACTACGTTTGGCAAAAATGGGGTCTAAAACCAGTAGTTCTGTATTGGATGTATATAGCCATAGTGAGGCCTATACTAATTTACGGATGCATGGTGTGGGCACCACGAGCAAGACTAAGCGTTACACGAAAGAAGATTGACAGCATTCAGCGACTAGCAGGAGTAATGACATCGACGCCTACAACGGCGATGGAAATTCTGCTGTCATTGCCACCGTTTGATCTGTTTTTGAAACAGGAAGCTGAAATGACGGTGTACAGGTTGTACAGAATCCAGAACTGGATTGCGCAAGACCGAAGTTTCAGGCATGCCAACATCCTAACTCAACTCAAACAAGAGTTCGCTGAAGTAGAAATGCCGGATGACTCGATGGAAGCGCGTTTCGGCTTCGAAAAAAGATTTGTAACGCAGTTTCCCAATAGATCAGAATGGGAATCAGGTGCGCCTCCGATGGAAGCGGATTTCGCAGTTTACACGGATGGATCAAAAACTGATGAAAGAACGGGTTCAGGTGTGTACTCAGAGGACTTGAATTAAGAAATGTCAAGAGCTCTAGGTGTTCACGCCACCCTTCTTCAATCAGACATTGTTGCCATCTGTGATAGTTCAGAGAGAATGCTGGAAGACGGCGTGGAAGGCAAGAGAATTCTGATCTGTTCAGACAGTGAATCATCTATCAATTCGCTGTCGTCAGTTAAGATTTCATCGAAGCTAGTTCTCCAGTGTTTCGAGGCTCTGGAAAACCTGTCAAGAGACAATGAAGTTATATTGACATGGGTACCAGGACACTCAGGAGAACGAGAGAACGAAAGGGCTGATGAATTCGCGAGAGAAGTTAGTAGCTCTACATTCATCGGACCAGAACCTGTTGTTGGTAATAGCGCAGGGCTGATCAGCTTTTTGGTGAAGAGTAGAACAAAAAGGCACCGTCAAGAAAGATGGAACGCTCTCGACACATGCAGACAATCGAAGGAATTTTTGGCGGGATGTGACCCTAAAAAGACTGAATTTCTGCTGAGTCTCAGCAGAGCGGATTTACGGAAGCTCGTTGGGATCTTAACAGGTCATAACAGCTTGGGATATCATCTCAGCAAGATGGGTATCGTTAACGATCCGACTTGCAGAGGTTGCGGCTTAGAGCCGGAAACAGCAAGACATTTAATTAAATGCAGAAAGGGGACATGTACTTTACATTCATGATGAATGTACATGTCCCCTCTCTGCATTTAATTATTCTTAATATGCGCTTGTCCTGCTTTAAAAGCTCTGACAACGAGGCTTTTAGGGGACTTCTACTTGACCCTTGAAGAGCAGTAAAGTTAAATTTAGCTGATGTGCTTTCCTTCATTACAGGTAGGAAATGGCTAGCTGGGTCCGAAAGGGGAATTTGAAACAGAAATGTTAAAGCAGAAGTACAGCACAATAGGCCTAACAGGAATTGGCCTCAGTGTTCTGATCTGGCGTATCTCAGCTTTAAGAGAACTGCAATAATTTTGCTTAGTAGTATTTAGCGTAGTTTTAAGCTGATTTTGTAAAAGATCTAATTTCCAAATAAAACCAAACCAAACCAAACCAGTACTAGTGCTAAAAAATTGATTTTCCCAGCAAATAAATTTCAACCTTAGAATTCAAGCACTTTTCCGAAAATAATATTCAATTTTGTTTGATGTGAGAAAGATTAAGTCACGTATGCAAATAAATTTATTGAAATATTTATGTTAAATAAGCAAAAACGTCAGCGGTAAGTTAGTACCAAATTGTTCGATTAAACAGCACTCATTTTTCTTGGGATACACTTTAGCCAAGCACCATTTACTAGATTGAACCGGTTACCGGGTAGTGGATTGTACTTCACTTTTATAGGAATTTCAGTTCTTGCTGTTGGTTCAAAGTTAAAATATAGCGCCAAATAGTAAACTATGGTTTTGATTTCCGTCAGGGCGAAGCGTGAACCGATGCAGTTTCTTGGTCCGACTCCTGAAAAATCACAAAAATTAGTCGAAGCCATTGTAAATGTTCAAAAAAAACTAGCAGTCCAAAAAGTTCTAGAAGTTATTGAGTTGTGTCTTACCCCGTCCCTCACCTATTCTGTATATCCAAAGGGATTTAAGTTTTATAAGCTGTTTCGCTTGGCAAGCGTCTGCTTACGTAACGGTTACGTGTCTGTCTATTGTCTAAAGAGCTGGAAAGTATTCCTCAAATCTCTTTTACACCCATTTGTTTTTTAAAGTTCGTGTTTTCTCAATAATTTTTTTTTCGGTGTTATTACATTGAAGTTCCTCTCATCGAACTAAAGAAGATATCATTTGTGTGAATTCATAGCACTTCCGGTGATTTTATTTCACTCCGCTAAATTTCAAAATGCTAAATTTTTCACTGCGGATTTCCATCTGTTTTACATCTTTCTCCATCTTTGATCCATCTATTTCCATCAACAATCCATCTATTTCCATCAACAATCCATCTATTTCCATCAACAATTCATCTATTTCCATCAACAATTCATCTATTTCCATCAACAATCCATCTATTTCCATCAACAATCCATCTATTTCCATCTATTTCCATCTTCGATCCATTTGTTATGAATTGAAATACACGTGAACCAGGATGTGTCCTGTAGAAGTAAAACTAGGAAAATGTTGGTTTGTCATACTCGCACACGTTTATTTCAATTCATAACAGATGGAGAAAGATGTAAAACAGATGGAAATTCTCAGTGAAAAATTTAGCACAGTGAAATACACTCCTTCCGGCAAGGATTCTCGAAGAATATTGTCCCGATCCTTAGTGGAGCAGTCAAATGATTAAATTTTCTTCTTTATGAAATTCTCACTTACACAAAGAACTGTGCGCTAATTTCAATTATAAATTCTTCCAATCTGAATTGGAATGTAATATATTCCTTGACTTGTGAAAAGCACAACTTTTGTTTTCTGTGGGTTCATTGTTGGTGGGAAAAAATACGGAATTTCTAACATCTGCATCTAGATTGCACCCTTATGCTGACCTTACGTGTTTCAGAAGAATCTTTGATCTCATCGAAGGAGGAATTGGAAAAATTTAACGATTGATTCCATAGGAAAAGCAAAACTTACCAAATGGCAAATAAGTAGCTGGGTCAATTTTTCCACGGTTCTCTTCATTGAATCTTTCAGGATCGAATTTTTCAGGATTTTTGTAGTAACGATCGTCGTAATGGATGCCACCGATAGGAATGTAAAAACTTCTTCCTTTCTCTATAGTAAATTTTTTGTCATCGTATTCCAAAACAAAGTCTTTGTTACACAATCTGAAAATGTTTTTCAAAGGGATGAACTATATGAACAAAACTGAGCACGTGTACAGACCTATCAACTACTGGTGATGGATATTTTCTTAGCGTTTCAGAAATAACTTGGTCCAAATATTTCATGCGTTGGATTTCGTCGTACGTCACGGGTTTGCCATCCAATTTTCGGTGTACTTCATCGACTTCTTTCTGTAGTTTGGCCTGACAATCGGTATTAATCATCAGTTCATATGCCGTGAAGCTGATTATTGTGGACACCGTTTCGTAACCTGGAAGCCTCAATTGAAAACTTGCAACGTTTTATAAAATTTCATTTTTCATCTACCTGCGAAAAAAAAACTCATGCTTTGGGCTACCAAATCGTCATATTCCCAATTTCTAGTAACAGTTCTTCTTCCGACGTGAGACTCTTCAGCTGTCGCAAAGCCTTCTACAGCTTTGTCGGCATCTTTTTCTGTCTCATAGAACAGTTTTCCCTTCTTCGCTTGCATCAGAAGGTAAATGATATCAGGCCGAATAATTGATTTTTCTTCTCGTGTTTTTATTGTTTCAGTAACGGCAGTTCGGAAGAATTGTGTTGCGCTTTCCCGGAGCAAACCCACTTTGAGCTTAAGCATAAAATTCGGTAAGAAAAAGAATCCGACGATCTTCAGCATCGTGAAAAACGATTTCAAATGATCAAGCAGGTTGCAGGCAAATTGATAAAATTCATTTTCAGGATTCTCAAAGCTGTTGACTTCAATGCCAAGTGCACAGGTTGCAATCACGTCTACCGCAAACTTTCGTGCCAATTCCTTAAATTCGAATGAATGTTCGCCTTGTTTCGTTTTTTGTATGAGATAGTCGGTAAACTGTTGACCAACAACATTCATCAGCTCGAACATTTGTCGCATTTTGCTGCCTGAATCGAAAAGAATTAAATTCGTTTTGATTTCTGCGAACACTTCATCTGTATTCAAGGCACCTGCCAACAGCAGTTTTGTCTTTAATGTTTTTAATGTTCACCACAAGCATTTTTATGCAATTGCACTTTTTGGTACGAAGGTTTTTAGACCTGTATGAAGATACGAAGTTCTTCGAAAATGGATCTATTGCGTTTCCCACGACTTTTGTAACCAGCCGGATCGCGATCCGGGAGTTGGTTTTTCGTTTGCAATAAAAATTTTGTCCCTTCGTCAGGCCGTCCGTCTATCTGTCAATACGGTAACTCGAGTAAGACTTGATCGATTTTTCAAATCTTTTTTTTATTCTTGAAGGGTAATCGAAAAAGCTTTTATAGGATTGTCGGGCTAAGGGCCACTCAGCTAGGGCCTCGAGTAAGTCTCTTCCGATTTTCATAAAGTTTTTTGTTGTTCGAAAGGTCTAGGCATGTCTCACAATTTATGAAAGAACATTTTTTGATTGGACTCAGCCAGGGCCCAAAAACTGAGCCTCTATCGGTTCTCAAACTATTAGCGGTTATTTTGTTCGGGTGCCTTTGAGTAAATTATGTCCGGGGTTCGTTCGTCCGGGGTAATTATGTCCGGTTTATTTTGTCCATGTAGCAAATATGTCCTAGAACCTTGGGAGCTGCGGGAAAGAGTGGAAAAACAAGATTTCTCCTAAATTTCTAATGTTTTCTTAGTTTGTTTTACAATTTATAAATTTTAAAGAATAAGTGTTGAGAAGTTCCTTCGGTTAGATTGTTTATAGGTATATATAACATAAACAAAGACCCGTACGTATCAGAATAGATGTGACAAACAGAATAGATGTGGCAAAGTGACTCGAACGCACCTAAAAATACATATAATCAAACAATCACACGTTTTCTGTTCTTTTATAACTGTAAGAATTTCAAATATCCATAGATATTACCCAAGGTAATGTCAAAGGCCCTACCGAAGTACGTCTCAGACCATTCAAATCTAGAAAAGCTTATATCCAAGGACTAAGTAATTTTTCCCTAAAACCCTGAAACCCGTGTTATCTAAAATTTTATTCTCTACAACTTTACCTTTGGAAGCAAATTTCTACCTCTCATAGTTCTTGAGATTCGGGTCGTTCTGCCCAATTATGGAAGTGGTACAAGGATTGGGCCATATTTCGCCAAAACCCTGAAACATGTGTTCGCTTAAATTTAATTCTCTACAACTTTGCTTTTGAAACCAACTTTCCATCTCTCATAGTTCTGGAGTTCGGGTTATCCTGCCCAATTATGGAAGTGGCCATATACCAGGAATGGACCATATCTCCCCAAAACCCTGAAACACGTGCTCGCTTAAATTTAATTCTCTATAAGTTCGCCTTTGGAACCAACTTTCTAACTCTCATAGTTCTAGAGATTTGCTTCATCCTGCCTAATTATGGAAGTGACCATATACCAGGATTGGGCCATATTTCCCTAAAACACTGAAACACGTGTTCGCTTAAATTTAATTCTCTATAACTTCACCTTTGGAACCAACTTTCTAACTCTCATAGTTCTGGAGATCTGGGTCATCCTGCCCAATTATGGGAGTGGCCATATACCAGGATTGGGCCATATTTCCCCAAAACCCTGAAACACGTGTTCGCTTAAATATAATTCTCTACAACTTTGCCTTTGACTGTAAATCTCCATATTGCATAGTTAAGGAAATAAAGACGAAAAACTGTTTTCGTATATGGCCAAGAATCTCAATTTCGTCCATTCCATTGGTCCCAGTGCCCAGACCCCTGTACCGATTCCCACAAAACTTTTTCCCCAGTTTTGTGACATCAAATGCTTTCATTTGACACTAAAATGAGGAATTTCCGTGCATTACTTGCTGAGATATTTGCGAAAAAGCTTCACCGACCCTCGAAAAACCATGTTTTTGGTCACTTCCTCGATCATATCTCCGGAACTACTTGATCGATTTTGCTCATCTTCGAACTTGAATCATGGGAGGCATGTACCTTTGAGGGGAAAAAACGTTTAGGCTGATCGGTTGAGCCGTTTGGAAAAAAAAAGTGGAGACGGACAGACAGACAGACAGACATTTTTTTATTGCTGATACGTCATCTCTGGACGATAATAGAAGCACCCCCCCTCCTACTTCGATTTACCCCATGTTACAATAAAATTGTTTGTAGTAAACGTATAGGGCCTTTGTACTTCGTACGGGTCCAATAATTTATAGGTTTTAAGGAACCCCTAATTACATTATCTCTAGAAACTAAAGTTTACAGTCTCGTGCTTTTTTATTAGCTGTCAAAATTTAGCCATTTCGCAGTTTTGCCAATACAAAAAAAGAGATACTTTTAAAAGCAGCTGAATTTCGAGAGTAAATAAATTTTAAACATTCTATTAGAAGCTGTTGATCTTACAAGGCAGTCTTGAAGATACCACGGAAATATTTACAAAAATCATAGAATATGTCGCTTTTTCCTGTTTTGCTCTTTAACTATTCTCAAATTTTATTATATTAACAAGACCTGCAAAGCCTCTATTTGTAGTAATTTTCTTTTTTTTTCTTCAAAAAATCCAAAATTTCGACTATATTTTTCAACAAACCATTCTACATTACGTACAGTAAATTCTTACATAACTCTTAGGCGAAATGAAAGTAATAATTTTTTAGAAAAAGTAGTTGCTGCCGTTAGTGGATTTCACATTTCCTCAAATGTCATGAAGTTAGATAGACGAAGTTCTTGGAATTTCTTGGAATAATTTTTGTCAGTTAACTTCTAATTTCTCCCAAAATCATTCAGTTTTATAAGTCTGGACTAAGTCTGACTAAATAGTCATAATTTGTTGAAATTGGGCTATTTTTTGATGAGGAAATTATCTGCTACTTTTACCAATTTTTGCATGTCACCATAAAACTCCAAATTTTTCAATACTTTTTGGAGGAAATGAAAGTCGGAAATTACGAAAATTGACGTTTTTAGTGCTTTCTTCCTGTTTTTGTCTTTCGTGGTCTCCCCGGGAGTCAATTGTTTAAAATTCGTATAATTTACTACTGACGTAACGCATTTCCTTTATCATGTTATGTAAGAACCTAAGGCAGTGGGTGTCGCTTCAAAATCCGGAGGCACGAAATCCAGAGGCGACAAAATCCGGGCGAAAAATTCGAATGCGTCAAAATGCGGAGGCGTTAAAATCCGGAGGCTTCAAAATCCTTAAGATTCGGACGAAATATGAATGAAGGTGTATTTTTCTCATCAGCAGCAGTATTCTTATACGAATATACATTTTTATATGAACTGCTGCGCCACAGGCTGTGAACATAGCGGAAAAATAAAAAAGGGGGTCCAGGGGCGGCAGCGCCCGCAAAGGAGTGTAGAGGGGTCTAAGGGGCAGAGCCCCATCCACGTACGGCCATCTGCATGGTGTGTCCAAGCTCACCGCAGTCACGGGAGTGAGGGGGCAGAGCCCCCAATATTAAATATAATTATACAATCCTTTATGTATTATGTGATATTTCAGTAAGCTGTCAAAACAATTCGAAATACTTTATCCTAAAAGAAGTCACAAACCAAATGCCGAACAAGAACTATCATGATGCATTGATGCAACGTATAAGTGAATTTCAATTGAATTTCGAAACAATACACTACTCGACACTATTTTTGTAGCAAATGTGATTCCAAAAACCTCCAACCCGTTTTTTCTCTAGAATCAGAATCTGTTCTCAAAATTTCTCTATCACGTCTAAATTTTGAATTATATCAAATTAAAGTTATATGGGACCTTCGAATGTTAGAAAGAGATGTTGCGAAAGTCTCTTTCTAACATTCGAAGGTCCCATGTAACTTTAATTTGATATAATTCAAAATTTAGACGTGATGGAGAAATTTTGTGAACAGATTCTGATTCTAGAGGAAAAAAGGGTCTGAGGTTTTTGGAATCATATTTGCTACACGAAAATTTTTAAAATTTGTAACCTAGTGATATTTATGCGACATGACACGTGGCCACATGTGAATAATATAAGAATATATTCTGCGTATGTATCACAACACTTCTACAGATAGCACCTCCAAAAATCCGGAGGCTAAAAAATCCGGAAGCTCCTCTGGGTTTTGACGCCTCCGGATTTTGAACCCTTCGGATATTGTCGCCTCCGGATCTTGTTTTGGAGCCAAGGCATTGCCCCAGTGTGAAGTTCTGAGTATCCCACTTCGCTACAGTATTCGAGATTCAAATAATAACTTTGTGAACTTTTAACTTCTGCGCAGGTTTTTAACACCGCGAAATATCGGTTATTGCATGCAAATGTAATGCCTTCAAATTAAAAATATTTGGATGTGTGGCACATAAAGGCTTCCTATTACTTCTAGAGATAAATTCATTTGACAGATGCTATTCGCAGACCTAACTGAGATTAGAATTCCCAACAGCTGCCTCGATCACTGTTCAATTTCTTCAAAAATTTTATTCAAATCACAAATTATGATTCAATTTTAAAATTGAATGAAACTAGACAGTAAAACCAGCAGCTGCCTGAGTAGATAACTTACCACTAAATGCAGGAGATAATGTAGCTCGCATATCTGATAAGATAAAAAATTATTTGTAAAAAGAATTGCATTTCGACGTGGATGAAGTTAGTCCAAACTCCAAGGTTTCTGAAGTAGATTTTTCTCGTATATACAACTCATAGGAAAATGTTTTCCAATTACGTTTTCCATTGTAAAGACAGGAAAAACACTTTCCAACCATTTTTTCACAGAAAACCAACTCTGCAAACTTTGGAATTTATACTAACTTCAGCCACATGCATTTCGTACTGAATTTCGAACGAACCTCTCCATTTTTGCCCTTGAAGGTTAAACAGAGCCTTATTGAACAGAGAACTAGGATCAGTGTCCATCAAAAAATTATGATCCACGAAATGATCAAATTCTTTCACGCCCAATTGTTTGATCAAGTAAGGATCACGAATTACATAAACGGGGTTGCTGAAGTCAAACAAACCAGAGACTCTATTGAAATTGAAAAAAAGCGCTTCCAATAAAATGTTATTCTAACATAATTTCAGAGACGTACTTTTCGTAGCGGAACTCATTGTGAACATCTTTAAAGACATCCAGAAACGACTTATTTCGGAGTATGAAATCCATTCGAGAACCGACAATAAATCTGGGCTTGGAAAATGGGATTCCTCTCTTCTCAAAGTAGTCATACTCTCGGCTTAGATACTTGTTTAACAAGAATATGAACACAACAATTGCGCACAATAAAACCCACATATTATTATTTATTTATTTTTCTGTTATTTAGAAAAATTACGTGATAATGTTTGAACGTTATATCTTAGACTGACGACTCGCTCATAATTTTTAATCAATAAAATTGGGATTCAAAAAAAAGCACGTGATACGTGGACCCGAACGAATTTCTATGAAACCGAAACTAAAGTCGCAAGTAGTGCCGATAATAAAATAAATCCAAAAAATATGAAATTTGTCAAAAAAAATTTCCAAAACGTTTTTTAGGCAAGTGCGGACTTTTGTGTCAATATCATGGCCCGAAGGACAGGCCTCAGCTCCAAATTTTTTAGGTACCTCCATAGCACATCCGGTCCACATAATAAATGACTCCCAAATATGTGAAGTCAGACACGTGTTGCAGCTCCTCCTGTCCAACATACCTAAAATTGCCTAAAGTTTCCATTACAAATTATGAAGTGTTACGTCTTCTACGTAATAATTATCAGACCGCATGCTCTTGAAGGATGCATGCGCTGCACTTAAGTCACTTTTTCCTCACTTGCGTCCGTCGGCTGTCCTACTTATCACAACAAAAACCTCACAACAAAAACCCAACAAAATTTTTCGAATTAGGCAACCCCGAGGATTTCATTCACAAATCAAAAGTTATGAATGAAATTTGTTGTTGTCGTATTAGAAAAAACTGACGTCTGTCACTTTCGCCTTGCTATGACAGCCTTCGGAAGATAGCATTTTTCAGAATAACAAAAATTCAAGATGACGCCACTTTGACAGCTGGCAGCCATTTTCTTAGGATACCAAAAAATTCTCCTCACCAATCTCTATAACTTTCGATATTCGTTAGAATCAATTATCACCTGTATAATTCTCTTCAAAGAAGTGAATGACTCGACAACATAAACACCACAAAATAAGAGAATTATACAGGGGAACTTACCGACTGGTGAATTCGGCTTCGAAATTACTACGATACAAAATTCATTGTCCTTTATATTTGGCATGTATTCAAAGTATACATACATACATATACAATTTCTAAATAGGCTTTTTTCGTGTAATTACTAGTACTATGATGGCACTTCGAAATGCCGCTGATTGGGCGTTTAAATATTTTTTAATGTGGAATTGACAAGTCAATTTGTCTTCACGACTTTCAGTTTTCATATTGAAATTTCAACTTTGGCTCTACCAAAACAACATTAAAGATGTTTAAAAAATATTTGAAAAACTCAGGTAGATAGAGAATTTTATGGGTAATTCAGGAAAAAACATAGAAGGGACCCGTACGTATCAGAATAGATGCGGCAAACAGAGTTGATGTTACGAAAAGACTGGAACGTATTTAAGTAAATATTGCTTTCACATTAGGCTGTATTGGAAATTGCCCGTTGGGCAATTTTGAAAAACCCGTCCGAAGTAACGGTGTAAAAAAATTCTCCGAACGCACGAAATTGACCTCCAAATAAAGAAAAATGTTCTCCTCAATTTTGTCTACAACATAGCAAGAAACTATTTTTTGGGCTAGGGCCGACCTTAGTACTGACCTAGGGCCATAAATAGAGGCCTCGGATACATACTTCCATAGACAAAAATGTTTCACTCAATTTGCTCTGCAACATAGCAAAAAACATTTTTTTATGTTAGGGCCGACCTTAGGACGGACATGAGGCCCACTTGAGCCCTAAGCACAGGCAAAAATTATTCTATAAATTGTCGGCCGTGCCGAGAACTTTCAATCAAAAAAAAGTTTTTGAAAATCGGAAGAGATTTACTCGAGTTATGTACAAAAAGCACGTAGGGCCCTAACAAAGACTCTTTTTTAGTGCCCTAGCTAAGTCCAAGGACTCAAATTAAAAAAATTTCTTCTATAAATTGTCGGCCATGCCCAGATCTTTCAAACAAACAAAATTTATGAAAATCAGAAAAGATTTACTCGAGTTATGTGCAAAAGACCAAAAACCACTTGATGATGATGATGAATTGCATTTTATTGTCTTCTATCTTCTAGATGACATGGAAAAAGAGTGTCTATGACTGCTGTCATAGACCTCGTTAAAAAACCATCAAAACGTTACAATACAATAAATTAAGCGTATCTGTACAAATGTCTAAATCGAAAAGTAAAAAATCAAAAAACGTTAAAAAACGAACATAGATAGAACATAGAAAATCAAATTCAAAACAACAAACAACAAATAGTTAAGATCGAGCAAATCTAAGTCAAAAATATCAACAAAAAATCTAACAAATAGTTAAGATCGAGTAAATCTAAGTCAAAAATTTAAAGAAAAAAAAATTCGTCAAAAGTGAAAAAGCAAATTCAACTAAAGCGTATCGTCAAAAATAGTATATCGTCGTAAATCGTATCAAATAAATCAGTCGTCATAGAATACGTCGTCGTGTTATCATTGAAGTGGAGCCAGAATGTAGTAACGGCCAGCCAATTACAGAAACTCCGGCGAAAAGTAAACTGTGCAATCAGAAAATAAATTTAATTTTTTGGAAAACATCAGATAAACGGCCTTGGGCCGACAGTGTCCAGATTCAAAATCGGTCAAGATTTACTCAAGTTATCGTGTTGACGGACAGACAGACAGACGGACATTTTTTTTTCGCTGATTTGTCATCTGGAGGCAACAAAAAAGTTTCCCCCTTACTCCCGGGTTCGAATTCGCAATGTAACAAACGTGGTAGTAAACGCATCAGACCTACGTACTTCGTACGGGTCTAAAAATTGTATTGAAATCGGTTGACGCGCGACCGATTCACTCGGATTATGGTGTGACCATGTATTTCACTTCAAAAATTTAAAAGTGAACAAAAACGGAAATAAACGCAACAATTATCACTGAAAATGTTTGTTATGCATTTCATAATGTTTTTTCGAATCAAATTGATCAACCCTGTAGATACTAGCGTTCGGGTTCCCGTTAGGATTTAAGCGTCATTGGTCAAATAATTTGTTGATGCTGTCCAAAGTTGAACTTCCGGCCGAAATTGATACCCGCAACTTCCTCTACAACAAATCAAAAGTTTTTTTAACTGCCGCTTCCTCGAAGCGGCGCATACTCTCACGACCGAAAAGTGATCTGATTTTGAGCCGCCAAACAAAGCCGCAGCTTCGCCTTCTCCCATGGCCGAAATCGATCACCACAACTTCTTCTACAACTAATCAAGTTTTTTCAGCCGTTTCGCCGCCGAACCCTACGGCAGCGACCCCAACTCCCATGGCCTCGACAACAAAATCTACAACATATCAAAGCAACTTTTAATTTACATTTATACATTTATTATCTATGTATCCGCTGCAACTCCCGCCTCGATCCATAATTTGAAAACTTATAGGACCTTGTACTTCGTACGGTCCAAAAAATAATCACTCTGCATTCACATCTTTGAGATAGAACAACATAGGTGTTTGTTGTTTTTGACAATATGTTATTGATTGATAAATATATATAAATAGTTGAAAATTTATTGGTCTCATATTTTATCATTTTATTTATTATCATTGCAGCATCACTGTTCACTTTGGATCAAATAGACAATCTAATCTAATATTTCTGTCTGGAATACATAATATAATCTGTCTCAAAGCGCAAATGCTGTCCATTACATGGAATTTTAGACTGCCTACGTATGAACATTGGTTCGACTGTCAGTTATTTGACCTTATTTACTATTACGACTACGCATACGTAGTGGTATGTGAATTGCGCTTTTGGTGTAACGAAAAGACGGGCTCTCTTGGAAGGTCTTCTGGACTTAGTAGCGCTGAATATTGAGAAACCTGAAATCCAATATTGACGCATAGTATAGCAAAATTTGGAGATTCCTCGGTGAATCATCGGCGATTCCTCTGTGAAGGGTGCACAGACGGACGGACGAACAGGTGAATGGGTATGAAAGTCCCTGGTTGAGTGTGACTTTGGGTGTCCTTCAAGGGAGTGTACTTGGACCGCTGCTTTTCTTGATTTTTACCTTTTACCTCTGAACTCCCAGACATACTTGTTCACGGATGACTCAATCTTCTTCTTATCTTCAATTTGTTTTGCGAATAACGTTAAAATGATCAATGATGATTTGAAATTGTTAATGGAGTATTTTGAAGGTAATAAGCTCACGTTGAACCTAGATAAAAGTAATGTTGTTCACTTCAGATCCCCTCGAACCAAAATTGACACGTCTTTGAAAATTGTGGTGAATGGAATGGAGATTAGATCTGTCGATTTAGTAAAATATTTCGGAGTCACACTCGACAAGCAAGTTGGAATTTTCATATTACTGCACTCTGCTCGAAAATCTCAAGACAAATTGGGATTCTGCGTAAATTGCGTCATGTTCCGCCAGTCAAAATACTAGAGACCTTGTATTACTCACTGATTCATTCTCGCGTATCATACTGTATGGGTACATGGGGATGTGCGAGAGGAAGATTGATTATGAATCTGGAAAGAAAGCAGAAAATTGCCTTGAAGGTTATTCATAGATTGCCCTCTGGTCGGATCATTATCCAAATTTATAACCGGTCAGTAAGATGTATAAAAACGCGGTCTGTAAATTTGTTTTTGATTCGCTAAGAGGCCTATGTCACCATACAGTGAGCTTCCGCAAGCCTGCGCACAGCTATCTTACTAGAGCGTCAGAGTTTTTGTTTATTCCATAATCTAGGTCGCGTGCTGGATCGACTAGGTTAAGTGTTGCTGGATCGAGATTATTCAACTCATTGCCGGAAGATATCCGCATGTCGCGGACTCAAACTAAATTTTGTCATTCATTGAAATTACATGTGATAGAGAATTGATACAACGTGTAAAGTGTTGTTCCTTGTAAAAATTATAGATAGTACTAACTACTTTAACTGTGTTTGAGGAACTCTTCATGCTACAATTACACGATCCCTGAGTCATCCAGCTGGGTTGAGCTGATCATTGATAGTCACAATTTTTAACAGAAATATGTTTTTATTTTTCGTTTTCTTTTTTATTGATGATATTTTCTAGATTTTTTTGAATGATTTTGCCAGACTGATTTTATTTAACAAATTGATATTTTGTGTCCCTTCGAAATGTTCACATAATGGGACTTAAATGATGTTACAATTATATTACTTGAATATATATAAATTAAATTGAATTGACTTAGTAATTAGAATAACTACTTTCATTTTGTTCAAAAACATCCAAAATTGTTAATATTTTAGGGAAAAAAAATTCAATTCAATTCAAAACTTCACTGTTAGGCTGTGAGCGACCGACGCCAGCCTAGCGAAGCAATCCACACGCACTAACCGCCATTTAGTCTACATGTAAAATAAGAATAAAATAGAGTGCCGTTTCCAGCGATTTATACAGAACTTGAACTCAAAATAAAGCAATTAGTTTCAAGATTGTTCTGAATGTTGTGAAATGACGAAGAATCATATTGCTATAGCAATAATTCTTTGATGTAGAAGATGCAATGCATATATCAACGTCGGGTTCCATGCGGTGCAGTGCTCTTCTCATGCCATCGAAAACGTTATAGCTGTCATCAATTCTCAATGACATGTGTTGATATGCAAAATTATTAAGGATGATGATGAACAACTAATGAGTTTCTCTAAAAATTTAACAAATATCGAGTTTTATAGAACTAACGAGAAAAACTACCAAATAAGCTCATGCACAATAATTTCTCGTTGAGAATGATCAGTAATACGTAGTTTGGGAAATTGAATGAATGCACTTAAAATAAATAAGTTCTGTATTTAGTTGAAGATTTTTCAGTAAATTATTCCCAATGTCGATAAATTCTTACAAAATATGTGATTTGTCATTATCATAAAGTGAAACATACGAAAATACCCGTACGTATGTTTGAAAATAAAAAAATTAAGCAAAAAATTCAAGTTTTTTTTGTATTGCTGACACATATACAACGAATCAAGAAAATTAGAAAATAGTTTTCCACATCACGTCATCTCACAAATGATTGACACATCAATTTAAACCCGCTGGATCTTGAAATGATATGCAACCAGCAAAGGAACTGGCCTACTGTTCACTAATATACTTACCAGAAGTGTCAGAGACCCTCACTAGCTAGATATAATACTTCATGTCAGAAGTATCAGTAGCCAGTTAGCCTGAATGTAAGTTGGAAAAATTTTATTCCAAACAAAAAAACAAACTCGATGATGATATAATTTCTGACGTTGCGTACGTTCCAAAGCTGTGAGCAATACAAAAGAGTTAATCAAAAAAATAAGTGTTTTACGTTCGTTTGGAACTATAAGAATTTAAAAGATCCACAGAAATTATCCAAGTTAATGTCAAATCAAAGTACGTCTTATATGACGTCGGAGAACATTGATTTTGTTGGCCGAAATGTCCTCCCCTGCACCAAGTAATTCTCGCCAACTTTCCCTTTGGAAGCAACTTTCTAACTGCCATAGCAAATCTCCATATTGCAAAACAAATATAGACGATAAATCATCTGCTTTCGTATATGGCCGAGAAAACCAGACCAGAGTATTAAGTAGACTCAATAAGGAAGAAAGTGTCGTAACAATCAAAACGTTATTAGACAGCATATGCATATTATTGACACATCTGCAAAATCGTTCGTCAAAAAAACAATGCATTGAACCAAGTGTTAACGTTTATATTAGAGTGCATCAATATTGGCTGATTAGTGATTAGGCTGCATCATCTGGCACCTCTAATGCATACTGTTTGACTACAAGGAAGAGGTTCGTTCTGTTTTGGCTACACGAATGTTAGATGTTTTCTAATGTAATGTAATGTAATAGAGTGTTGACACAAGTGCAATTACGACATATCGCGTTGGGTTACATACTGTAAAGCATGTAGTCATAGGAAATTTGCATGATCTCTGCTGTAATCTATTATCTTGTCGAAGCAAATATCGTGAGAATTTAACTTGTGAAGGATAGAACGACGAATTCAATCGATAAGGTGCAAAGCCAGTGCCGTAGTTAGGATGGAATGCTAGGGTGGGCAATCCCAGCTGACAATTTAATTGTAGACAAAAAGGATATCTTATTCACAATTGCAAGTGTTTGCAAATGAACAAACATAAAACTTTCCCTGTGGTCGATTCCAGAAAGTACCCTGGTGCCAAAAAAGTTCCTTGTGGAAACGAATTCATTAATGTGTACACCAATTTGGTACCAGGCTGCTGCTGCCCTCTACAGTCACAGTAAAATAGTTTGAGTAGGCAGCACGGTGCAGAGTTTAAATTTATATGACGTATAGTATTCGTTACTGCTGTTACGATGACACAATCATATTTTTGGTTGAACCGAGTGCATAAAGCCCCATTTTTTTACTAGCTTATCTTTCTGAACGACGAGACATATTGAAATAATTAAAAGAACTGAAAAAGAATCACAAAATGTCCGTTTAAACAAGAGTCGAGCTCGTTTCGCCTTTTCGACTTATTCTAAGGGACTGTCCATAAATGACGTCTGCTGACGCCTGGTCTCTAGAACCTGTAGACCAAAAGACTACATTTTTGTGCTTCCTCACCTTTTTTCGCCGTTTGCGCCCGAGTTCAGTCTGGCACCCGACCTTTTCGTAATCAGGACATCAAACTCTACCAGAAAACACTTAGAAACTCTCCGCCGCTTTCATGGCCACACAATCTTCTGTGGCTTCTAGACTATCGGGGGTACTTTATGACTTTTTTCTTCGGCAAATCGCTGTTTTTCAAATCTAATATTTATCCTCAGTTGTTGCTTGAGTCCTTAAGAAAAGTTTGAATAGTCACTGAACATATATGAAACAAGTCAGACGAAACTCTTCAGACCGATGCGATGGCGGGAGCACTGAATTTGAATTGGAAAATCTCTAGTAGGTCTTTTTGGAATCAGGGCGTACCACAAATCTTATTTGAGAGAAAGTTGAGAAAGAGAACTGTGTTGAAGTCAATTACGACCATCAAAAGAAAAATTCGTGAGAGTATCCGTATAGATAGTATAAATTAATAAGCTTGAGTCAGTATAAAGCTGGCGTCGTCCTCCAATTTCAACTACAGTAAATCGCTAAGTAAAGCAATCTTTGCGTTAGTTTTTGAAGATTTCAAATCATCCGGACATTTTAACACGAGACTATTGTGATAGTTGACTATCAAATTTATAGTTGACTGATAACAACAACACTTCCTAAAAGATGATTTCCAACAAGTAAGCGCTAGCAGATGAGTAAGAGACTTCGCAGATTTCTGTCTACTAAATACTGAATATGATAATCACAACAAAAGCCCTTTTTACAACGGAAATGTGACGGAAGTCTTCGCCCCTTCTTCCAAAACAACCAACTGATATCAATTTACGTGACACTTGCAACTTCGGAACGCAAAAAATTCTTTTGAAATATTTTCACATTTGATTAAAAAAATGCGTCACAAATGCCTGACTCTCACAACCGAGCTCACAACGTAATAATTTTTCTGCGCTTTCAGATTTCACGGACCCCAAAAAAATAATTTTTCTGCGCTTTCAGATTTCACGGACCCCAAAAATTTTGCTTTGAGCGATGTATGGAGAACGGGTAGCCAAATTTTTGCGTGTGGGTCCGGCAATGGACAAGCGTGATTTCGGAAAGTTAGATAAAATATTAGTAGAAATGGATAGAAAAAGTAAAAATAATCTAATTTCGTTCAGAAAGTATATCAAAAAAATCAATAGTTTGTTCGAAAAAAGATTACAAACAGAGGAGAGTATGACGTCATACTCTCCTCTATTCTATAGTAACTTGCATGTGTGACGTCATCAATGGCTTTCTTAAATTTGAAATATAAAAAAAAATAAAACAGTTCGGGCCATACTGTAGAACAATTTTTTGCTCACAATAATGTTCTCAATGGATTAAAAATATAAATAGAAATCATCAAGATTGTCCATTGAGACGCATTTTTGCAATCAAATGTGAAAATATTTCAAAAGAATTTTTTGAGTTCCGAAGCTGTTAGCGTCACCCGAATTGATATCACGTGTTTTGGAAGAAGGAAGGAAAACTTGCGTCACATTTCCCTTTTAAAAAGGGTTTTTGTAGTGATATCAGTTCTTTTGGAAGTAGGAAAATTGTTTCTTACGAATTATATACAGGGATTTTTTCGAGCCGCCGTTGCCGCCAAACCGAAGCGCGGTGGCTAACACTTTCATGGTGGAAAATGATCCCCACAACTACCTCTACAACATATCAAAAGTTTTTTTTGAGGCGCCGCCGCCGCCAAGCCGAAGCGTGGCGGCTACTACTTCCATGGCCGAAAATGATTCTCTAAACTTACTCTACAACATATCAAAAGTTTTTTTTAGCCCATGCCTACTTCCCGCCATTTTGGCGGTCACCCCGATTCAATACACACCCAACAATTTTCCCTTTGACACCAAACTTCGTTCTCGAACACCCAACCTTGTCCCATACAAAAGGTGCTGCACACAAATTACACGCACATCGCACAAACACATGGTGGGGTTGCTCATAATGCTACCATTATCACTTATCAAAGGTGGTTTCTGGATATTGTTGTTAAGCAATTTTCCAATTTTTTCATACATTTTTCATACGTTTTTAAGTCTTTTGTTGTATATATTTCAAATTGTTCATCAACCGTTCGGTGGTTCTTCCGTCTAAGTTTGTTTTTATACTCAATCAGAAGTTCGAGGTCAGCCGGAAAGTCATTGCATCCATTGAAACGCTTCTTCGGGATCGCTGCATTCATAGCGTTCAGTATCACATCCGTTGAGCGTTCAAGATGCACGTCAATGGCATCTTTCGAATTCAGAGACATAAAAAAATTTAAATATTTACAGGCATGACGTAGAAGAATTTTTTTACATAAAATAATGTTGTTTAGCCATGAAAAATAAAAATACGCATAGACAGAATCCGGGAAAAATATTTTCCGGGGCGTACGTCGCAAGGGGGGAGTCAAACCTTAGCTGTATATATGGTTCCGCAGTCTACGAAAAAAAAGTTTCCTAACCAATGACATAACAATATATAGACTGGATTTCTGTACGTATTTGGTGAAGCAAACATAAATATATGAAATCCACATAAATTATATGCATTCCACCTAAATTTGGACTTTTTTTCATGTTTGCTTCACACCGTGAAAAAATTTCCTAACTTTTTGTTCGTTTGTGGACTTGCGTCACGGGCGCATTGCTATCGCGCGCCCATGACTACACTTGAAAAATTAACGAATTTCCCGAGTGTGAAAATGTCACGAGTGAGTGCAGCGTACGAGTGTCAATACCTTCATACGAGGTAATCGTGATAACTGACCATTAAACCGATAGTCGACTATGGTACCTCCTACTGCTTCCATCTTTTATCACTTTCTAAAAGATGTCAACATTTTGACACGGCGACGCTACCAGCACATCGACATAGTTTTTTATTTGAATGAGACATTCAGCTTAAGAGGGAACTGACCCATCCAAGAGACGGGACCCAGATTATTGGAGTTTAAATTCGACTTTCTTTAAATCAATAATTTTTTTTCTAAAGAAAATCAATATTTTCCAGAATTGAATTTCAACAAAAAAAAATACATTTACAGATACAAGGAGTGCAAACGGAAACTCTATCAATTTTTTTACAATTCTCAAAATATAATTATCCTTTTCCTGCGGCTCTGTTCCGTTTTTTGTTAACTTTAATCCAGATATCGAAAATTTCTTTCTATCACATTCCCTATGCATTCGTCTGAAAAAATAAAAAACATGTTGACAAACGATTATTTGGATTCATTCTTTCATAATATTATGCATGCTATGAATGAGTGTGGTAGTATGACAAAATCGAATTTTTTTATACGTGCGGTGTATATTATATGGCACATACATAACAAACATTTGTTATTTTGTGTGATAATAATGCCGATTATAGAAATATGCATGGTCGCACAGGTAACCTACTGTTCGAATTAACGTTCGAGTAAATAATGTTGAACTTTTCATTTGAAAAAACAAATCTATCAATGACAATCATCTGGTCGTTGCTGAATATGCGAAAAAAAATATTTGTGGGGTCTCAATAATTACATTTGGACAATAATTCAATTTATCCATTGAAGAAAAAATTAGTTTTATTGGTTCGAAATTTTAAATGAATTAAATTTGATGGGAAGCAATGCAATGCAGATGAGCGCCAAATATAAATTTTTGTTTTGGTATATGACATTTTTCATGCATTCAGAGTAAAATGTTTTTTCTATTTTTGATCACACCTATGCAGCCTTGAATAGGATTTGTGCTGATTTAATCATTTACATTTTGTCGAATCCAACCCATAACGTGGTCTAGGTTGTAACGCGATTCAACGTTACGAAAAAATGTAAGTGCTAATTTGTTAGGTTTCCCCACGAGGGTAGCTTCGGAGGCGACGACTCGAATTAGCGATGGCAGCGGCCGCTCCCAACAGAATCACGAGGAGGTTTAAACAATTTTCGACGTGTACAATGTTTTACTTCCGTTAAGCAGTAATTATATTGGACTTGATAAAATTATTTTTATTTTCGTCATGTTGAATTTTCATACAAACCTTACGAGAGCGATTTTTATCGAGTCCAATATAATTACTACTTTAGTGTAGCACGTTCTTTCGAGTCTGAACTAAAAAAATTTCGTTTACGGCGCATGTTTACGACTGGTAATGACCCTTAGGCCTAGTGTAAGTAACATATTAGGTGGAATCACCCACACAAATTTTTGTTTTTCAATTAGATATTTTAAGCAGACCTCCCACACCTCCCAAATTTTCTATTTTACCTGATTTTATCATCCTCATAAATTCTAATTTTTAACAGATCCTTCTTATTTCCCAAATCTTCGTGAAATAATTTAAATAAATTCATTTATGCCAGACACACAGTTATACAAAATGTAATGTATGTAAAAAAATTGAAGAGTTGAGTTTATATGTTAAGATAATAAATTGCAAACTATAAAAAAAATTTGCGGTTGGCAATTAAATTTAGTCAATAACAGATTTTTACACTAAAACACTGATGAAAATAAACTTTCGATTGTACATGGAACTTGTAATACATTCGAACCGCATGTGTTTAACTACGCATACGCGGCCATGGAAAATCAGCCAACGATTTCCCGGTGAAGGGGGGGGGGCCTACAATGGAATTTTCTTTAATTGTGTTCCTTAATTAGCAGTTAGGGTTTTCAGTTTGATTGTAATTGTAGGGTTTATTGTAAGTTAGCATTTTATTAATTGGCTAATTCTGTGCAGCGCCACAGGCGAAAATTGTTTATTATAAGTAATAATTGCATTAATTGACTGATTCTGTGTGGCGCCGCAGGCGAACATTTTGAAAATATGAGCATTCAAGTTCGTTTTTTGTTTTAAGTTTGGGAAGCTCGGGCTCCTCTCACTTTAATCGCACCTGCGAAATCGTAGACTAAAAAATTCCACTTCCCGGGGGCTTTGACTTCCCGGTGGCTTTAACTTCTCGGTGTTTTTGACTTCCCGGTGGCTTCGACTTCCCGACGGCTTCGACTTCTCGGTGGCTTTGACTTCCAGGTCGCTTTCACTTCCCGCTTCCCGGTGCTTTTGACTTCCAGGTTGCTTTCGACTTCCCGGCGGCTTTCACTTCCCGCTTCCCGATGCTTTTGACTTCCCGGTGCCTTCGGCTTCCCAGTGGCTTTGACTTCTCGCTTCCCGGTGCTTTTTACTTCCCGCTGGCTTTGACTTCCCGGTGCTTTTGACTTCCCGGGATCCAGGAAACCGCGATCCCTAATAATTTCCATGCACGCGCATACGGATGTATAAATACGCAGGGTATGTATTTCGATCGTTACATTAAATGTCATAAAATTTTTATAATTCGCGTAATGTGCATTGAAGTGCATTTACGTAATGTAAATGCGTAATTTACGTAATGCGTTAATAGTTATTTATGACACAGAGTGCGAACTGTTTTTATTGTTATTATATGCATAAGGCCTTATGACCTTTTAAGTTACACATAATTCGCGGAAAAAGCAACGCGTTAACAGTCAATAATTAGCGACAGAAAAAGAAAACTAAGAACTAACAGATAGAAATAAATAGAAAAATCAAAAAAGAAAGTTAAGAAGATAAAATATTGTAACTAAAGTAACAATAACTATTTTGATCTCGCAGACCACTGAATGATGAAGTGATAAATTATGATAGTGATAATTGAGATGGTGAGGATGAGGATGAATGAATGAATGATACATTTAGGCACTGAAATATTTTTTGCATTCTGTTTTAAAGCCAGTTAACGAATTAATCCTTTTAGTAGCATGTGGGATCGAATTATATGTTGACACACCTTTAACGGAAAACGAACGAGACGCAACATCGGACTGCACCTTGGGGACAAGCAAGTTGAAAGTTCTCGGGTTGTGTGTTGGAGTCAGATTCTCAAACAGGTAATCTGGAGACTTTGACAGAGCTAAACGATGTAAAGATGCACATGATAAATAGTCGAAATAAGAAAACAAATCCATCCCAAGAACAACGTCAACATCATTAGATGTCAATTGATAGCGGCCGAGTCCACAAATAAATCGTACGCAAGCTTTGAATGCTTTCAATAATACTTCTTTTGTTGACACGTGCAGGCTCCCCAAAACCTGAGAACAGTATACAAAATGGGGGACCAAGAGGGACCGCACTAACAGCAATTTCGTATGCTTGGGGAGGAAGCCAGCACAGGGCCAGAAACACCGAAGTCCTGCAAAAATTTTTGCCGCGATTTTTGAAGCATGAGGGGCCCAGGTACAGTAAATTCGTCTAACAACATCCCGAGATCTTTTACGACATCTAGATACTCCACCTGTACACCGTTAAAAGTGATCAAGGGAATATCACACGACCAATCTGCTACAGACACCTTCATGGCTTGCGTTTTTCCCACATTAAGTTTAAGACTGTTTGCACCTGCCCAAAACGATACAGCTCTAAGGTCAGACAAGAGTGCATCAAAGTCATGTTGAATGAATTCTTTACGAATGGATCGGTAGATCTGAGCGTCATCCGCGAAAAGATGTATGTTTGAGTGCCGTATAACTTTGGGCAAATCGTTAATAAATGCCGAAAACAAAAGGGGGCCCAGGATCGATCCCTGCGGTAGACCTAAGACAATTTCACGAAAATCTGAGCTGAGACCATTAACAACAACCTTTTGCCTCCTTCCAGTCAGGTAACTGGAGATAAGGGCTGAAGCTGATGATGAAAAATTGAATTGGCTATTCAATTTATCAATCAGTAAGCCATGATTTACCGAATCAAAGGCTTTGGAGAAGTCTAATAAGAACAGCACTGTCACTTTATGGGAGTCGAGGTCTTTCCGAATGTCTTCCGTTATTTTCAGCAGCGCTGTTGCTGTACTGTAGCCCGCCCTAAAGCCCGACTGAAACTCGCTCAGCAGCTTGAATTTCATGAAAAACTCGGTCATTTGCTTTTTCATCAGCCTCTCCAATCCTTTAGATATAGCTGGTAGCATGCTGATTGGCCTATAGTCATTCAATGTCCTGTTCCTTGTGTTCTTATGACGAGGAATTACTTTCGACAATTTCCATTGGGGTGGATACTCCGACTTGATCAAGATAGAGTTAAAAATGAAAGTAACAGTTGGCAAAATCACCGGCAAAAGAAGCTTTATGAAATAGATGGGTATGGCGTCCAAACCTTCCGAATTCGATTTAATTCCATTTATCACTTCCTCCTCCACGCTCGTAACATTACGAAAAGCAAAACTCCGCCTCGAACTACCTTCGTTACTTCCTCAGTAATTTAAAACGAGCAAAGTTCTCACTTGACCTATTCGCCTTCCATGCTGAATATGCTAAGTCTCTATCAATCATAGCCATGTGAACTTCATTTGTGAACCAAACTTCCGAGGACTCTCTTGGATAGAGCGTTTTAAGCGGAGCATGGCCATCTAATAATTTACAGATCTCAACGTTAAAACTCTCAACCACATCATTGATGCTCGAAAGGCACTGCATATTCGACCAATTCACCAATGATGCGTCAGCTAACAGATTATTCACGTTGACATCAAACATACGACGCACAGTAGGCTAATCCGTTGTATTCATGTTCAAAAATCTATATCTCGTGATATATTTAAATGTAAGAATTCTTAAAACGTGATTTAAGAATGTTCAAAAATGTCGGGAAAAATATTTGTGCATGTAGGCCGCAGATTAATAGTCGTAAGGTTGTTAGACAAAGTTACAGGTTTGATTTCTCCCCATACATAACCTCAAAAAAATATATTTTCCATATTTTCGTCAGAAACTTGTCGAAATCAGTTGCAAACGTTAAAGTAATTCATAATAAGTCGAAACGACCCTAGTCCGACGAAAAAAAGATGAATTTCTTGGTTGGTTCTTTGATTTTGATACTGACTGTCTTTGGGTCTCAGAGCGCTGAACAACAATTCGCTTCAAAACCACTAGGAATTTCATCCCTTTTTCGTCGGACAAGGCTCGTTTCGACTTATTATGAATTACTTTAACGTTTACAACTGATTTCGACAAGATTCTGACGAAAATATGGAAAATATATTTTTTTGAGGTTATGTATGGGGAGAAACCTGTCACTTTGTCTAACAACTTTACGACTATTAATCTGCGGCCTACATGCACAAATATTTTTCCCGACATTTTTGAATATTCTTAAATCACGTTTTAAGAATTCTTACATTTAAATTGTGAATATTTCACGAGATATAGATTTTTGAACATGAATATAGAGAGAGTTCGAAATCAGAGAGATAGTATCGTTGTCACCAGACAAGAAAAAAATTGTTTTTAACTCTAAGTACGGTTTCCCTCGTCAAGAGCCAATGTCTCAAAGGTTCGAAGTACGTAGTTTCACTGTCTCAAATCTCTTGTGTCTTGTGACGTGAGACTATAAATTCTGAACGTCTGACACCTTCATCATATTTTCATCAGTGTGAGTTTAGATCAAAACGTCAAATAGAAACTATTTTGAACTAGCACCTTGCTGCCAACAGCCAAATTGGCAGTCGACGGACGCCTCTGAGTAGTTTCAAGCTACTGTGGAATTCTGGCCCGCATTTTACTCTATAGTTTGTGCTATAATCCTATACCTAAACAGAGCAACCTCCATGGAGCGTTTTGCGATCTACTAGTCTATCGAACTCAGGCTAGTCCAAAATGTCCTATTATTATTAATCGTATGGTATGCACTACATTTCATTTCATTACATTTAACATAAAATCAATTCACTTTCTTCATATTTTCAAGTCCAAATTTTTAAGCCAGTCAATAGCTTCGTCTGACACGTTATTTAAATCACTCAAATTGCCGGAAAATCTGCGAAGATGGTATTCGCTCAAGACGTGATCCATTGTTTGTAAGGTCGAATTGTCACAATCACATAATGGCGAATCCGCAAAATTCCATCTGTGCATTTGTTGTCTGCAACACCCATGTCCACACCGACATCGATTTAAAATTCTCCATTCACGCCTGCCCAGATTAAACCCTTCCAGCTGTTCGTGCGGATTTTCGATCAAAAATTTATTTGTGAAGTCAGGGCTGCCCAGCCAGTACTCTTTCCAAGCATCGTTTATGTTAAATTCCTGTGAAAGTACAATGTCATCAGTCCATATTGGGGTACGTGATGTGAGCCTTTCTGATGGGGGATTTTCCAATTCGTCGGCTATCGGAGGTCTACAGTTTCGTGGTGCGTTGATGCACTTGTTCCACTCAGTACACGCTGCAGCCTGTCGTCTTAGATGAGGTGGTGCGATGTTCGATACATGAAGCCATGGAATCGTAGTTGAATTGACTGCACCTGTGATCGCTCTCATAGCAATGTTCAGTTGTGTGTCCACTTTGTTGGTATGGCAGCTCCGGTACCAAACGGGTGCACAATATTCAGCCACAGAGTAGACGAGAGAAAGGACTGCTGTTCTCATAGTATTTCCATTTGCACCCCAGTCAGTTCCAGCCAGCTTTTGCACTAAATTTATTCGTGGCTTTAGCTTTTCACTTAATTTTGTTAGCGCTGACCAAGATAGGTCGGAGTGCTATTGAACGGAATTTCCTCTCCATCTATATGAACACTGAGCTTTCGTGTAGCCATTTGATTGTTCAAATGGAAGATTGCCACTTCCGATTTGCCGTCATTCATACACAGGCAACATTTCCGGTAGTATCGCTTCATCGTTTCCATGTCTCTTTCCAAGATTTTTTCAGCTGTTTCAAAAAAGGCTACTTGAATCGCCAGACCAATGTCATCAGCAAAGGAAAATTTCCTTGATCTCGTTGACGGCATGTCACTGGTGTATAGATTGAAATAGATCGGAGCACATACACTCCCTTGTCCAAAACCATTGTTCAACCTTCGCGTGCGGCTACTACTTGCATTTATGAAGACTCGAAAAATGCGGCTAGTAAGCATAGAGTTTATCGGCTTACCGAGCTTCTTGCTTGGAATGACATTGTGAAATTTCCAGAGCAAACCGATCCTCCATATCGTGTCGTAGGCTGAACAAAGGTCAATCAGCGCTAATCCTGTTTTCAAGTTTTTCTGGAAACAGCTTCTATGTGACTCGTCAATGCCAACACTTGTTCAACACATCCTTGATTATCTCAGAATCCTGCTTCATAGGTCGGGAGCACAACGTCGATTGGTGACTTGATGCGGTGATAGATGAGCTTTTCCAGAAGTTTGTACATTAAGCTGAGTAGAGCGATTGGACGATAGCTCTCAGGCAGTTGAGGCTCTTTCCCAGGCTTTAGGATGGCGACAATAGTTGTTTTCATCAGTAGAGGCGGAATTTGTGCATTTTTGAAAATTTGATTAAAAAATTTGAGAGCCCAAATTTTTGCTCGCTTTCCCAGATGCTTGATAAATTCAGGGTACACTCCGTCCAGACCGGCTGTCTAATGTCCTAAGAAAAGTCTGATAAATTACGAGATATTTGGGTCTGAATTTCGTTAGTTCTGTTACATTTTCGCTTTTCCTATTTCACGATACCTGCGTCATGTGTGTTAATGTGTTTTCATTTTTGATGAGTGCACGTTAAAACTAAAATTTAGTTAGGTTTAGTTTAGTTATAATAATTTATTTCTGCAAATAATTCCAGACAGTGAATAGATGGCCAACAAATAATGTTCAAAAAATGTGTGCAAATCTACTAAACTTATTTTGAGACCAATTCTAACTTCGGAGTGGCTAATCGCACGCGCGTACGAATAGCTATTCCTTTTAGGAGAAGACTAATCGCACGCGCGTGCGAATAGCCAGTCCTTGTAGGAGTAGACTATTCGCACGCAACTGTATTCAACAAATTAAATTTATTAAAAGAGTTTTATCTAAAGGTAAGTCCATTTTTCTTCTTATGAGAATTGCGAAAATAAAATTCATTCTTACCTATTTGCCAATTAATTGTGATTTATTATGATAGTATTTGTAGTATTTTGTAGTAGTAATTTTACCTAATTTCATTTTAGTAGTTGTCAATCTTTGAAAAGATCTTGGGTTTACAGGCGGTTAATTCCACCTTTCCCCAAGCTAATTTTGATAAGTTAATATACATGAATTCAAAAAAAAAATATTTGCTTTATAGATACTATAGATAAACGAATATCTTACGAAATGTGACGAGAAACCAGGTTGATAAAAAGCTAGGGAATTTTCCCTTTTACGAAATGTCACGAAAGCCTGCAGTATTTTATTTTGTGTGCAACTTTGACTTTGCTTGTCAGTTCGAAATACTTCAACTCAATTCCTTCGTTCGGGATCTAGACGGGATTTAGGTGGCAGTTTCGTACGGGATTTGGGAGTGTAACCTTGGGAATTTTCCATTTTACGATATGTTACTAAAACGTAGATCATTAACAAATCTTTTACAAATCACGAAAACTAGGAAATTTTCCCTTTTGTGAAATGTCACTAAAATATATTTAATGGATAACAAAACTAATAGATTTGTCCGTTTACACAATGTCACGAAAACCTATCTGGACAACAAAACCCGGGAATTTATTATTTTACAAAATGTCACGAAAACCTTGGAAAAAAATAGTTTTATGAATAATGAATCACATCACAGTTTTATTCATGTTCCTGCTTATTACTTACGAGCACCCACCCGATTGTGACCATAAAAAAGTGAATGAGAAGTCCCCCAAGGGGGCTAACGCGATATACGAGTATTTTTATAAGAAACTTTGTGACCGAAATGCACTAAAAAAATAAAACTCAAACTAAATTACAACAAAATGCACTTTACCCATTAAAAAAACTCGCGACACTAACGAAAAAGAATTGTTATCTTCATTCATTATCATTTGAAGAATAATTCACAATAATCATTTTAAAAAATATTCTGTTCTGTACCAACGCAACGGTACCAACTTTCATAATCAAAATTATCTGACATTTTTTAAGATTCGTCCAAAAGGTTATTTAACCGCAGTATCTCCTTGCAAGGACTGACTGTTCGCACGCGGAAAATAATACATCAGTAAATTGGTACATGATTTTTGCGCGGCGTCTTCTCCTACAAGGACTGCAAACAGCTGTCTAACTGCCATAGTTTTAGAGAGATGGAACATTTCGCCCAATTCCAGAAGTGATCATATTGGGCCAGTTTTCACTAAAACCCTGAAACACGTGTTTTCTGAAATTGTATTCTCTGCAACTTTGCCTTCGGAAGCATCTTTCTAACTTTCGTTCTTCTAGATATATGGGTCATCCCGCTCAATTTTAGAAGTGGTCGTATGCCATTTTTCCTCAAAACCCTGAAACACGTGTTCTCTAAAATTTTATTCTTTCTACAACTTTGCTTTTAGAAGCAACTTTCAAACTTTCATAGTTTGGATCATCCCGCCCAATTCGAGAAATTGTCATATTCCATGATATTAGATAGTTGAGCAAATCTAGACGAAAAACCGTCTGCTTCGTATATGGCCAAGAAACTCAATTTCGTCCATTCCATTGGTCCTAGCGCCCAGACCACTGATCCAATTTCCACACAAAAAATTTCCCACTTTTGAGAGAATTTGACACCAATATGAATAACTTCCGTGCTATACTTGCTGAGATATTTACGAAAAAGTTTCACCGACCTTCGAAAAACCATGTTTTTGGTCATTTTTTTGATCGCATTTTGCTCATCTTTAAACTTGAATAATGGGACACATGTACCTTTCAGGAAAAAAAATTTTAAGGTTATAGGTGCAGCCGTTTAGACAAAAAATGAGCGGCGGACAGACTGACGGACAAACGGACATTTTTTTTCGCTGATTCGTCATGTGTAGACGACATTAAACGCATCCCCCTCACTCCCGCCTCGATCCATTCCATCCAACCTTTGAAGCCAAAAATGTCATTGACTCGCACTGTTAAAATTGCTGACTGTAACATACTTATTTCAGTTCTACCTAAAAAGACCCACTCTACAACCTCCACATGTAAGGCAAATGTTACAATAAATGGAATCTGTCACTGCAAGAGTTCCATTTTTTTATAAATAGCAGAAGTGAAAATCAACTAAAAATAATTTGAACTGATAACTAAAAGCTGAATTAGAAAAATAGAAAATAGCAAGAAAATGCGTTCTCGTCGAACCGTGCTGAATCTAAGTAAGAAAGGTATGGTTTGCTGAGTGAAGTGAAAAAATAATGAAGTCGTCACTTTTGACGAATTCAACAGACGATTTCTTGAAGTCAAAAAATAAGTTCAGATTTTCGATGGCTCAGCGGCTTGACAGCACATTATACCATGTTGATTACACAACGAAAACCGCCTGTAAAAGGTAAATGATGACCAACGCATAAATAAAAAGTTAAGTCGTCTTGTTATGGGATTTAAAGTGTTGAAAGAAGTGATCCCAAAACACATTAAAACGAATTCTCAATGGAAATTTTCATCTGATGTTGTTGTACACAATAAATTAAAAGACATGTTTACCAAAAAGATTACATAACTGTACAGTACAAACATCGTGAGCTTTTCAAATAACAAGAACAAAAAGAAAAAAAGAGTCGCGAAAAAAATAAAAGGAAAGCAAAATGAATTTAAATAACTCGGTTTATTAATCAAATATTCATTTTTTTAGAACAATTCGAGCAATTTTTCCTTGGATTTCCCGATGTGAATATAAAAAGGAAAAAATAACCAATTATAATCATGGTAGGTACGCAGCGCACCATACGTACGTAGCCGAGTATAATTTAACTGTAAATATGAAAATAAGAAAAGCCGAACCACAAAAAAGAAATTTAATGCCAGAAATACGGAAATACTGGAGCGCCTCAAAGGCAAATCATTAAGATAATAAAACTTAAAGGTATGTATGTATATTAGTTGGTATTTGTTGTATCTGTTACGTTCAATGTTCCATCTCTTGGGAAGAAAGATGAGAGTACATATTTTACGATCCTCTTCAGTTGATGTTGTAAGCATAAGGAAATTAAATTGGAAAGGTATGTACAGGGTATACAATATACATTTATTTGTTGGTTTTTTTTTCATATAACTCTGACTTGAAAAATTGGTTATTAAATTGGGAAAGCTTGATGAAAGTGCTATCGAAAGAAATATGTTTTAATTTTTCAGCCACTGCCTTTGATTTATTATCTTTTTTCAAAGAAATCTCCTATTCCACAAACGAAAACATGTGTAAATTTGTTTTTATGAAGATACTTAAATTTTATGAGTTTATTTATATAACTGTTCTGAGATTAATTCACATTTTTTTTTGCATAAAAAAACGGAAGAATCTTTTTCTTCAACTTTTTCCGATAAAACTATGTATGTTTACTAAATGATGGAGATGATTATTCTTTTGTGTGCTTTGCACAGGAAGATCATTAGAATAACAGCTTCGCTAAAGTTGGATTGTTGGTATCGGAAAAAGACAGTGACATGAAAAATGGAAATCAGGTGTGGGACTTTTCTGAGAAATAGCTGAATAGTCTCAATGCTTTTCAAGGGCTGACTCTAACACTAGGGTGTCCTTCGCGATATTTAGAATAGAGTAATAGACGGCTAAGCTCGTCTCAAAATAAAAAAGAACTTCGTCTGACGTTTAAATTATTCGGAGAATTCAATAGAAAGATTCACATGACAGAATTTGGAATTGTTCAACAGACGGCAAGATGACCAAAATTTCGGAAACTGTTCGAAATTCTCTCTTTGAATCGGTTCAGGCCTAAGACCAGGAGTGCATATGGAAACTTTCCCGCCTGCTCAATTTCTTCACCCCCCTCCCCTCCCCATGACTCAGTCGAACCATAGAATTTTAGAATGAACGAGGAAAATATTACTCTGAAATACGAAAAAGGTAGAGAGCAGTCATATGAATTATGAATTTCAATCACAAATTCCTAGAATAAAAAAGTAAATATTGCCTTAACTCTTAAGTGTATGAAAACATAAGCAAAGACCCGTACGTGTGGCAAACAGAATAGATGTGACAAACAGGATAGATGTTGCAAAAAGACTCGAACGTATCTAAATATAGAAATGAGCAACAATCCAATATTTTGTGCACTTTTATAACTCTAAGAATTTCAAAGATCCATAGAAATTACCCAAGGTAATGTCAAAGGCCCTACCGAAGTACGTCTCAGACCATTCAAATCTAGAAATGGTTATATCCAAGGATTGGGTAATTTTCCCCTAAAACCCTGAAACACGTGTTCTCTAGAATTTTGTTCTATACAACTTTGCCTTTGGAAGCAACCTCCTACCTCTTACAGTTCTAGAGATATGGGTCATCCCTACCAATTGTAGATGTGGTCATACTCCATTGTTGGTCCATTTTTCCCTAAAGCCCCAAAACACGTGTTCCCTAAAATTTTATTCTCTACAACTTTGCCTTTGGAAGCAACGTTCAACCTCTCATAGTTCTAGAGATATAGGTCATCCCGACCAATTCTAGAAGTGATCATATTCCAAGATTGGGGTTACCTTAAAACCCCGAAACAGGTGTTCTTTAAAATTTTATTCTCTACAACTTTGCCTTTCACAGTAAATTTCCATATTGCATAGCTAAGGAAATATAGATGAAAAACCATCTGCTTCCGTACATGACCAAGAAAATCAATTGGTCGCAGTGCCCAGACCACTAACCCGATTTCCACAAAAAAATTGAAGGTGAAGATGAAGATGGAAAATAATTTAAAAATAGGAAATGACTTGAAATGACTTCAAGCTAAAAAATGTTAACTAATAAGCTAAGGAAGCTATGGAAGATGATCTGGAGTTGAAATGATAAATAAAACGGAATAGTTGTGATTTTGGTCGATATTTCGACGACTTTGTTGAAAAAAATTCGAAAAAATCGCGCTCGATCCACTCGCAATTTTTAATGACAAATTGATCATATTTTAACGACTGCTTTATAAATTTTGATTGATATTCTGAAGACTTAGTTTAAAAGAATTTCGCTCGCTCCGTTCGCGATTCTTAAACTTTTCTTTATAAAATCTTCGCCTGCTGCGTTATAGGAACCGAAATCCTTTTTATAATATAGTGATGTGTTCGCTGTAGAAAATAGAGTTCCAAGGCAAAGTTGAGAGCTAAATTATAGTGTAGACGTGTTTCGAGGTTATCCCGAAATCGGCGGAATACTGGGATTATCTTGGACTTTTAGAACCAATAGGGATGACTTGTGTGTCTCTAGAACTATGACAGAAAGCTAATTCCAAAGGCAAAGTTGTTGAGAATTATAAATTTTAGTGAACACGTATTCCACATTTTTCCGAAAAATGTCACAATTCTGAGATCCAGCTACTTCTAGAATAAGGAGATATGACGGTAATATCTCCAGCACTTCTTTACTTACGTCGGTTTTTTCAACGGGTTTTGGTTATTAATGACATGAACGAGGTGTTCTAATGTTGGTTCTTCGATTTACAATAAATATACGTTCCAATTCATTTATATAGGCCCTTTGGTTATTAACGTTCAAACTCGACTGTCGTTCCAAATCAAGATAATTTACCGGTATTGCGATATCTTATACTGAATACTGAAAACAAGGAACGGTATTGCAATCCCTAACTGCACCGTACTTTGTTGCCACAAAAAAGAACTCTATATTCAATAGAAGCAGAAAAATTGCTAAAAATTCACTTCTTCGATTTGTTGCACGCCCCAATTTTTTTTAATTGAAAAAATTATCTTTGGTGGTCTCGAAATGTGTGTGATTCCAAAACTATTCCGGAAGACTCGCCGCAAAAATAAATAGATAATTGGCGCGCCTTATGTTAAAACAAAAAAAAAATGTTGAATATTCCAACTAAATGAATTTTATAGACAGGACATTATAAGACTTTCATAATCAAAGACTTTTTTAGTTAAATAAATCTATTTTTAAATAAATTAAGCGCTTAACCGATTAACACGCTTATTTTTAAAGCTTAGTACACACATTGACCGGAACTGGAATTTCCATACGTTTTTACGATCGATCGTATTGATCGCGTCACAAAATTCCGTTTCGCTTGACATGCGTATGCAAAAACCATCCGGAAATATTCAAATATATTTATTTTTATCGCATACCATCGAATGTGTGTTAGTGCTGTTTAATCGAAACAAACGGGCGTTAAATGGAAGTTTCAATTTGTGCAAGTAAATTATGTCATGATATTTGTTATTGTTCGACAATAGCGATAAAATAGTGTAACGCAACCTTGAAAAATATTTATTTTTTATTAATTTTTTATTTTATTCAGTTAAAGATAAATAAAAAGGCGTTACGCCCAATAACATATTTACCTGTTATAGCTAATTTATATAACAAAATTAAATTAAAATTGAAAAACTAATTTCTAACAACACAGAAAAATACAAAATTAAAAGTCCATTCGAATGCCAAAATCAAAAAACTATCTAATTTCCTTTTTAAATTTTGACAGGCTTCTTTCTTGCAATTTAACGCAGGCGAAATAAGTGTCGTAGCTTTTTTGAAGGCGAAGGATCGGTGAATTCTGTTGATAATTTGTAGACATCTTTGGAAGGTAAAAAATGGCGTTCTGTCGTGTTAATCTTTGAGAATTGTGATAACTAAGACTGTCTCGTAATAATGAATCTACGTGATTATGTACCAACTTGAACAGCATGATTTGATCAATTGCATTGCCATGACACTGACTCCAATCCCCCTTATTCCACTTCCCCCGTATTCCACTTCCCCCGTATTCCACTTTCCCCGTATTCCACTTTCCCGTGTTCCACGTTCACCGTATGCAACGTTCCCCGTATTCAACTTTTCCCGTATTCTAAGTTCCTCGTATTCCAAGTTCCCCGTATTCCACTTCCCCTGTATTCCACGCTTACCGTATGCAACGTTCACCGTATTCAACTTTCCCCGTATTCTAAGTTCCCCGTATTCTAAGTTCCCCGTATTCCAAGTTCCTCGTATTCCAAGGTCCCCGTATTCAAAGTTCCCCGTATTCAAAGTTCACCATATTCAACTTTGGGGCTGTCCCTAAATTACGTAACGCTGTGGGGGGGGGGGGGTACAAGAATTTGTGACAGATTGTTACGGGCTGTAGGGGGGGGGGAATTTGTAGAGATGTTACGTGTTACGTAATTTAGGGACAGCCCCTTTCCCCGTATTCCAAGTTCCCCGTATTCCAAGGTCCCCGTATTCAAAGTTCCCCCTATTCAAAGTTCCCCGTATTCCAAGTTCCCTGTATTCCACTTCCCCCGTATTGAACGTTCACCGTATTCCAAGTTCCCCGTATTCCACTTCCCCCGTATTCCACGTTCACCGTATGCAACGTTCCCCGTATTCCACTTCCCCCGTATTCCACATCCCCCATATTCAACGTTCACCGTATTCCACTTACCTCGTATTCAACGTTCCATGTATTTCAAGTTCCCCGTATTCAGCGTTGCACTTGCTACGTATTCTACTCTGACACTTCCCCGATCAAATCTCTAAGATGACATCTTGACTATATTTTGCCCGATTTTCAATTTTGACCCGTTTTTTATCCATAACTCCCTTATTTCAGAACAATATCCCACCCCGGAACATGTTTTCTCGATGTTTTGCACTATTGCCGACAACATATCAAAAAGAATTTTTTTTCCGCCTCAGTTTAAACGCAAAAATAACGGGATCGTTACGGACAGACTAATAAATAAATAGACACATAAATAAATAAATAAAAAATAGACAAACAGACGGACATTAGACGTCTATAATTAGTAATTAATTGAACTTTACTATGACTGTGACTTGTTGACATTATCGCACATTTTCCGAAATTAATAACCATTCTGTTTATCCTACACCAGTCTACAATTTTTACCAAATCTTGTTGCAATAGTTCGCAGTCATACATAGTATTGATTTTACGAAAGATCTTTAGATCATCCGCGAATCCAGAGCTCGACAATAGCATTGACAAAAGACAATTAATAAACAGAATAAATAACAATGGCCCTAAAATAGAACTCTGCGGAACACCGGAAGTTGGTACTACACGATCTGACTTGGAAACACCAATGACAACGAACATATTCTTTCAAGTGTTCACAGCTCTACATAAATGAAATCGACATGCCAATCAATGTTCATAGATTATTTGGGAACTCCTCAGCTTCACTTTCATAAATAAGATGTTCTGAAAATATCATCCAGAGTTCACCAGGAGATGGTTTTACGTAGTCATGTTTCAACTCATTTTGGCGGACCCGCGTCAGATCGAAACTTTGATGATCTCATTGACGAAACGCTTCCTCGTGGAAAAGTTTCCCTTGATTTGGGATGTTGTTCTGAGGGTGAGCAATCGAGAATAAATGAAACGAGTCGAACAAAACATCACAGCATAGGCAGAACTGCAGCGAACCCAAGAAATTGGGAAAAAAACGCTTTTATGACGGTAAAATTATGAATACTCTGAAGGAACTTGAAAATTTGACGTTCCAAACACACTTCAAAAGGCAAACTTGTCAATTTCACAAAAATGAGATTTTCGTCGAAAATCTCAGCCACTCAAATATGCCCTAAGCTCTTTCGATCAATTACCTCCGGACTATTTCGACTCGGCAGACGCATAAACTACGGATTAGAGCCAGAATGAGTCATCCTTTGACAAACATATGGAATTCAATTGATAAAATCTTTTGTCCGCCAAGGGCTATGGGGCATGGTTTGTGTTGAGGTGCAAAAAATCTGTAAAGAATGCATTTTTGCTCCGGTTCAAAGGTGGTTTATAGAAGATTCAGACAAAGTATTCAGAATAGCGATGATTTCGGACTCGATTCGTTGCACTGCATAAAAAGCCGTTCAAAAAGTGTCAAAACTTATGGAACATATGTATGTTAAGCGGATCAGTTATGAGGGCCAGTTTCAGCCAATAAAACTGATTTTGATGTAGGCTGTCAAAGTTTCGTATGGAAATTTTGACATTGCCTTCAAATGATTAGTTAAATCAACTGGTCTTTGGCACGTAAACTAGTCAGGCTAAATAGTCAATACTATAGAATCTACTAGTTTTTACTAAATAAATTGATGTTTTCTGGTTGTGAGAACGGTAAAAATATATATTGCATGCACTCAGAAATGATGTGGCTGTTGGGCTCACAAGATAAACTAAAAGTTAGAGCAAATTCCGTTATCATTTGACATTTCGTCACTATAATCAAATACGAATGAAATATTCTTCATTTGTCATTTCGTTTCATTCTGATTTATGGTCTATCTGGGGAATCCAAACGCCACATCATGTCTCTGTGCGTGCAGAACCAAGAGGTAAAGTAATTTTCGTTTCAGATCGATGTGTGTAGTAAGATTAATGAATGAAACGTCTACTGGAAAACGAAGGTAATGTTCCGTTATATTTTTCATAATTATTTCTTGCGAATAGAAAAAAAGCAAATCATAGTCTGGATTAAAATAAATACACAATATTTGCTCTTTCTATATCTTAATCAACTATTATCTTAATTTACATAGGCTCACTGAACACTTTGCGGAAGGTGCCACACTTTTAATTAGTTTTTAAGTTTATCGGAAAACTTTTGAACTTAGTATCATAATTATATTCTCTTCAATTGTAATTTATACATCTACGTCATTCCTTAAGATACATCATGCCTTCGTCTGTTTAGTTTCATCATATAATACGATAATGAATGATTTATGTTCCGTGCTTATACATGGTCTTTCAAAAGTAACTCCACAGCCTACTAAGACCGAGTATAAGACAATACGTTTAGGATGGATCGATTTGATTGATTACCTTTACACAAAAGTTATGTTCAAATACGCACTCAACATTTCGTTTCATGAAATTTTTGCGCACAGTTAGCACTGTCTACGCAGGTGAAACAAACCCTACACTGAAAAGTAAAAAATTGAAGGCATTTTCACATTGCCTTCCATTCCAAATAAGTATTTTGCTCTCTAAAATTATTCGCAAGCGTATTTTAAATAAATAAAGCAGTTTTTCTAGAAAGAAACTGGCATTTCACAGACCCTCAAGCGACAGGGATACATAGACACGAAAGCAAATGCGATTGATTTACTAATTTACTTAAAAACTCAGACCAGTCAGAGGTTGTAGAGAGCATTATGCAGCAGCGCCAGCTTTTATTACGTGCATGGGGAGCAAGCACGTCTAAGACAGTGACATAGAGGACTGGACCATAGCTACACCAAGTGGTACCGAGATAGGACCGTCTAAGTGGTTTTAGATCTTTTGTGCACTGCTCTTCAAAAAACTTTTTTAATCGAAAGGTCATGAAAGAAAATTTTTTCATAATAAGCCCTTGAACTCAGCCAGTGCCCTAAAACTGAGTCTCTAATAGTAAAAATTAAATTAACTGAAGCGCAGAATACGCCACAATTGAAGCAATAATGGAAAATATAACTAAGTTTCAATACTGGAATTTTTAAATTATGCCAAACCTGGAGTTTAGACCTTTCACTGATGATGAGAACACAGTTCTGGAAACCTTAGTAGGATAATTTAAAAATAAATTGGCATAATTTCAAAATTGGAGTGTTTAACAGTCAATTCGCGAAGAGTTCAGGTGATTAAAATACAAGTGAGCTAAAAATGAACATCCCTCCCTACCACGTCGACTCCGGATCTTTTCATACTTCAAATGTTGTTGGTCTTAACTCCGCCCACAGACGCTATTAGTATTGGGTTTTTTTGTCTTTGTTTACTGCAGTTATTATCGATTTTAAATTTTTACGATTTTCTTACATGACTCTTCAAAGTGACTTCCAGAACCTGAATGACATGATAAAAGTCAGCTGTCTTTCGCTTCATAATTCTCAGAAAGGACCAAGGAAGCGAATAAGCCATGTCGTTTCGATATCTGGAACCACTTGTATTTCACTTTCATATAAGCCGCCTGAACTCTTCGCGATTTGACTCTTAAACTTACTGAGTCTCTACTAGGGCCCAACGATTTGTTCTACATAAATCGAGGAAGTCTTATCCCTATCTTTTTTTCCCTGAAAGATAATCAAAACATTGATAAAGAAATTGAATTTAGGCAAAATTGGTTCAGAATTTTCCAAGTTACGGTCGAAAAAGGGTCAAAATGTGGTCTTTTGAAGGTTGGTGAAATTTTTTGACTTATATCTCAGCGAAATCCTACCCTATTTTTAAAGCGAAATACCCATCACTTACTGTTATTTAATACTTGACAGAAAGAACATTGCGATGTGGTGATCTTAACTTAAGCAACGCCCAATTCATAACATCAAATTGGTCTACTGGTCTTATAGGTATAAAATTCATTACAAAATTTTATACTCGGAAGACTTAATTTCTATGTAAAAACGAACACAATTTTTTTTTTTGAATTTTTTTATTGTCAGGTAAAAGGTGGAATGAACCTCCGGTAAAACCTGCATCGTTTCAAAATACGTTACAAATTCATAAAAATAATTCAATTAGTCGAATTCCATCATTCTGATACCACATTTTCCACTGCATTTATTTTTTCCTGTGATTCCTGATAAGTCAAACGCTTTCGTGTCGCGATTGAGGTGTACCTATAAATTCTTCGTAAAAAGGTTAGGAAAAGAATTAGTTGAAAATGTTAGGAAAAGTGAAAGGGTAGATCAGTAAAGGCTTAAAGGTTTAATCGTTCACGGGTTGTAGTTTAGTGTGGTCACCAACCAATGCCACAAGAAGAGTTTTTGTTTAACGTGGATATTAACACTCACCACGAGCCGTACTTTAACGTGAGCGACGACAAGAACCACGATAAGTTATTTTTTACGTGGACTACAACAATACCCACGATGACTTGTCACAATTAACGTGATCGACAAAGAGTTTCACGATGAGTTGTTTTTAAGGTGAACATGAACTCACACCACCAATTGTAATTTAACGTGTGCGACAGAAAGAACACGATGAGCTGTTTTTTATCGTGAGCAACAACAACATTCACGATGATTTTGTCTCATTTAACGTGATCGACAAAAAATTTCACGATGAGTTGCTTTTAAGGTGAACATGAACTCACACCACCACTTGTAATTTAACGTGTGCGACAGAAGGAACACGATGAGTTGTTCTTTAACGTGAGCAACAACAACATACACGACAATTTTGCCATATTTAGCGTGATCGACAAATTTTCACGAAGAGCTGTTTTTTTGAGGTGAACATGAACTCACTCCACCATTTGTAATTTAACGTGAGCAACAATAAGTTTCACGATACATTTGTAACTTAACGTGACCTACAAAAAGATCCACGATTAGTTTCTATTTAGCGTAGACATCTACTCATTCCACGAGTTGTAGTTTAACGTGATCAACAACTGCTACCACGATCATTTAACGTGAACGAACCTTTACCTTTAAGAAGGGAGAAGAAAAAGGGGTTAAAAGCATTTGGTGGAATAGGCATCCACTTCATTTTCGTCCAACTCTTACGAACGTTTCTGTAAAAAAAATAACCTAATTCACTTTTTTAGAACTTTAAGTAGATTTAAATTTTGTTCTTCTGTCGATTCTTTAAATGAGAACGTCCGGCAACACCATAACTTAGTTTCTTAGTTCCAGGCCTTACTCCTTGGAAGCTTTCCATGAGTAAATTTTCAAAAACACATAACTCTCGAACTAAAGAAGGAAATAAACAATGCGCGATAAAAATTTCGACTGGATTGAAATCTGCTTCGTCAGAAAAATTAATGATTTTTCTTAGTGGCTACTATGTTTTATAATAATTTACGAGTTACAAATTCACATCCTTTCAAAGCATAATCAAAATCACAATACACAAAATCCGTAAGTCTACTGCCCGTAAAATCCTTCTGCAATTGCTATAGTCTCAAAAATAAAAGCCTTAATGATTGTTCATGGCTTCTTCTTCTTCTTCTTCCTTAGCCTTTTATATCCACTGCTGGATGTAGGCCTCCCCCATAGATCGCCACTTTTTTCGGTCCATTGCCACTTGCTGCCACGTCGTGCCTGCCGTTCTTTTGATATCGTTGGTCCATCTTTCCGGTGGACGTCCCATCGGTCGTTTCGTTGGTGGCCGCCATTGCATTATAGTTTTCGTCCATCGATCGTCGGTCATTCTGGCAATATGACCAGCCAAATTCCACTTGAGCGACGCTATTCGTGTCATGACATCGATGACTCTTGTTTGTCGCCGGATCCACTCATTTGTCATTTTGTCCCTGAGTGTGATTCCTAGCATTGCCCTTTCCATTGCCCTCTGTGCAACTCTCAATTTGTTCGCTGATGCTTTGGTGATCGTGAGAGTCTCGGCTCCGTATGTCAGGACCGGCAGCACACACATATCGAACACTTTCCTCTTCAGACTGTTGCTTATGTTGCTCTTGAAGATGTACCGTAACTTGCCGAACGCCGCCCAACCGAGACCGATCCTTCTCTTTATTTCAGCCGTTTGGTTGTCGAGACCGAGCTTCATGACGTGGCCGAGATACTTGTACGAAGTCACGATTTCAATTTCCTCGTCTCCGATCTTGATTGGTGTAGCACCATCGATGTTTGTCATCACTTTCGTTTTCGACATGTTCATCTTCAAACCGATTTTTTGGGCTTCCTCGTTGAGCTGCAACAGCATCGCTTCAATCTGTTCCAGAGTCGTTGAGGTCAGGGCAATGTCGTCGGCGAATCGAAGGTTGTTCAGAAACTTCCCATTTATGTTGATTCCCAGTTCACTCCAATCAAGCTTTTTAAAAACCGTTTCCAGAGCTGACGTGAACAATTTCGGTGAAATGGTATCTCCTTGACGGACGCCTCTTCCAATTCGAAATTTATCGGTGGTTTTATGCAGTTTGACGCACGACGTTGCGTGCTCGTAGATATGTTTTATCATCCGGGTATATCTCGAGTCAATCCGACAATCGTCCAAGGAGTCTAAAATCGACCATAATTCGACCGAATCGAACGCTTTTTCGAAGTCTATGAAGCATATCGCGATGATGATTTTGTATTCGTTGCATTTTTCTATTAGACTTCTCATCACTTGCAAGTGGTCATTTGTGCTGAATCCGGAACGAAACCCTGCTTGTTCGATCGGCTGGTAGAAGTCTAGCTTCTTTGTGATCCGTTTCGTTATCACCTTCATAAACAGTTTGTAGAGGTGCGAGATCAAACTGATGGGCCTGTAGTTTTCCAGTTTCGTGATGTCTCCTTTCTTGTGCAGCAAAGTGATGACTGCGTTTTCCCATGATTCTGGTATTTTCTCTTGTTCGAGACACTTGTTGAACAGATCCGTTGTCATTTTGAGCAGTGTGGGTCCGCCTTCTTTGATTGCTTCGATCGGAATGTCGTCGTCACCTGGAGCTTTTCTGTTCTTCATTTCGTCTAACGAAGCCTGTACTTCGTTAATCGTTATGTCCGGCAAATCTTCGGAACCAACGTTCATTATCACCGGTCTCGCTTTTGCTCTTTCTGCCGGTAGTTTGGCTCGAACCGACGTAAAAAGGTCCTCATAGAACTCTCGCGCGATGTCCAATACCTTGTCCTGATCTGTTTGTATGACGCCCGCCTTATCGCGCAATTTAAAAATTTGTCTGTACCCGTTCGCCCGTTTCGCTCGTAATACTTTCATATTCCCATTTGCTTCGATAGCGTTCATGGCCAGTTTCACGTTGTATTGTCGCAGATCGGTTTTCATTTTCTTGTTGATGGCTTTCGTTTTGTCTCTGTATTCAACAGTGTCTCGCTTTCCACCTTTCACCAAATCCAGTCTTTCTGCTATTAGGTCTAGCGTTTCCTTGCTGAGCTTCGACTCTTTAGTGCATGTAGATCGGCATCTGGTTTCCAGGAAGCTTCTCACTGAGGTCACTATTCTTTCTGTCAGCTCATCAATCGTTGCAGTTTGTGAATTCGTTCCGTTCAGTTCGTTGTCCATAGCTTCCTTAAATGCGTCGCTTTGTTCTTTCAGGCGTTCCATGTCTAAAACGACTTTTTTCTTGACCAACTTTTCTCTCTCTGTCCGTGTGTTCAAGACGACTTTGGCTCGCACCATTCGATGATCGCTGCCTGTTGTGAAACGGTTAAGCACAGTAACATCCTTGACAATCGATTTGCGGTTCGATATGATGTAATCGATCTCGTTCTTTGTTCTGCCGTCTGCACTGGCCCAAGTCCACTTCCTCTGAACCTTACCGGAGAAAAATGAGTTCATTGCGAAAATTCCTTGTTGTTGGAGAAAATTCAGCAAAGTATCTCCTCGTTCGTTCCTCTGATCGTAACCAAACGTTCCAATCGAAGTTTCTGCAACGTCTTCTCTTTTTCCCAATTTGGCATTGAAATCGCCGACTAGCAACTGATATTGAGCTCTGTTTTCTTCAATCGCTTTGGAGACATCTTCATAGAAGCTTTCAATTTCTTCGTCGTCGTGATCCGTCGTCGGTGCGTACGCTTGGATGACTTTCAAACTGTACATCGCATTTATCTTCAGCCGCACATAGATGACTCTGTCGGAGATGCTGTTGATTTGGATTATACGGTTCGACCAGCGTTTGCTGATGAGCAGTCCTACACCATGCATCGCTGTTTGGCTATCGCTTCCACGGTAGTACAAAGTGCTTCCTGATTTCATTGTTCATGGCTACGACACGTTAAAATGATTAGTTACGACACATTACTAACATGCTAGTAATCATAGCATTCAATTAAAGTTAGATCGATCTAGTAACTTCAGCACTGTTCGTCTTTTTAATAAAAAATACATTCATAATCAAAAATTCCGAACCAGTAGTAGTACTATCCATTGAACAGCATCTTTGGAGAAGTTTCCGGCAATCTAAATGGTAATTTCACAGATAAATTAATACGACATCACTCTCTAGTTGTTATCTTAGGCACCAAAAACTAAGGCTGAAAAAGCTGTCGCAGCCGAAGAAAAGAAAAATAATACAGCTAAAGCGAAGGACATTTTAGCAAAACTTAAGCGAGATAGTAATTCGGTTGGTGGCTCTGCAGAAATTGCAGAAAAGGTTGTTTTAAAATTCAATTTATTTAAATTAATTCAAAATCACCTTCAAAGCTATTATCTCAGCGACCTAGAAAAACGGCAGAAAAATCTCATTCAGTCGAGGTGAAAAAAAAGAGAACTATCCACGCGAAGAATATCACGGGAAAGGTTGAACGAACAACTCAAATCAAAACCCAAGAAATCCTTTCGATTGCGAACACTGACGCAGTTTCGAGAAAAACAATTTATAAAGCAGCTGAGACTACGGCTGCCACTGAAGCTTCTCAAAATGTGGAATTGGTAAAGCCAGCAAAAACATCTACATCTGAAACAACATCAGTTGATATTGTCGCATCAACGTCTGATATGTCGAAGGTCTTGCCTTCCTCAGCGAAAATAGTGAAAAAAAATCTATTATCCCATCGAAGGTTGACCGTACTAAGAGTGCTTCTTATCAATACGAAATCGATTGTACTAAAGTTGCCGATTCAATTGATGTTAGTGACTTAGTAAGTAACTTCTCGCAGCATATTATTTGCTTCTGCTTACTTTCTTCCCTAATTTTTGGCAGCAACGTCATCTGGAGCGACATTTGAAAATTGACGGAAAAAAAGGCAATTTAGAAAGCACTGTTGTGGTTCACTGCCAAGATCAGAAAGTTTTAATAACATCCAAAACTTTCCTTCCCAAAAAATCTCTTCGATTTTTGTCAAAAAAATATTTGAAGAGAAATTGGAACATCCAAGTTGTTTCTAAGAACCCACACTCTTATGAGTATAAGTATGTTGGCACTATGTAGAGTGTTCTCTGAAAAGCGAAAATAAAGAAAACGATTTCGAGGTTCAAATTGTTTGTTTTGACCAACAAAGAAGCACAAATAGAGACTCCTACTTTTTTTAGTTTCGGCTCAAACACGTACTTTTTTCGTACTTTTCGCACTTTTCTCTCAACTTGTACTCTTTTCAATAATTTTAGAAGTAGACGAGTAAAATGCAACTTTCACCATATTAAGATGAATTGGCATTTTGGGTTTTTGATCGTACCTTCTTCCAAGCACACACTACAAACGATCGAATTTGCTATTCACTGTTTAGAAACGAAAGCCTACAAATTCTGTTCGGTTCTATGAGATTAACTTGCCAGTGCGTCATGTGAAGTAAAGTGTACCGCCAATTGTTGGGAGGTGCCCGTATTCTACTCATACTGGTTTCGTTCCTAGTACATATCATTGATGGCACTGGGTTTGTCGCACAGCTTACCACTGGCACAGTAAAAAGTTTCCGGTAATGAAAGGATCTCAAACAGTAGAGCCACAAAGACAATTTTGCTCGTAAATGTCACTGGAACAAATTATTTGAGTTGCGACGACTCAAAATCGATTGTAAGCCGAATGCAGCTCCTATCCTCTACATTTTTGCTGAACATTGGACAAGTGTAGGATGTAGTGTTAAAGCTAGAGATTGTCTTGAAGACTCTGCCGGCGCACAGCTCTACTTTCCGGTAGTGAAAGGATCTCAAGAAGTAGAGGTAGAAGCAATGAAAGTAGTAAATTATGATCTAGCCTTTCATGGGTTGTTGAGGCAGATTATTATTATTATTACTAAAACTGAACAGCTTATAAGCGATGAGCCACTTACAGCTTTCGCAAATTTACCTAGAAATTTCCGTGAAACATCTACTTAATCGCTGTTTGCCCTATTGAGGTTTTTCAACAAGAAATGAATGTATTCACTGTTTTTCTCTCTGATCATTTAATTTACCTACATCCAAAACAAGGCTCAGAGCAAAAAAATCAAAGCAAGTCTATTTTTATTAAATTTGATTTCAGTTTTGAGTAGGCTTGATTCATTTTACTTCGAAAAAATGTATTTCACTAATGAAGAGAGGCGTGTGATTTGCTTCTTGAAAATTGATGAAAACCTGAACCTCCGCAAAATAGCCCAGCGATTCCACCAACTTTTTCGTGACCGACCAATTCCTACTCCTAAAGGAATTTCGAAAATGTACAAAAAGCTGCGCGCAACTGGAAGTGTTTTCAACCGGCCCAAACCAGGACGTCCTAGATCAGCAACAAATGAAGCAAATGAGGTGATGGTAATTGGAAGTGTTTACATGAAAAGCCAGCAGAGCTTGAAAGAGATTGCGAATGAGACCGGTAACAGTGCAACGTCGGTATGGAGAATTCTACGCCGCCACAAGTTTCATCCATATGGCGTCAGGTTAACCCAAGAACTTAAGGAAGCTGATTATGGTTTGCGACTTGATTTTTGCGAGTTGATGGATCGAAAAATACGCAATCCTAATTTTTTGAAAAACATCTGCTTCTCAGATGAATCGACATTTCACTTAACTGGGTATGTCAATCGACACAACTGCCGCTATTGGTGCGAGGACAATCCTGATGAACAGCTGGTAGCGCATACACAACGACCATTGAAACGGAATGTGTGGGGTGGCATTTTAGCAAACGAAATAATTGGGCCATTTTTCATTGACGGGAATTTAGATGGTCCAAAGTATGTACTCTTATTACACCACCATATTATACCGGCAATGAAAACATCAGCAGCAAGACAAAACATCGTTTGGTCTGATGTTTATTTTCAACAAGACGGAGCACCAGCTCATTTTGCTCGGTTGGTAAGAGATTACTTGGATGTTGTTTTTCCAAATCGATGGGTTGGAAGAAAAGGTTCGATAGCTTGGCCACCAAGGTCACCGGACTTGACTCCGTTAGATTATTTTCTATGGGGTTTCCTGAAGGACAGAGTGTTTCGCATGTCTTGCGGAACATTGGGCGAAATGGAGAATAGAATTAAAGAAAATTGCTTAATCCCCGATGCAGATATGTTCAAAAAAGTTCGAGAATCATTTGGAAAAAGAATTTTAATGTGTATCCACGAGGAAGGAAAGCAATTTGAATATTTAATTTAGGATACTTACTTCAATCGTTCTAGTTACTGCATTGTTTTGTCCGTGCCATTGTTCTTATGCGCCATTTTAATTATTTCTTTAATTTCATTGGACATTTGTTTAATCGAAGATTCCGATCCAACAGTTACATTAAAATTTATGTATTCGGTAAAAATCGTAAACGTTAGCAGTGAATAATAAATCTGAAAACTCGCAAATTTAAGTTGTGCGGAGTAACATAGTGTTAATAATTGTTTGATTCAATAATAACCAAAATAAAATTTCAGTTTTCAAAATGTCTACTCACTTGATAGAAGCACATTGCGCTCACTCCAGAACAAACAACATTCGACTTCGGCAACACTTTAGTAAACCAAACGAAAAACACAAGCGAGTCGTCTATCACACCTTCATTGTAATTTATTAACTTTAATTAAATTTATTAATTGTGAGAGCAAAATAAAATTAAATTTGCATTTGTATGCTTTTTTTTAATCCCAAAGATCTCGACACGTGTTGCAACAACCGCGCTTTTATGTGCACGAACAAAAAACAAACAGATGAAGGTCTGAAACGTCTGAAAACACCTTAACGAGATGACGTTTTTATACATTATATTTGGCTGCATTCTTCAAACAAAAAAGTGTGAACTTTTATACGATTTGCCCTGTATATCCCATTCTTTTAATGATGAGATTTTTTGTGCAGTGTCTTAGGGAAGAAAGAGGCGAAACTTTTTGTCCATGTGAGTATGAGTCACATGCCACTCCTAATTGCTCTAGTATGGTTTTAAGGCTTAACGTTTTAAGTATTTTTTGATCCGAAAAGGGGTCTTATGCTTTAACCACGACGTTTTTAACCACCCCAATTTCGCCCTGGGAGTAGATGACGAATCAACAATAAAAACGTTGTTCGTCCGTCTGTCACCGCGATAACTTGAGTAAAACTCAACCGATTTTCAAAAACTTTTTTTTCCCTGAAAGGTAATCAAAAAATCTTTTATGGGATTGAATCTGGGCACTGTCGGTTCAAGGGCCGCCGAACTAGGGCCGTTTAAGTGGTTTTTGGTCTTTTGAACATAACTCAAGTAAATCTTTTCCTATTTTCATAATTTTTTTTTATTTTTGAAAGATCTCGGCGACAATTTATGGAAGAAACTTTTTTAAATTTCTGTCCCTGGACTTAACTAGGGCACTAAAATCGAGTCTATGCTAGCGCCATACGTGTTTTTTGTACATAACTCGAGTAAATCTTTTCCGATTTTCAAAATTGTTTTTTTAATTGACAGGCCTATGAAAGCCCTACTATTTTTAGACGAAACTCTTTTGAGATTGGGCCCTAGGATATAGCTAGGGCACTAAAAACGAGACTCTGCTAGCGCTCTACATATTTTTTGTACATAACTCGAGTAAATCTCTTCCGAATTTAAAATTTTTTTTAATGGAAAGGTCGAGGACTGTCTCTCGTTTCATGGCACAAAATGTTTTGATTAGAAATTCTTGCATTCAGTCAGGACCCTAAAACTGAGTTTCTACTAGGGCCCCACGAGTTTGCTTACATAAATTGGATAAATCCTAATTGATTTTATTGATTCTTTTCTATTTGATAGGTAATCGAGTACCGAATAATATTCAAAAACAAATTTGGACCCGGTGGCTGTGCTTAGGGCTGAAGTGGGCCTCAGATCTGTCCTAAGGTCGGCCCTAACAAAAAAAATTTTTTTTGCTATGTTGCAGAACAAATTGAGGGAAACATTTTTGTCTATGGAAGTATGTTTCTGAGGCATTTCCTTATGGCTCTAGGTCGGTCCTAAGGTCTCCCTAGACAAAAAAATGGGTTTTTCCTTTGTTGTAGAAAAAATTTAGATGTACATTTTTGCCTGTTTGGTGGTCAATTTTGTACTTTCGGAAGGCTTTTCTTCGGACGGGTTCTTCAATATTGCCCTCTCGGCAATTTCCATTACAATTTGATGTGGACGTAATTTCATACACTTAAGAGTTAAGACAATATTCACTTTCATACGTTCGAGTCTTTTCGTAACATCAACTCAGTTTGCCACATCTATTCTGATACGTACGGGTCTCTTCATGTTTTTTTTGAAAACTTGTTAAAAAAAACAATTTTTTAAACTTTTTTTTTTGAAATTTTGGGGTTTTTGTAAATATTCACACGGACGGGTTTTTCAATATTGCCCTTTCGGCAATTTCCAATCCAATTCAATGAGGACGCAATTGCGGATACTTAAGAGTTAAGGCAATATTTACTTAGATACGTTCGAGTCTTTTTGCAGCATCTATTTCGTTTGCCGCATCTATTTTGATACGTAAGGGACCCGCATACGTATTTTGCAAGTCAAATGTGCATTGTACACATCCATTGTATGATTAACAAGCGATATGTACAATGAACAAGTCCGATGTGCATGCTACAGGTAATATTGAAAATCATGGGCGCGCGGTAGCGATGCGCCCGTGACGCAAGTCCCCATACGAACCAAAAATTTAGAAATTTTTTTTTCGTAGACTTCGGAACCATATATACAGCTAAGTTTTGACTTTTTTCCCTTACGTCGTACCCCCCTGAGACCTAGTTCATTGAATTCCTTGTAAAATTTTGATCGAAGTCGACATTTTACTCATTAAAATCGTTCCAGTGGATCCGAAGATATGACCTTTAGGAAATCGTCATTTTCCATACAAAATGTGCTGCTTCATATAAGCCCAAGTTAATGGAAGCATCCTACGTTAGTTAGTTAGTTAAAGAGCCATTTGTATAAAAAATGACTTTTTTGGTTTCCGCCCGAAAACAGCTCGATAACTTTTCTTGAAATTTTGCAGGGACCTTCGGGTGGGCATTCTACGCCATATGAGATTTTAAAAAGGGGGAGGGGGTACCAGCCTCGTTTGGGCGCCAGCGCTCATGGAAACTCCCATGTAAAAGCATATTTTGTATGTGTTTGTGTGTGTATTCAAAGTATGGGTCAAACATGAGCAACATTTTTAGAATGTGGCCTGAGGAGCCGGTGATGGTGAAATCGTGTACCGTGGTGCCAAAAAAATTTTATGAATGAGGATGGTAGAGAAAGTGACTATGATCATTTTCGTAGATGTAAGTGGTGGCCGCCACCGCCAGCTATGGTAGCCGCGCGGGGTGCCGTGGTGCCAAAAAAATTTTATGAATGAGTGTTGTAGAGGAAGTGACTGTGATCATTTTTGTATATGTAAGTGGTGGCAGCCTCCGCCAGCTATGGCACCGCGCGAGGTGCCGTGGCGCCAAAAAATTTTTATGAATGAGGGTTGTAGATGAAGTGACTGTGATTATTTTCGTAGATGTAAGTGGTGGCCGCGTCCGCCAGCTATGGCAGCCGCGCGAGGTGCCGTGGCGCCAAAAAATTTTTATGAGTGAGTGTTGAAGAATAAGTGACTGTGATCATTTTTGTAGATGTAAGTGGTGGTCGCCTCCGCCAGCTATGGCAGCCGCGCGAGGTGCTGTGACGCCAAAAAAAATTTTATGAATGAGGGTTGAAATTCGAATAGAAGAATTTCGAATAGAATTTTTTATCGCCGAAAATTTTTTTCGCCGAAAATTGTTTTCGCCGAAATTTGTTTCCTATTTTCTTCCAAAACTAGCGATATCACAACAAAAACCCTTTTTAAAAGGAAACATGACGCAAGTCCTCGTCCCTTCTTCCAAAACAACTGATATCACAACAAAAACCCTTTTTAAAATGAAAACGTGACTCAAGTCCTCGTCCCTTCTTCCAAAACAACTGATATCAATTGGGGTGACGGTTACAGCTGTGAAACGCAAAAAATTCTTTTGAAATGTTTTCATTTTTGATTTAAAAAATGCGTCACAAATGACGGATCCCCCAGTGTTACAGTTTTTCTACGCTTTCAGTTTTCACAACGCAAAAAATTATGGGATGTATGGCGTATTTTTGTACAGTATATCAAATGTTTGCGTATGAATGCTGAAAGCGTAGAAAAACTAGAGTAGAAATGCTGACAGTTAGTTACATTCGGAACACACCAAAAAATTATTCAAATTCTCGCCGCAGAAAATAAATTTGACAAGCGCTGTTTTGTTGGTTATACAATTTTCGTCGGAAACGCCGCCGCACAGTGGGATTTTTGTAGCAGATTTCGGCAAGGCGGCATTACTCGCTAAGCACGAACGAAATTGTGAAATGATTGTTGATACTTGTTCTATATTAAATCCCACACAAGATAGGCGAAAAAGAATTTTTTTTAAGTTTAACTTTATTTTTAGAAAATCCCTTAAGTTAAAATTTAAAAATAAAGGTAAAGTTAAAAAATAAAATTGGTCCTCAAAATATCTTTGAAGTCTCTAGATTCTACATGTTAGGGTTTACGGGTTGAAGTATCGGAATGAAAATTCGTAAAACATGGTAATTTTTAACTAGTTTACTTAGGTTTTTAGGATACTTCAAGCCGCAACCCCTAACATGTATATATTTTTGGAATCTAGAGACTTTAAAGATATTTTGAGAACAAATTTTATTTTTTAACTTTAACTTTATTTTTGAATTTTAACTTTAGAGATTTTTTAAAAATAAAGTTAGAGTTAAAAAAAAATTTCGCCTATCTTGTGTGGGATTTAATATAGAACATGTATCAACAATCCATTCATAATTTCGTTCATGCTTAGCGAGTAATTCCGCCTTGCCGAAACCTCCTACAAAAATCCCACTGTGCGCCGTAATACAAATATGATGTTGATTTGCTTTGGATTGCGTCGCCGTTTCAATACACAAAATGTTTAATTAACTCTTGTTTATGACAAGAAGGATAATCAAATCATCGAGTTAGTAAGTTTCCTGGAAGTTTCCGTAACATTTATCTGACTACCGAATAACTACTTTAGCATAAAATTGCTTGAAATTCGACATATAGGTGTTCCATGTAAAAACTAAACGTTCCAGATCGTCAACATCTCGTTTCATTGGTGCATACGATATGCGTTTACATCAAGGTTCATAAACCATAGAGAATGTAGCGACGACATGCATAAGCAAATTAGATACTTAACGGAACATAAATTTGAAACTCAACGCTGTTTTGCGCTGGTTCGAACATTAAAGTTTGGTAATAAAACATTTTCTACTTACTGTGTACTGCATATTTTTATTGGAAATGTTTTCAAGACATGCCACTTACGTGGGATTCGTCGGATTCTTGTGCTAAAGCGAACAGCAATGTGTGCTTGAAGGTGAGAGGAAACTTTGTAACTAGAGCCGACGGCTACTACTACTCCCACATGGGATTTTTCGACGAAAAAACATTTTCGGTGTACAAATAAAACTTTTTTGTAGGGAGTGTGACAAAATCATGTATAGGGTTATATCTAGAGTCTAATTTCTCAAAATAATTTCACGAAGAATTCAGGAAAAAAATCGCTTCGCGAATTTAGGCTCTGGCTCTATAAGAAATAAAAAATGATAGTCTACCATTCATGGGAGTTTTATTTAAGTCTTAAATAGTATGTTAGGGGCCGTTCAAGAAGTATGTCACGCAAATATCGGGCACACCGACGTCACATCATGATCCAGCGAAAATATGTCATTCAAAACATTAAGTGCGTTTAATTATGTCTTTCTCGATGGAGGGAAGGGGAACAGGGGGGAGTAGTCAGGCAATTCTAGCTTTAACATGGGTATGCAATTACAAAAAACCATGTTTTGCCACCGTTTACTGTTTGAACAATAGAAAAGAGGCATGGTTTCAGTAAACGGTGGCAAAACGGAGTGGTTTTTTTGGAAGTACAAACCCAGTGTCATGTTTTTAATTCTTTTTTATCGATGATGTGACATAACACTGGCTCGAGCCTGACCTACACCCCCCCCCCCCTCTGTCCCCATCGATAAAGACATAATTCAACGTTCTTAATGCTTTCAATTATATACTTTCGCTGGTTCTTGGTGTGAAGTCACATTGAGGGGACGACGGATTCGACCTGGTGTGACGCATGCGTGACAGGGAGGGGATTTCGAAAAAGGCCGATTTTTGCGCTGCATACTTTATGAACGGCCCCTTATCTGCATTTCTGGACGGTCTCTTAGCGTTTTATATCAAAAAATACATGAAAAATTATCAAAATTCGTTTCGGCTGAAACTTTCCTAAAATGTTGAAGACATCATGGAGAACCGATGGTCACCAATTTTTTCAAGATTTAGAGGGGCCACTTGTAGAAGCTTATGGACCCTCCCTCGTCCTTTTATACTAAATTGATTTAAACTAATAGACCGTATCGCATTTTTGTCCCACTTTCGTAATATCCTCCCTCCCCCTCAGTGCGGACGGGCTTTGATGGTTCCTAACGCAGTTCAGGTTATTTTTTCAAATCAGTCCGAATGAGTGTTTCATCGATGCAGAATGTCTTACTGATGAATACTGACTCGGAAACAGTCCGTGGAATCAGTATGCATCAATAAGATGTTCTGCACCGAGTACACACTCAACTTTAGCGTTTACAGATTACCGCAGATTCTCTTCTTTTGGGAACTTGTCCCACATTATTTTCCATAATGACGGGCTAGTAAACATTTCTGTTTGTTTCTTAGGCAGGCCCGTAGCCAGATGCATTCACACCTAGGAAGACATATTCCGAAATAAAAAATGGGACGCGTACACAATTATGAAGTTACTTACAAAAAACACCGTCACAAACCGTAAAAAAATTCAACATCGAAATTTTCATAACAGTTGAGACAGTGTTTTTTGCTGATAACTTCATAATCTTGAGTGTGCCCCTGACTTTTTCTTTCGGATTATGTCTTCTTAGGCCCATATTTTCTGGCTAAAGCCCTGTTCTTGGGCTGCACGAAGTTTGTGTCACTGGAACCTCGTAATTTATTTGCGGAAGGAGCCACAAACAAGAAGGATAAATAATGACTCAATGGCTCAAAAATGACTGATTGTATCAAACAGCGTCAAACGTTTTTTCTTCTACGATGTAAGAAAATTATTTTTAGACTGTTCTGGAGTCTTCCTGAAGGGACTGATTAAGGGCTGACGATCGAGACCAGCTTCGAGATAAGGGGTGGTCTCCGACCAAAGGCATGCAACTTTTTGCCAAGAAAGCATGTCGAATCATGCCCGCAGCGGTAGCGGGGGGCGTGACGCAGTCCCCACACCCAAAAAAAAGTCCACAAACTCAAAAAACGCCAAATTATTTTTAAAAATAAATTCGTCGCAGCAGCTTTTCAACAAGCCCAGACTCATCAAAATCGGTTTAAAATTGGCTGAGATGTCGAGATTTGAAAATGACATATTTGTATGGAGAGTCGATTTTTCTATTGTTCATTGGTTCATTTTTCATCGATCTGGCTTTGTCGAATTTAGTAAGCATTTTCTACAAATTGACATGCCGCCTTTACGTTGCGCCGGCTGTAATACAAATATTACATCGAAACGAAAATTGGGTACATGTGCACAAAATGTAATCTTAGTTTTCATGCTGAATGCGAACAGTTATCTAACAAGATAATCAACGACATTGCATCAGGTGAACTGTTAAATTGGTGCTGTTCGAAATGCAGAATCGCTTGCAATGTGCAGTCCTCTGATGGTTATAATCGCAACAAGGCAACAGTTTCTGGTGAAACCTTCAACTTAAATTTTTGTGTTCCACACGCGATTCGTATAGGAATGATAATAAAGATCAATATTAAAAAAAAAAAAAAATCGGCAATATTAATGCTTCAATAATGCTTCAAACCTATGTTCGCGCCTTGCTCAATAGCCAAACATCTATTATGAAAACACTCAGCGAACATGACATATTGTTAAAAACACTCAACGACAAATTCGACTTGTGCGAATCATTCATTATGGATATGCAAATCCGCTTGGATTGTTTGGAACAGGACAAGCTAGCCAATAACATCGAAATTTTTGGTGTAACTGTCACTGATAACGAGGACTTGCTAGCAACCATAATTAAAATTGGTGTAAAAATTGGATTCAAGCTGTTGGAGAGTCACATCGTCAGTGTTCAGCGTCGTGGAAAACAGACTCACCTTGGTCCCCCGCTCTTGGTGGTATTTTTCAAGGACATCATAGTCAGAAATGGATTTTTCTCATCCTTTCGTACTAACAACGAATTGACACTGACTGACATTGGACAGGGTAATGTGAATAAAGTGTTTTTGAATGTAAATCTAACAGAATTGAGACGCAAACTTTTCTATAAGGCAAAAATTTTAAAGATTCAAAATAACTTCAAGTATCTTTGGACAAAGAACGGATGTTTTTATCTGAGAAGAAGTGACAATGTGAATGCTATAGCTATTGACCATCACACTAATTTCGACGAACTCGTTGATAAGAATGATAAGTGACGATCACACTTATAAGGATGTATTGTTATGCCTCTTTTCTCAATGGCTTCTTTGTTCGATTTTTTGTTTTTGTTATTTATTCGATTTTCTGAAATGGCGTTTTCAATGAATGAATTTAGCAACGATAATTTTACAAACGATTATTTCATGGACACTGCCGCATATAAAGTACCTGATTCTTTTTGTTTTAATTTAGTGGTTTGAGAGTTTTTCAGATTAACCTAAGGAGTGTACGGTTACTGAACCGATTTGATTTACTATTGCACTACATCTCGCTATTTCCGCATACATTTGATGTAATAGTTCTGAGTGAAACGTGGATTAAACCTGACCAAACTTTTTTATATAACATGCCGGGCTATGATGGTATTTTTCATGACGTGGTGGGCTCGCGGTATTTATTAAAAACTTATTATCTAACCAAACTTTGAATGTACACACTGAAAGTTTTTTCTATATAAATGCAATTAATAACCTTAATGAATCCAGATATACTCGTTTGAGCCTGCACGCATATCTTTGGAGGAGTAATCAATCTGAATTCCTGGACCGTTTGACTGACCTTGATGTTCGTGACGATTTTGCAATGCTAGTTGGAGACATTAATATTGATTTGTTAAAGTTTTCATCGACTAATGCATATCTCTTATTGAATGATTACGTGAACTCCCTTCAATGCCTCTAATTTAAGATTTCCGTATTCACGCTCACTTTTGGATCACGCCGGTTTTAGATGTGACTCTTCCGTGAAAATTCACAACAGTACGATCGTCAGTCAAACGAGTGATCGTAATGTCATAATTTCACACTTGTCATTTCCTTTGAAAAAGAATAAGTATGTGACGATTACAAAGTCCAGAACTGATTATGTTAGAGTAAAAGACAAGTTAAAGTCTTTATTTGACACTGCGAATAGGCCCACGACGGATGATGTGAATGTATTGTATCCTTATTTTTTGAATACTTATCGAAGTGTTGTCCAGGACTGCACTGTTGTTAAGGAATATCGGATTAAAGAGTCGTATGGGTTCTGCCCATACATGAATGATCTCTTGCAGTTCCTCATTGATCAGAAGAACAAACTCTGGAAAAAATTCAAAGGAAAATTGCACAACGCTGTTCTCTATAACAAAGTTACGGCTAGTAACCATGTTTTGCATCAATTCATGGATTATTACAAATACCAATATTTTGAAAAACTATTCTCAGAATCTTTGAGCCCGAAGAAAACGTGGCGTGTCAAGGCAGCACTCTAGGTCCCCTGTTATTTTTGATTTTTGTTAATGATCTTCATAACCTTCCTCTTATGGAATGGGATGGCACGTAGTGAACGTGCTTGCTTTCCTTGAGAAAACCCTGGTTCGACCCCTGGGATGTATAGGATTTTTCTGTAATAAACAATTGATATGGTTCATCCCTAAGTTAACCCAAGCTTCAGAAATTGGGTATTTTCGGTTTTCGATGCCCGAAACGCAAATTCAAGTACACAAAAATATGTGACGTCACTCACATATGGACAGTTGAGAAATTTGTGTACTTTCACCACGGCTGATTGTGCTATCTTGGGCACGACGACGTAATTGATGGGAAAAATCGTTGACAAGCACAATCCCGACCAGCACTTCATAGATGGCGTCATACTGGAAATATGCGTACAATGAAACTATGAAAAACGAAGAACCACTATGTGAATGATGATGGCCCGACATAATATGTGAGGCTCACGCGAATAACAACATCATCACCATGGAAATGCCGAACCTGTTAGCCATGCTATCCTCTCGGCATCGTCGAAAAAGTGTTACACCAGAAATGACATAATGTTAAAACATAATAATTAATACTGTTCAGTATAAAATAAGGATGTAATGTAATTGTAATGATAATAAGATGTAAATATCCATACGCCTAAATAAATAAATAACCTTCCTCTTAAATCAAAGCCAACCCTATTTGCTGATGAAAATAGTTGATGTAGATGACACTAGTCACTGCTTTGTCATCACAATATAAAATTTGTTAAGGCATCACATTCTCATGACACCAGATACTCTGATTTCCTGGTGAAACCTAGAATAGAGACCTTGATTGGTAGGAGGATGTTGTCATATGCCGGTCCTACTTTGTTTAATACGTTGCCTCGCAACATGCATGTTGCGTCGTATGGTTTTGATCGTTTGTTACGTGACTCGCTGTTGGGAAACATTTAACAAAGAAGCTTTTGATACTAGGGAGTAGTATGCAATACATCTCTTTTCGAATCCATAGTGATGGTTTTTACATGTTTTTACATTGCACTTAATTAATATTTATTCTTGAATCTTATGCAATGTTGAATTTCTCAAATTTTTGCCTTTTGTTCTGACTAAATTTTTAAGATAGCTTTCATACTTTACTTTGTATTTTTTAGCACATTTTTGTACTTGATTAGTACCTTCGAATAGCCTTTGGCTCGGGAAATAACCTCCAAATCGTCAAAATAGAGCATCCTGGACAGCGGTGCATAATCTACTAATATTGTTTTCATCATGATGAAAACTTTTTTTCTGATGTGTCGATTTCTATGTTCTATCCAACAATAATTTTCGATCTCGAGAACTAGGCAGCCGATCTTCCTGAAATTTTCAGGGAACGTCAGTCTCGGCCCCAAATGAAAGACTTCATAAGCCACCTTTCCGTTAAAATTCTGGAAAAGCCGTGGCATGTGAAAAAGTAGTCAATTTTGAGGGTTTTTCACGTAGTGCTAGGAGTTTTCGAATTGTAGCTCCGGACTGACAATAGCTAGATAGTTGGTTTCTTCGAGAAAGTTATAGAGTTTGGTCAGGAGAATTTTTTGGGATCTTAAGAATATGTCTGCCAGTTGTCAAAGCGGTGCCATCTTGGATTTGTTAGTAAACTAAAGTTTTCTCAGTCGTTTTAAAGCTATTTAGATGATTTCTTCTGGGTGATGAGCTAGAGTTGTAGAGGAAGTGACTGCACATTTAAGTGGCCGAAGTGCCGTCGCGTCAAAAATTTTTTATGAACTAGGGTTGTAGAGGAAGTGACTGTGTACATTTCTGTACATATAAGTGGGGGAGGCCGCCGCAAGCTGTGGTAGTCGCGCGAAGTGCCGCCGCGTAAATTTTTTTTCCTTCCTGAGAGTGTCCGAACTTCCAAAACGACCATATCACAACAAAAAACTACTTCAAAGGTAAAGAGTGACGCAGTCCAAAATGTCCACTTCCAAAATTAATGACATCAGCGGAGGTGACGCTCACGCTGAAAATACGCGAAAAATGACGATACAAAAAAAAACTTTAAAAAAAAAAACTCAAATGTTTGAAATTGCGTCACAATTAACAACTACTCCATCAATGTTCTGATAATGTTTCGAAAAGCTGAAAGTGACGCAAGAAAAATCACTAACATTGAAAATTAAACAGTGACGTTATAATTTACAGTTTTGCGGTTTAAACTGTCAGTCAACATTTTGAAATGTTAATCTTTGGGTGACCACTTGAGCTAAACATTCTTTTAAGCGAAAATTTTTATCGTTTAAACTGGAGTTTTGTTGATCGGGTTTTCCACGGAATTTCGAGATGCTTTTCTCGCCAAAATCTGAGTAAATTTGGTCAGAGACCACCCCTTAACTCAGGATGGTCTCAATCGTCAACCCTTAATCAGCCTCTTCAGAATGAGAATAGTCTAAAAATAATGTTCATATACTTGAAAGCACGTTTGGCACGGTTCTCTATCTGGCCCTCACACAGAGAAATTGCTTTTTAACACATTTTTGATTTTTTTGTAGCTACCATAAATTTGTTTGAGATAACTATATGATAATGAAGAGCGTAAAATACCTGCTGGAAACGTATTGTGTTTGCAGCAGACGTGTTATGGTTGGCACAATAGTATTGCGGTAAACATATTATGCTTGTAACTATCATATTGTGATTCTAACTACCATATTTTGTTTATTTCAAACATAAACAGTTATCCCAGTATAACAGTATCCAGCTGGTAGACGTTAGCTGCGGATAGGTCCGGTTGGAGAAGCATGTTGCAGAAGGTCAAGACCCTTAATGGGTTGTAGTGCCGGTTAAGTAAGTAGTAACAGTTATCTCAAACAAGGAACGTGAAATCTTTTCGTTCAGTGTCTTTTTTTTGCCTACTTCCTCAGAAGAATTACAGGATTGGGGTTCCGGCAAAATGCACCTGATGATGATGATGATGAATTGCATTTTATTGTCTTCTATCTTCTAGATGACATGGAAAAAGGGTGTCTATGACTGCTGTCATAGACCTCGTTAAAAAACCATCAAAACGTTACAATACAATAAATTAAGCGTATCTGTACAAATGTCTAAATCGAAAAGTAAAAAATCAAAAAACGTTAAAAAACGAACATAGATAGAACATAGAAAATCAAATTCAAAACAACAAACAACAAATAGTTAAGATCGAGTAAATCTAAGTCAAAAATTTAAAGAAAAAAAAAAAAAATTCGTCAAAAGTGAAAAAGCAAATTCAACTAAAGCGTATCGTCAAAAATAGTATATCGTCGTAAATCGTATCAAATAAATCAGTCGTCATAGAATACGTCGAAGTGGAGCCAGAATGTAGTAACGGCCAGCCAATTACAGAAACTCCGGCGAAAAGTAAACTGTGCAATCAGAAAATAAATTTAATTTTTTGGAAAACATCAGATAAATGGAAAAGGTTAATCACCGGGTAAGTGCTTTCGGTTTTAAATGATATTTGTGAAAAGAAAGCACCAAAACAAACACATCATCCAACAAGGCCGAAGGTACCGAACACCGAGTCATCAAACTTGTGGACTTCTCTTTTGAATTCACGTGACGGAAGGGTCGGATCGATGTGGTTGGCAGCAATATTAAATAGTCGACATGCGAAGTTTAGTGGTGAGAATTGTGAATACTCATGGGAACTACCAGTGATTCTAATCAGTGAAGATCTACGTAGAATACGGGAACATAAATCAACCAGCAAACCTTGTTTCTCATCATCCGGATGAGAAGAAATATTTGTCTTAAGATTGGAACTCAACTTCGACTGCGGATCAACTGCGGATCGCGTCATTCCCACATAGGTCTTGTTCAGTGATCCATTTAAGGCCATATTCTCGACTATACTGAAAAGTTTGGACTTAGCAATTGAATTTTTTGAACAGCGCTACTATGGCTAGATTTGTAGTCATTTCAAAGATAGCTGTAACGAACAGTTACAACCCGTCAGACAGACGTAAAATGTTAAGAAAACAGTCCTTTGTAAATTTTGAATCGCCACCTTTCCCATTATCATTTCTCATACGTAAAATCGATTGACCCCATTCACCCTAATATACATACAATACAATTTTGCGATGTGTCTTTTTAACTTTTACTGCAAGCTGTTTCGCATTTAACATGTTCAGTAAACATAATAAAATGGCAGGATATAACATCGGGATGCTCAGCTCATCATCAATTATTAAGGACGGAATCTCAAGAAAGTCAGTTATGTGGAAAAATCATATGTCCTTTTCATTTGAAATTTGATTGTCGTAAACTTGGTCAATTAAACAAAACGTTCATAAAATTGTGATCGTACGGGCCATTGAATTGAAACGAAATAGAATTTATTTATGTCATTTTGTGACACACATGATGATGGTGTGTACAGACAATCATTTCCGAAAATTATTCGAACGATTCGTTTTGAAGGAAAGTTTTCTCTCTTTAATAACTTTCTTTTCGGTCTGAGGATTTTGTTCGTTTTCTTCTCTCTATACGAAATCTGTGTGTGTGAATCAATAAATCATTTAACATCAGAAATAATTTCATCATAAATCATTCAGTTTGTTTGAGTATATCAAAAGAGTTAACTGTTTACTTATGTAAAGTGATAATAAAAAAATTATTAATAAATCACAACTCGCACCATCTCGATTTCAACTAGTCTTTATGAATTCTTTGGAAATGATGGCGATGATATTGACATGTGCTTCTGCATTATACTTTAAATATTGCTGAATAACATTGAAAGCCAAAATTTTCATAAATATTCAAAAAGTATTATTTGTCAGTTCAAAAGGTATACTTTGAAGAAGAGCTACGTTTACTTTACATCATAAAAAAACACAATGTAGTGTGTCCTCTATCGTACGAGCAAAGTAGGATGCTTTTAGGTTACAGTTCCTATACGTACAACAATAAACGTTCACGTTAAATCGTCACACAGGTCGGACGTACTACTTTAGCCATTACAGTTTGAACAGTTTTGATGCGAGTTAAGTTTCTTAATTTTTCATAAAGTTTGTAAAATTTAAATTTATTATCGCAGTCTAATTGCTCATCACTTTTTAATATAACTGATTCTGAGCATTGTAGTAATTTCTAGTTAATCGTTTGATTAATTGAAGTGAAATAAAAAAAAATCACCTTATGATTTATACGTGAAAAGACAATTGTTTGAATTGACGACTTATTCATTGTGATTGATTTCTGTGTGAGAATAGAGTATGTTGAACATTATGTTGACGCTCGCTTTGTTAATATAATATTCGAAATCAGTGGTTGGAGAAATGCATATTTGAACGTTGTATGTCGGAAATTTTACTCTGTTGAATATAATGTGATGTGCACATGTCAAAAATTAATAGATGCACTCTATGTTATGCTAACAACGAAGTCGAAGCCAGGTGTTTTTTTGTCTGTAATGAAAGCTTTCATGCAGTTTGTGCCAAAGTCAAAAAGAGTAATCTGAATGATATTGAACTAGGTGTTCTGAAATGGACATGTGGTGACTGTTTTAATAAACGTGACCAAAATGTTAAAAGTCCTCTTAAGTTGAGTGTAAGTCAAAAATGTGAGTCCGGTGCATCGGGAGGAAATAACATTGACTATCAAAGTGAAATTGATAAAATTAATTTGTATTTGAAAGACAATTTGGATTTACTGAATTCCAACATTACAAATTTATTTGAAAGGGTTAAACTTCTTGAAGGTGAGAGCAAGGTCAATGCTAGTAAAAATGAAGAAATATTGAATAAGCTTGACCAAATAGAACAAGAAAAGTTATCGAATTCGATCGAATTGACAAATTTGATTTGCGACGATGATCATCTATTCGAAGCACTTCTCAGAATTGGTCGCAAAGTCAACGTGAACATCGAAAAATCCGATTTACTGGCCCTGCGTCGTAATATATTGGATTCAAGCCGATCCTCTGCTGGTATCATCCCTAATGTCATAGTCAGCTTTAATAATCCTGCGAAGAGGAGGGAATTATTGACTAAATGTCGCAAGGCTAACGGGTTTTCTTCAGAGGAACTACAACTTGGCAATAATTTTAAGAAAAAGATTTATTTAAATGAATGTCTGACTAACGATCGGAAATATCTTTTCAGATTGACAAAAAACTTCAAATTAGTCAATGGGTATAAATATCTATGGATTAGTGATGGTAATATTTATCTAAAACGTGAAGATGGCTGTCGTGCCATTTTGGTTGATCGGTATGTAGATTTTAATAAGTTGAATGAATGAAAATAATCTCCACAAATTCAGAAGTTTCGTCCAATTAAATCGACCTTTTTATCTTTTGTGTTTTTTGTCTTTTTTACAAATAGCGATGGCTTTTGCTCTGTTTCATAAGTACAATTATGGTAATTTCACAAATGACAATTTTGGTAGTGCTGACACTTACACTGCTCCAGCTAGTTTCATGAATGGATTTACTGGCTTGAGAACATTGCAAGTTAACTTGCGCAGTATGCGGTACTTGAATAGGTTTGATCTATTCGTGTATTATCTGTCGAAATTTGAACATCAATTTGACATTGTAGTCATAAGTGAGAGTTGGATCCTACCTGGTGACATTGGCCTCTATGGGATTGATGGTTATGAGGGCTATTTCTCTTGCAGAGATGGCTTTGGAGGGGGGCTCGCAGTCTACATAAACAAGTTCCTTAACTTTTCTCTGAACAGTACTGTTTCCTCCAACTTTTTCTATATATCAGGCACGATTTTCTTGAAGGATTGTGCTTTTAAAGAATTCAAGTTGCATGCGTATTATCGTCCTCCCCACTACCAAAATGAAGTTGATTTCTTGGACCATCTGGATAGAGTAGTTGGAAGCAACGATAGATTTTACATGATTGCTGGCGACATGAATTTTGATATCTTGAAGTATTCCACTTATAATGCTAACCTTCACTTGAATAAATATGTTGACATTCTTTTGGGAGCTAATTTGGTTGTTTCTAATAATTACATTACGCGCCCTTCAACGAAATCTCTTATTGACCACGCCATATTTAGGTGTTCTATTGATGTTGATATTCATAATTCAACGATTGGCAATGAGTTCAGCGACCATAACCCAATAGTTTCCCATATACGGTTCCCATGTAAAATTGATAAATTTATTTTGATTGAAAAGTCTTTCATTGATTATGACAAAGTTAATGAAAATCTTTGTTTTAAGCTGCAAGCGAGCAATAAACCGGTAACGGATGATGTTAATGTCCTTTACAAATACTTCTACGATTATTTCCATGACTGCATATCCGAATTTACAAGAGTGAAAAAATGTAAAATTAAACGCTCTTATGCATCGTGCCTGTACATGAATGACCATTTGGAGTTTTATATTAATAAGAGAAGGCTAGTATGGAAAAAGTTGAAGTCTAGTAGAAAGAGTAATAGTGTCTCGGTTCTAAAGTGGCGGAAGCAACTTGATGTGCTTAATATTGAAATCTCACGGCTGCAAACACTCTATAAGGAGCAATATTACTCGAACTTGTTTGATAAGTGTGAGGGTCCTAAACAAGTCTGGCGAGCCATTGATAAGATTATTCGTGGTGATAAACGCAGGGGCTCAAAGATGAATATAAAAGTGAATGGCATTCAAGTCGAGGAAGGTCAGGTGGCAGTGTCATTTAATGATTATTTCGCTGATGTGGGAAATAAATTAGTTTCAAGTCTTCCGGTTTATTCGAACAGTGACATTTACGGTTCGGTACCCTGAAGAGGAATGAAGTTTCTATATTTTTCTATATTTATGAATAGTGTATCTCAATTTGAGATTTCTGAGTAGATATGGTCACTGAATAGCAGTAAATCGCCTGGGTGGGATAAACTGTCTGTGACATCGGTCAAATGTTGCTCTTCGGTCATCTCACCAGTATTAGCTGAAATTTATAACCTGTGCTTAATGACTGGGAAATATCCTGACCCCTTGAAGAAGGCCATTGTCACGCAAGTTTTTAAATCGGGAAGTCCATCTGATGTCAGTAATTATAGACCGATATCGGTTTTGCCGGTAATTAACAAGATCTTCGAAAAGTTGATTTTTTCAAATATAATGGATTTTCTTCATTCGACAAACTTTTTCTATTCCAGACAATATGGATTTAGATCGTTGAGTGGAACTCACATTGCCCTATTCGAACTTGTCGATTATATTTCCTTTCATATTGACAAAGGAAAGCCTGTAACCGGTCTCTTCTTGGACTTATCTAAGGCCTTTGACACGGTTAATCATCTGCTTTTGTTGGAGAAAATGTCTGTTGCTGGTATTAGGGGTCTACCGCTTGATCTCATAGCTAGTTACTTGGGAAATAGGTATCAACGAGTTATAGTTAATGGACATGAAAGTCCTTGGGTAGGTGTTGCTTTGGGTGTCCCCCAAGGTAGTGTCTTGGGTCCGCTCCTTTTTCTAATTTTTATTAATGACTTACACCTCCTACCATTGAAATCTCAACCGTACTTGTTCGCTGATGATTCGAGCTTTTTTTCCACGTCAATTTCTTTCGTAAACAATATTGAAGTTATTAATGAAGACTTGAAATTGTTGTTGGATTACTTTAACGTGAATAAACTTACTTTGAATTTGAATAAAAGTAATGTTGTCCATTTTAGATCACCTCATACTGTGATTGATAGCTCTTTGAAGGTTGAAGCAGAAGGCCTTGTGATCAAGTCGGTTGATTCAGTGAAGTATTTGGGTGTAGTGCTAGATAAACACTTGAGCTGGAATTTCCACATTGCTGAACTCTGCTCAAAAATATCTGGACAAATTGGGATTCTGAGAAAATTGCGCTATGTCCTGCCCATTAAAATATTAGAGTCTTTATATTTTTCGCTTATTCACTCACGTTTGTCATATTGTATCGGTACTTGGGGCTGTGCAAGTAGGCGTCTAATTGAAACTCTTGCACGTAAGCAGAGAGTCGCATTGAGAGTCACTCATAGACTACCCTATAGACACCCTACTCTATCGCTCTTTTCTGTTCATTTTCCGAAATTGCTACCTGTGAGTGAAATGTATAAGAATGCTGTTTGTAAATTCGTATTTGCGTCGATAAGAGGCCTATGTCACCATACGGTGGGTTTCCACACACAGATATCCTACTAAAGGCTCCAAAAGTTTGTTTATTCCGTATTCTAGAACGTGTGTTGGTGCGCGTAGGGTTAGTGTCGCTGGAGCAAAATTGTTTAACGCGTTGCCATTAATGAGGTTGTCAGACACACCAAATCAGTTTTGTCATCTATTGAAATTACATTTGTTAGGAAATGGTCGACTTTAATGCGTACTCCAATTGTGTTTAAGATTCTTTTTTTTCCTTTTCAAAAAATTACAATCTCATGAGTTTGGCGGACTTATTGGAGCTGCCCCAGATTATTAATTCTTGAGCCGGATATTCCTTCTTATTTATACCCAATGATATTACCTTAATGCACTTCATGTTTTTTCTCTAATTTATTAAAAATGAATTAATATTTATCTTCAAACAAATTTACCTGTTGATCTTTTTCTTGATTTTTTACTTGATTTTGCCTATCTGATTTTTTTTTATGATATTTTATGTTCCTTAAAAATGTGACATAATGGCACATAAATGATTTTGCAATTGTTTTTTTTATAATAAAAACTATAAATATTATCCCAAATTTAATCATACAGCTCACAAAGAGATACTTTTTATGGGCTAAGTAGATTTCCTCATAAACGACCAGAAATTTCTTGTATTATTTTTAGTGGATAAATTTGAGGATCTACCGGTTCAGTAATCCAACCATATTTTAGTTGATATAGGCGTCAATTGTATTCCAACGAAACAATTTTCCCAGAAATGACGTTACACCACTAGTCTAAAGTTTTCAAGTTCGTCCAACTAAGACGTTACGCGATAGGGGTGGTAACTTTCGGTTTCAATGGTCGTGGCAGTGTCCTAAGTCGGTTACAAAATAGATACTTTGGAAGGGCTTTCGACTATGACTCGGTATCAGGTCAGGTCGACACAAAAACTACCTGAATTACCTGAAACCTGATTCCACCTGAAATATGAAAATGAACTGGTCTTAAAAAAAAAGAAATCAGACTGTTTTCTTTCATGTGGTCAAATCAGGTCAAGGTCACTTCAGGGCAGGTCATGTGTGATTTTGTGATATGACCTGACCTGAATTTTCCGGTTATCATTAATTTTGACCTAGGTCAACCAAGGTCGACCAATTGCGATCCTTGTTTTCGATTTTACAGGCCATCCATAGGTACATGAGACATCCCAATTTTTTATACCGTCTTCCTTGTCGTGCGAAATAGTAGAATCATATACGAACAAAATTCAGAATGATTTTATACTCAAAATGTTTTCTTCGAAAATCGAATTGCCTCGACTAAAAATTCAAACCCAAACCCATCTAAGGTAGCCATCTAACAAAACATATGCAAGGTACCCGTACGTATCAGAATAGATGTGGCAAACAGAGTTGATGTTTCGAAAAGACTCGAACGTATTTAAGTAAATATTGCCTTACGTCCACATTAAATTGTATTGGAAATTGCCGAGTGGGCAACATTGGATAACTCGTCCGAAAGTATAAAATTGACCCCCAAATAGACAAAAATGTTCATTTTAATTTTTTATACAACATAGCAAAAAAAACATTTTTTTGTCTAGGGCCGACCTTAGGACCGACCTAGGGTCCTCGGGAGAGGCCTCGGATAAATACTTACATAGACAAAAATATTTCCCTCCATTTTATCTACAACATAGTGAAAAACCATTTTTTTGTCCAACCGACCTAGGGCATAAGATAATGCCTCAGACACATACTTTCATAGACAAAAATGTTTCCCTCAATTTGCTCTGCAACATAGCAAAAACCATTTTTTTGGTTTGGGCCGACACTAGGACAGAGCTGAGGCCCACTTCAGCCCTAAGCGCAGGCACCGGGTTCAGGTCAGTACGGGGTTAGTTAAACAATTAGGCTATAAACTGCATTTCTACACCGCCTACATCACTAGTTTACACCATAATACAATAGAAAGAGCTTTCGGAGCTTCCAATTTCAATGGCGAGTGTCAGATTCTTTCATTTTCCTGAAAAAATAGGTTCATAATTTTCGTATTAAATACTGTGATTCCATGATAGACTTTTCCCCCAATTAAGACGAACTAAAGTTTTGCTTGTGACGGATTCCCAAGTCAAAACTTAAAAAAAGTCCTTCATGGCTACCCATTGAAAACATAAAAAGAAATTTGGCCGGACAACCGGCTAACCAGGTACTCGAGTACCTCTCAAATACAAAAAGAATCACCAAAATCAGTTAGGATTTGTCCAACTAATGTAAGCAAACATGTTGAGCCCTAGTAGAAACTCAGTTTTATGGTCCTGACTGAGTCCAAGGGTTTCTAATCAAAAAATTTTCTTCCATAAAACGGGAGACAGATCAACACCTTTCGATCAAAAAAAAAATCAAAATCGGAAGAGAGTTATTCGAGTTATCTACAAAAAACATATAGAGCGCTAGCAGAGGCTCGTTTTTAGTGCCCTAGCTATATCCTAGGGCCCAATCTCAAAAAAGTTTCTTCTTCAAATTGTTACACTTACGGAAATATATTTTTGCATCAAATAGAATATTGTACTTCTGCGCAGGTCTTTAACACCGCAAAAACCTGCGCAGAAGTACAAAATTCTATTTGATGAATAGACCTGTCGAATAAAAAAGCAAGTATGAAAATCGGAAAAGATTTACTCGAGTAGAAAGACCAAAAACCATTCAAACAGCCCTAGCTCGGCGGCCCTTGGGTCGACATTGCCCAGATTCAAAACCATTAAAAATATTTCGATTACCTTTCAGAGAAAAAAAAATTTTTGAAAATCGGTTGATTTTTACTCAAGTTATCGCGGTGACGGACGGACGGACGGATATTTTTTTTTATTGTTGATTTGTCATCCAAGGACCATGATCGGTGCTCCTCCCTACTCCCGGGTCGAAATTGGGGTGGTTGCAAACGTCGTGGTAAGCGCATAAGACCCCTTTTCGAAGAATCTCGTTCTTGGTATGGGTCTAAACATATGCAGAAGACCCGTATGCTACACAATAGATGTTGCAAAAAATACTCGTACGTAGCTAAATAAGTATTGTTTTGATGAATTGCATTTTACTGTCTTCTATCTTCTAGATGACATGGAAAAAGAGTGTTAAAGAGTAAAAAACCATCAAAACGTTACAATACAATAAATTAAGTGTATCTGTACAAATGTCCCAATCAAAAATCAAAAAACGTCAAAAAGCGACATAATAAGAAAAAATCAAATTCAATAAACAACAAACAACAAATAGTTAAGATCGAGTAAATCTAAGTCAAAAATATAAACAAAAAAAATCTAACAAACAGTTAAGATCGAGTAAATCTAAGTCAGAAATCTAAAGAAAAAAATCCGTCAAAAGTGAAAAAGCAAATTCAACTAAAGCGTATCGTCAAAAATCGTATTACAGCCAATTACAGAACCTCTGGCGAAAAGTAAACTGTGCAATCAGAAAATGAATTTACTCGTTGTTCCACCGAAAACATGTCATTACATGTATATGTGCATCACACGGAAATTATTCATTACATGTCATTCATTACATGCCATTCATTACATGTAGCCCCCACCGGAAACTTCTCATTACATGTATATCTGCATGTAATGACGCGCTTTCGTGTGGGACACCGAGTAAAACAGCATACAGTGGGGGATGCTTAATAAGTCATCCATTCTGGATAATTTTGTGACATTCGCAAACTCATTCGTGTATTTTTAAGCAACTCGCTTTAAAAACTGTTTTTTGACACTTGTAGTTGTATACCTCGCCTTCGGCTCGGGATACAAGCTCTACACTCGTCAAAAAATAGTTTTCAAAGCTTTGTTTTGATTTGTAAACAACGAAGTATGACGTCGCCCATATTCGATACACTGTGTACGAAGCAAGCAGGCTCTTATCCAGCTGCTAAGTGCTAGTTTGACCGTCAGAGAGTGAACATCGAAATCAATATTTCTTCAACTGCAGTTTGAACAGTGCTTGTCACATTTGTAAACAGTTCTATTTGTGGCTAAAATTTAACGACTAAGTAATTAAAAGTTTTAGTGAAGTCAAATAGTGACTGGTCATTTTGGCAAGTGTTTATAAACATTCAGTTTTAGAAAAAGTTTGTTGTTTTTGAAGTGTTATCTCAACGGAACTACACAAGTTCAAAATTTGAAATTGTACATACAAACGAAATTTGGATTGATCTAACAGGTTTTATTTGTTTCATGCATGCAAGTGGTGTCTTTAAATAAATAAATATTTTTTTTTTATTTATTTCAATAAACGCACCAAACGAAAGTTTCAGGCAGCAACTTTGTTTTCTGTTTACATGATTTTCAAACGGTGCCCCTATTTATAATAATATTTGTCTTTTTTGTTAATGTTACTCTTGATTTCCGATTCAAATTTGGCAAATAAAAACCTTAAGAATAAGAATCAATAACAATCATTAACAAATCAAAGACAATATTATCTCTGGGGTACCTTGAAATCTTGAAATCTTTTAAAAATAAAAACATTAAGTTTTTGCGCGCCATATCAGATAACTCTCTCATGCATTATTATCTCATCATCCCGCCAAAAATTCTCTCATTTATCTTACATTACAATTCATATGTTCTTGTAGATGGATTCTGAACACAAAAATTTCTTAGAGTATTCGATGTTGCCGACCTTTCAAACTAAAGTAAAATTGTAAAATTGTTTATTCAAGAACTTCATCTACCTAAAGTCACATTAATTTACTCTGTTTCCGTTTATGTGTTTTTCAAATGGTGTCTCTTTTGTTCATGATGATATTTGTAATGTTTTTAATCTTTCTTTTCTTTCTTTTTTTTTTCTTGTTATTTTTGATCTGGAGTAAATCTACACCACAAAAATATAAAAATTAGAAACAATTATTAACACAAGCAAAATCATTTCCGAACAAACAACAATAACATTTAAGTAAATAATCCCAAACCTGACGAAGTCTACCTCAAACCACCTTCTAAAGAAGTTGTGGAAAGCAACCCTTAGCGAAATTAAGTGAGGGTTCGCAGTAGCAGCAACAAAAGCATTAATTTTAAAAGACAAAAACAAAATCTATAAATCTACTGATGACGCAATGGATAGTCAATTGAGCCCAGTTCTAACTGACCTAAAATTTGCGCAGATCAACTTGTTACACTGTAAAAAAGCCACGTACAATCATTGTCGTGGCATCACAGTAGAGCAAACAGATATATCCCTCATTCAAGAGCCTTGGATTCGAGGTAATAGAATTCATGGCTTCAGCCAACTGCACAATAAATTACTATACTGTAAAACTGGCAAAAAACCTAGAGCGGCTATATATATTGCACCAAACGTCAATGCAATGCTATTACATCAATACACTTCTGACGATGTTGTAACGATGAGAGTGTGCAGAAAGGACGAAGATGGTGGCGATTTTATAGTAGTCTCTGCTTATCTTCCGTATGATTCAGAGGTACCGCCACCTGGTCCTACTCTGGAAGGAATTGTGGAATTCTGCGAAAAAGAGAAAACTCCGTTATTAATTGGAACTGACTCAAATTCGCACCACGTTATATGGAGTAGTTCAAACACAAACCTAAGAGGCGAACAATTAGTCCAGTTCCTGATGTCAACAGATCTTATGGTGGTAAACTCAGGTAGAAAACCTACTTTTGAAAATTCCCTAAGAAAAGAATGTCTTGATGTAACAATTGCATCCTGTGAACTATCAAAACAGATTCACTCGTGGAAAGTGACTGATGAAGAGACGTTTTCGGATCATAAGTTAATCAAGTTCCGCCTTAAAGGAATTTTCCCAAAAAGAGGACCCTATAGAAACAGTAGAAAAACGAACTGGAACTTATACAGAGCCTGGTTAAAATCAAAACTGAATAAGGTAAACCACCAGGACAGATATTTGTCAGTAGAGGATCTGGAAAAGGCCAATAGAGAAGTAACTTCTGCAATTGTAGAAGCGTACAAAATCTCTTGTCCTCTAATCAATCCGAAGCCTCTAGGCAAAAGTTCTGTGTGGAGCAATGACCTTGACAGAAAGAAGAAAGAACTACGAAAAGCTTGGAATAAGGCACGAAAAAAATGTAAGGATCAGGTCATAAACAATGAAATTCATAGAACCCTCCTTAAGGAATACAACAAAGCCCAAGCTGAGCTGAGGGAAAAGTGCAAAAGAAAATTCTTTGAAGAAGGTAACTCGATTCCTGCTTTTGCTCGTATCCACAAGATTTTGGCAAAAGACCCAACTGTTCAAGTTGGCTCTCTTTTAAAATCTGATGGCAACTATACAGCAAATAGCAATGAAACGGTCGAACATCTCCTGGAAACCCACTTTCCAGGTTGTAAAAAACCAAAAGAAGGACCTCCAGGACAACCTACAAACACACCAAGTCGTAAAGACTGGAAGTTTGCAGAAAGAATTGTCAAGAGAGGAAAAGTTAAATTTGCAATCCATAAGTTCTACTCATTTAAATCAGCCGGCCTCGATGAAATATTCCCATCTCTGTTAAAAGAAGGTAAGGAACTATTGGTGGAAAGACTATGTAGCATTTTTAAAAGCTCCATTGCTCTGGGCTACATACCCAGCCATTGGGAAAAGGTAAAAGTAGTCTTTATCCCCAAGCCTGGGAGAACCGTCCATAACGAAGCAAAGGACTTTAGGTCAATTAGTCTTACGTCCTTTCTCCTTAAGGCAGTTGAAAGACTACTGGATTTCTATGTAAGAGGCGAGGTTCTCAAAACTTTTCCATTGCACGCAAACCAACATGCCTATCAGATGGGCAAATCCAGTGATACTGCATTGCATCAGTTGACTCATAAGATAGAAAGCACGCTTAAAAATGGTGAAGTGGCCCTGGGCTGCTTTATGGACATTGAAGGTGCTTTCGACAATACAGAATTTGAAGTCATTACTGATGCCATTAGAGAAAGGCAAATGGATAATGCGGCGGTAAAATGGATTATGAAAATGCTCAGCGGTAGAACAGTAGAGGCAGTAGTCTGTCGTACTAAAATCAGTGCAGTTGTCACTAGAGGTTGCCCACAAGGGGGGATTTTATCTCCAATCTTATGGTGCATAGTTATAGACTCACTCTTAGCGAAATTGAACGATACGGGCTTCTTTACTCAAGGTTATTCTGATGACGTCTCTACGATAATAGGCGGTTTCTCTGTGAACACCATTGGTGACCTCATGAGAACAGCGCTCAAAATCGTAGAAAGATGGTGTCAAGAAAGAAACCTAAAAGTAAACCCGAATAAGAGCAAAATAGTTCTGTTTAGAAGATCAAAAGCTGTAGAGTCCGAATTAGGGGAATTTGTGCTGTTCGGCACAATCCTCACGATGAGACCTACAGTGAAATATCTGGGAGTCCTTTTTGACAACAGAATGACTTGGATAGTACACATAGAAGAGAAGTTGAAAAAAGCCATAGGGATCTTCTGGATGTGTAGAAATGCTTTTGGCAGAACTTAGGGCCTGTCGCCTAAAGCTATATGGTGGATATATACGGCTGTAGTTAGACTGATTCTTTGCCATGGGTGTATTGTATGGTGGCCCAGAATTGAAGTCGGAACAGCCAAAAAGAGGCTGGACAACCTTCAAAGACTGGCTGGCCTATGCATCACTGGAGCAAAAAATACCACCGCCACGAAGTCACTAGAAGCCTTACTCTTCCTTCCACCACTGGATCTCTATATAAAAACCATGGCTTTTAAATCAGCCTGCAATGTGAGATATAACGGATGTTGGTCTGCTAAATCAGAGTTAGGCCACGCCGCTATATGCAAGCTTATCAAAGATGAAATCCTTCAAATGCCGAGCGATCAATGTCGGCCGGAACTCTGGTTAGACGATAAGTTCAATTGCATCATTCCGGAAAAAATAGAATGGCTGGGGGAAAATAGAATCTACCCACCTGTAGGGGAACTGGTTTGCTACACGGATGGCTCTAAACGGGACGGTTTTACTGGGGCAAGTTTCCTCTGTGAATTTCCTCTCCTAGAGGCTAGTATTTTCACAGGCTGTTATGCCTCTGTTCACCAGACCGAATTATTTGCTATCTCGGAACTTTGCAATTCAGAAGAAATACAGAGGGTCTCGGGTAAAGACATCTACATCTGTACTGACAGTCAATCGTCCATCGAGGCTCTCAGCTCCCCGATAGTATGCTCCAAGACCGTAAGAGAATGTAAAACAATTCTCAATGAAATCAGTGACTCAAACAGAATCACTATCCTTTGGGTACCTGGCCACGAAGGTATTCCTGGAAATGAGAAAGCTGACACTCTAGCAGGAGAGGGTACTACTAAGAGTTTCATTGGACCGGAGCCACACTTCGGTATTTCCAAAACTACAAGGAAGAGTATTATAAACCAGTGGCTGATAAAGCAGCATGAAAACTCCTGGCGGAACTATGACGGAGCAAAACACACGAAAATGTTCTGTCCAATCCCGTCCAAAGACTTCAGTCAGAGACTTCTAAACCTTGACAGACCAAATATCAAAAGAACAGTTGAAGTAATCACAAACCATTGTGGACTCAACAAGTATCTTTGTGATATAGGTATCAAGGACAGCCCGAAGTGTCTGTGTGGTCATGGGGATGAAACGGGTGCGCACATCATTTTCGACTGCATTAGATACCGACACATTAGATTCACTCTTCTGGGTAAACCGGAACTGACGCCGTCTGATATGAAAGTCAATGAACTGGATCTAGAGAAATTCACCACTTTTCTCAAACGCACAAATCGATTTGAATAATATAAGAGCTCAATCATTGATCCATTCACCCAAGTCAATCAAAGAAAATGGGAATCAGAATCAGAATCAAAATCAACATCAAGATCAAATTAACTGGTCATAATCAGTCGAAATTAATTAGTCATAATTCAGTAACTTTAGTATATCTTTAACGTTTTGTAATGATTTATAATGTATGTGTTTGAAGTTTTGAAAAAATTATTAAATAAACAAGGAATAAGGGGGTCTGGAACAAAGGATTATTATCCAGGTTCCTGCCAAACTCTAGAGTTTGGCCCCACTTATCACCCTTCTTATCTATCTATTCTGATCAAAGTATAGAATATTTCATGATGAAGTCCTTACAACCTAGAAATTGCTTAAGAGAGAAAATGTTGCTCTGAACAATGATGAACTTTTCAAATAGTGTCCGGACGTTCGATTCAATAACTTGATCTCTGACTATGAACGCCGCTACCTCAATCTATTTTATAACATTTCCAATCAGCATTCAACTCATATTTCGTTTCAACAACAAAATATAAACATTCATTGTTTTGGTTTTAATTTACGTTTTAAATTTAATTTTCAATAAATAAGGTCAGCGCAGCTATTCTCTACCATTATTGCATCGATGTGTACTCTGTGTACTGTACAGTTGTTTTGATTTAATTGACGTGCATTAATTAAGCAAAAAAACTAAATGAAAAGTAAAAAGTATACACATAGAAATCCCTGGTATTGCACACTTTGTTGGTAGTGCAAAACTTATGACTGAAAAAAGGGTGTGTCATTCACAGTAGCACATCATACACAACTAAATGAAAAACATTTTAATTATAGAACCTGCATTTAAAAGCAATAACAAAAATAACATCGTATGACGTTTCTTTTACTGACCCAACATTGAAGGTAAAAAATTGAGAAAATTCTCGTTTTGGTACAATTGCACCCATAGATATTTATTATTTTACGGTTATTATACGGTTATTTTTTAATTTGGATTATTCTGCTAAGCAGATTACCACAATTCAACGACTATCGAAGATAGTATTTACGTTGAATATTTCGGCTCCAAGGGGCTAACCATACCCTCTGTGCAATCAAGGTAAAAAATTGAGAAAATTCTCGTTTTGGTACAATTGCACCCATAGAAGTAATATTTTACTATGGCTGCTGTACCTTCGGCAGATTAAAGTCCACCCGCTTGAATCAACATTAGCAGAATAATCCAAATTAAAAAATAACCGAAACAAACTCACAATTCTTTTACTTCCAAATTGTTCAAACGAAATGACATGCATCCAATCGTAGGATCTGGATTGTATAAAAGGCGAGTTGGCATAGTCTGGGTATCATTCTATGGCCATCGTTGCTGATACACACATGGTCTTAAGACAAGGTGTACTGATGAGTCGTAAACGACGAAATCAGCACTTTTAGTTTTTCGATTTTGTTGAACAATTGGAAGTAGGATGAAGAATTGTGAGTGGCTTTTAAATGTTAAATGACCCAACATTGTTCTCTCTTATTAGAAATTATCAATATTTTAATTTCATTATAGCAACAATTGTTCAATATTTGACCGGATTTGAACTCGATCGCGCTAAAATCAATCGGACGGCCAATGCAAATGGAATTATAAATGTTTTGTTGTCGAACCGAATGGAGTTTATCTCATAATCGCACGTCAGCATTTACGAATCTCGCTGATCGATGTGATTTCTGTTACGTTATAGTTAATTCCTGAAGGAAAAAGATTTTCCGTGCGCCTTTGTAGTATTTAGAGATGGTTAACTCGATTGACATCTACAAGGTCGACCATTTTGATGCATATACAACATTTTATTTTCTTTTTACAAATTACTACATTTTGCAACCTCAGTTAAATCGTCACTTGTGACACGACAATCAGTTCATGAAAATCCTTAGCGTGATAGTTTTTTGTTTTGAAGGCAATTTTCAGTCATTATGCCTGTAATAATAACGACCTACGTAATGGAAGTGTATTATTATTTTGATGAGTTTTTTTCAATAGAAAGTACATTGAAATAGATTCTAAAAATGAATCAGCGAGCGGACGTGACAACCGTAATGTGTTGCAGAAATCGCGAAAATTCACTGTCCACGATTATCATGGTGTTGAGTTTTTGATTTTGTTCCTAGGAAACGTGTTTAATGCGACAACGACGTCATAAGCCGAATGAAGTGCATAAGCTGACAAGAGTCGTTTGAGATTTCATGAAATTTCTTTTCATGCTGTCTACTAGGGACGAAAAATGCTTGCTTTTCGCCGCTTGGGATTAAATTTTTCATTTTTCGTCCCTAGTAGGCAGCATGAAATTAGTTATTTTCATTCCTAAGACGGAAAACTGCTGTTTTCCGTCCTACTTTAAAACAGAAAAACAGTTTTCTGAACCCTCAAAATAAAAATATTGTACGAAACTCGGAAAAATATATGTTTTTGACTAGTGTGATTGCAGCCCTTCGCTTCGCCGTGCGCTGCACACCTCGCACTCGTCAAAAACATTATATTTTTCATTACTCGAACAACGAAAATTGTAATTTTCAGGCCCCATTTGAGAACCGAAAATAAAAAAATTCAATTTATGTGTTGTCTACTTATCTAAATGACACGAAAGTGAACTTAGATAATGCGAAAATGGAAATACACAATGCGAAAGTCAACGTACACGATCCACATAGTTATTTACATTGGCCTTATACCGAAACCACGATATTTCATCTTTGAATATACAATCGAAAAACGAAATATTCATCTCACTTACGCATAAGTACATAACATGAAAAGAAAAATATTTCACTTCCAGAGATGAAAGAACGGACATTTAACCACTAGAGATTGAAAGTACGAACGTTCCATCGTAAGAGATGAAGAATGTGTACTCGGTTGTGTTTAACATACAAATCGATGATTTATATAGTAGCCTG
>CM055406.1:93320275-93404233 GCA_029228625.1 Pseudolycoriella hygida
TTTACTTGTATCATCCCATCTTGTCCCTTTGCTAATTAAAAGGAAAAGAAACCTAAACAGATCAAATATCACAAGAGTGCGCACGTTATGATACCCCCCTCCCCCATCGCACGCTTTTCGAAAACCCCCCCTCCCCACTTAGATGCGTGCGCACTATTTGAATGGCCCCTTACGTTGTTAAGACCAATATCGCGAAAGCTTTGAACAGTATTCAGATTTTGCGGAACAAGGGTCGTCAGAATTGGTCGAGTCATATCTCATTTCCATGGTTTCCAAGTTATAGCTTTTTGTTGGATTTTACAGTTATGCTTGCGAAATTTTATGGAGGACGTGATAATTGGCGATATATTGATTAAAACCAGCAACTATCGTAAACGTTCGAGTAGCCTGAGTTAGGCCCTTTCCATGGACCCTGCAGCCCAAACCCCTTAACGAATTTTCACCATTTTTTTTGCTAGTTTCTGGCGGTCTATATCTTTCATTTAAAGCCTTAGAAAGCAATTATGTTTCTTTCGCAGAGGTCTATGCGAAAAAGTTTCGCCGACCCCCCAAAAAACCATGTTTTCGGTCACTTTTTTGACGGCTCATCTTCAAACCTGAACTCATTTTTCCGTTTAATTTTCGGAGGAAAAAGAGATTTTGAAAATCGGACAAGTGCTAGTTTGACCGTCAATATTTCTTCAACTGCAGTTTGAACAGTGCTTGTCATATTTGAAAACAGTTCTATTTGTGGCTAAAATTTAACGACTAATTAATTAAAAGTTTTAGTGAAGTCAAATAGTGACTGGTCATTTTGGCAAGTGTTTATAAACATTCAGTTTTAGAAAAAGTTTGTTGTTTTTGAAGTGTTATCTCAACGAAACTACACAAGTTCAAAATTTGAAATTGCACATACAAACGAAATTTGGATTGGTCTAACAGGTTTTATTGTTTCATGCATGCAAGTGGTGTCCGTCTTTAAATAAATAAATATTTTTTTTTATTTATTTCAATAAACGCACCAAACGAAAGTTACAGGCAGCAACTTTGTTTTCTGTTTACATGATTTTCAAACGGTGCCCCTATTCATAATAATATTTGTCTTTTTTGTTAATGTTACTTTTTATTTCCGATTCAAATTTGGCAAATAAAAACCTTAAGAATAAGAATCAATAACAATCATCAACAAATCAAAGACAATATTATCTCTGGGGTACCTTGAAATCTTGAAATCTTTTAAAAATAAAAACATTAAGTTTTTGCGCGCCATATCAGATAACTCTCTCATGCATTATTATCTCATCATCCCGCCAAAAATTCTCTCATTTATCTTACATTACAATTCATATGTTCTTGTAGATGGATTCTGAACACAAAAATTTCTTAGAGTATTCGATGTTGCCGACCTTTCAAACTAAAGTAAAATTGTGAAATTGTTTATTCAAGAACTTCATCTAACGAAAGTCACATTAATTTACTCTGTTTCCGTTTATGTGTTTTTCAAATGGTGTCTCTTTTGTTCATGATGATATTTGTAATGTTTTTAATCTTTCTTGTCTTTCTTTTTTTTTTCTTGTTATTTTTGATCTGGAGTAAATCTACACCACAAAAATATAAAAATTAGAAACAATTATTAACACAAGCAAAATCATTTCCGAACAAACAACAAGAACATTTAAGTAAATAATCCCAAACCTGACGAAGTCTACCTCAAACCGCCTTCTAAAGAAGTTGTGGAAAGCAACCCTTAGCGAAATTAAGTGAGGGTTCGCAGCAGCAGCAACAAAACCATTAATTTTAAAAGACAAAAACAAAATCTATAAATCTACTGATGACGCAATGGATGGTCAATTGAACCCAGTTCTAACTGACCTAAAATTTGCGCAGATCAACTTGTTACACTGTAAAAAAGCCACGTACAATCATTGTCGTGGCATCACAGTAGAGCAAACAGATATATCCCTCATTCAAGAGCCTTGGATTCGAGGTAATAGAATTCATGGCTTCGGCCAACTGCACAATAAATTACTATACTGTAAAACTGGTAAAAAACCTAGAGCGGCTATCTATATTGCACCAAACGTCAATGCAATGATATTACATCAATACACTTCTGACGATGTTGTAACGATGAGAGTGTGCAGAAAGGACGAAGATGGTGGCGATTTTATAGTAGTCTCTGCTTATCTTCCGCATGATTCAGAGGTACCGCCACCTGGTCCTACTCTGGAAGGAATTGTGGAATTCTGCGAAAAAAAGAAAACTCCGTTATTAATCGGAACTGACTCAAATTCGCACCACGTTATATGGAGTAGTACAAACACAAACCTAAGAGGCGAACAATTAGTCCAGTTTCTGATGTCAACAGATCTTATGGTGGTAAACTCAGGTAGAAAACCTACTTTTGAAAATTCCCTAAGAAAAGAATGTCTTGATGTAACAATTGCATCCTGTGAACTATCAAAACAGATTCACTCGTGGAAAGTGACTGATGAAGAGACGTTTTCGGATCATAAGTTAATCAAGTTCCGCCTTAAAGGAATTTTCCCAAAAAGAGGACCCTATAGAAACAGTAGAAAAACGAACTGGAATTTATACAGAGCCTGGTTAAAATCAAAACTGAATAAGGTAAACCACCAGGACAGATATTTGTCAGTAGAGGATCTGGAGAAGGCCAATAGAGAAGTAACTTCTGCAATTGTAGAAGCGTACAAAATCTCTTGTCCTCTAATCAATCCGAAGCCTCTAGGCAAAAGTTCTGTGTGGAGCAATGACCTTGACAGAAAGAAGAAAGAACTACGAAAAGCTTGGAATAAGGCAGGAAAAAAATGTAAGGATCAGGTCATAAACAAAGAAATTCATAGAACCCTCCTTAAGGAATATAACAAAGCCCAAGCTGAACTGAGGGAAAAGTGCAAAAGAAAATTCTTTAAAGAAGCTAACTCGATTCCTGCTTTTGCTCGTATCCACAAGATTTTGGCAAAAGACCCAACTGTTCAAGTTGGCTCTCTTTTAAAATCTGATGGCAACTATACAGCAAATAGCAATGAAACGGTCGAACATCTCCTGGAAACCCACTTTCCAGGTTGTAAAAAACCAAAAGAAGGACCTCCAGGACAACCTACAAACACACCAAGTCGTAAAGACTGGAAGTTTGCAGAAAGAATTGTCAAGAGAGGAAAAGTTAAATTTGCAATCCATAAGTTCTACTCATTTAAATCAGTCGGCCTCGATGAAATATTCCCAGCTCTGTTAAAAGAAGGTAAGGAACTATTGGTGGAAAGACTATGTAGCATTTTTAAAAGCTCCATTGCTCTGGGCTACATACCCAGCCATTGGGAAAAAGTAAAAGTAGTCTTTATCCCCAAGCCTGGGAGAACCGTCCATAACGAAGCAAAGGACTTTAGGCCAATTAGTCTTACGTCCTTTCTCCTTAAGGCAGTTGAAAGACTACTGGATCTCTATGTAAGAGGCGAGGTTCTCAAAACTTTTCCATTGCACGCAAACCAACATGCTTATCAGATGGGCAAATACTGCATTGCATCAGTTGACTCATAAGATAGAAAGCACGCTTAAAAATGGTGAAGTGACCCTGGGCTGCTTTATGGACATTGAAGGTGCTTTCGACAATACAGAATTTGAAGTCATTACTGATGCCATTAGAGAAAGGCAAATGGATAATGCGGCGGTAAAATGGATTATGAAAATGCTCAGCGGTAGAACAGTAGAGGCAGTAGTCGGTCGTACTAAAATCAGTGCAGTTGTCACTAGAGGTTGCCCACAAGGGGGGATTTTATCTCCAATCTTATGGTGCATAGTTATAGACTCACTCTTAGCGAAATTGAACGACACGGGCTTCTTTACTCAAGGTAATTCTGATGACGTCTCTACGATAATAGGCGGTTTCTCTGTGAACACCATTGGTGACCTCATGAGAACAGCGCTCAAAATCGTAGAAAGATGGTGTCAAGAAAGAAACCTAAAAGTAAACCCGAATAAGAGCAAAATAGTTCTGTTTAGAATATCAAAAGCTGTAGAGTCCGAATTAGGGGAATTTGTGCTGTTCGGCACAATCCTCACGATGAGAGCTACAATGAAATATCTGGGAGTCCTTTTTGACAACAGAATGACTTGGATAGTACACATAGAAGAGAAGTTGAAAAAAGCCATAGGGATCTTCTGGATGTGTAGAAATGCTTTTGGCAGAACTTGGGGCCTGTCGCCTAAAGCTATATGGTGGATATATACGGCTGTAGTTAGACTGATTCTTTGCCATGGGTGTATTGTATGGTGGCCCAGAATTGAAGTCGGAACAGCCAAAAAGAGGCTGGACAACCTTCAAAGACTGGCTGGCCTATGCATCACTGGAGCAAAAAATACCACCGCCACGAAGTCACTAGAAGCCTTACTCTTCCTTCCACCACTGGATCTCTATATAAAAACCATGGCTTTTAAATCAGCCTGCAATGTGAGATATAACGGATGTTGGTCTGCTAAATCAGAGCTAGGCCACGCCGCTATATGTAAGCTTATCAAAGATGAAATCCTTCTAATGCCGAGCGATCAATGTCGGCCGGAACTCTGGTTAGACGATAAGTTCAATTGCATCATTCCGGAAAAAATAGAATGGCTGGGGGAAAATAGAATCTACCCACCTGTAGGGGAACTGGTTTGCTACACGGATGGCTCTAAACGGGACGGTTTTACTGGGGCAAGTTTCTTCTGTGAATTTCCTCTCCTAGAGGCTAGTATTTTCACAGGCTGTTATGCCTCTGTTCACCAGACCGAATTATTTGCTATCTCGGAACTTTGCAATTCAGAAGAAATACAGAGGGTCTCGGGTAAAGACATCTACATTTGTACTGACAGTCAATCGTCCATCGAGGCTCTCAGCTCCCCGATAGTATGCTCCAAGACCGTAAGAGAATGTAAAACAATTCTCAATGAAATCAGCGACTCAAACAGAATCACTATCCTTTGGGTACCTGGCCACGAAGGTATTCCTGGAAATGAGAAAGCTGACACTCTAGCAGGAGAGGGTACTACTAAGAGTTTCATTGGACCGGAGCCACACTTCGGTATTTCCAAAACCACAAGGAAGAGTATTATAAACCAGTGGCTGATAAAGCAGCATGAAAACTCCTGGCGGAACTATGACGGAGCAAAACACACGAAAATATTCTGTCCAATCCCGTCCAAAGACTTCAGTCAGAGACTTCTAAACCTTGACAGACCAAATATCAAAAGAACAGTTGAAGTAATCACAAACCATTGTGGACTCAACAAGTATCTTTGTGATATAGGTATCAAGGACAGCCCAAAGTGTCTGTGTGGTCACGGGGATGAAACGGGTGCGCACATCATTTTCGACTGCATTAGATACCGACACATTAGATTCACTGTTCTGGGTAAACCGGAACTGACGCCATCTGATATGAAAGTCAATGAACTGGATCTAGAGAAATTCACCACTTTTCTCAAACGCACAAATCGATTTGAATAATATAAGAGCTCAATCATTGATCCATTCACCCAAGTCAATCAAAGAAAATGGGAATCAGAATCAGAATCAAAATCAACATCAAGATCAAATTAACTGGTCACAATCAGTCGAAATTAATTAGTCATAATTCAGTAATTTTAGTAAATCTTTAATGTTTTGTAATGATTTATAATGTATGTGTTTGAAGTTTGGAAAAAATTATTAAATAAACAAGGAATAAGGGGGTCTGGAACAAAGGATTATTATCCAGGTTCCTGCCAAACTCTAGAGTTTGGCCCCACTTATCACCCTTCTTATCTATCTATCTATCTTTGTTTTGATTTGTAAACAACGAAGTATGACGTCGCCCATATTCGATACACTGTGTACGAAGCAAGCAGGCTCTTATCCAGCTGCTAAGTTAAGGTGTGTGTAAACGTCAAAAAAAAGTAATGACAAATTCCATACCGTTAGGGTTGTGATTCGAATCTGTTCGATGCGCTCTTAGGTGTTGCCAGGAAGATGTCTTGACTATATGGATGGCCCCTTACCTTCTGTAGTTTTGTGGGTCGTTCAGATAATTAAATTACATCTCGAATTCATCGATACAGAAACGCACGGTCTTAGCTTATGTTTTTAGTTCGGATTCCCAAATTCTAATAATCGATAAAATTCCCATCTACCAATGGCATGCAAACAGATGCAAATAGCACTATAATGGCATTGGAATCATTTTCAAACATTTTAATTACAGAGTTTCATTACATAATTGTATGACACATAAGATATGAACATTTTCCTGTATGGTGAATTCTGTAAGGCATTATTCATTTAGAATTTACACACATTATTTCACCTCATACCATTCCATTTGTGTGTGACAGGAAGAAGGAAGGCCTGAAACATATCAAGAAACGTCCTCTGACCAGTGAAGTTCTGTTTTCTTAAAATTTTCTTTCATATTCAAAGACTACACAGTTATTCCAATTTACAATCATTCCAAATGAAAAATTATACAAAACTTGCGATTTGTGGGTTCTGCGAGTTCTTTGAGATCTAAAACCCACACCCAGTTTTAGTGTTGTCGCTTTTGGCTTTTGCTAAATGTATATCGATAATGCAGTTTCATTGATTTCGTTAATTGGCGCATTTTTTTTTTTTTTGTAAAATTCAAACGTTCTCTGACTTAAAATTTTTGCACATTTGTTTGATGACTCTGTTGTTAGCAAATTTCGGAATAGATCGATATTTGTTTCTTCGCATTATTTTTTATTTAATGTTGGATTTAGAAATTACTTCAACAATTTGAATTTTCTTGCAAATGTAGTTTTTTGTTTAATTTTGTAAATTTCCTAAAAGCTTAATTTTGCAGAAAGTTCAATTATTTCGGGGATTCGCATATCTTATAAAACTCCAATTTTCTTAGAGAGTCTAATTCTTTTGAAATTTTTAACTTTTCTGATAATTTAAAATTTTTCTAGAAATTTATATTTTCCTGTAATTTTTATTTATTTATTTATTAATTATTTATTTATTATATATATTTATTATTTATTAATTTATTTTCACAAAAATTTATATTTGGAGAAAGAAATGGATTTTTCAAAAATTTGGGTTTTCTTGATAATTTTGAATTTTCACAAAAACTTCCAATTTCTTGAAAATTCAATTTTTTCGAAAATTCAATTTATTTTTGAAATAACCGTACGGGTCAACCGTATCTTGATTTTCATCATCTTTATCTACATTATCATTCATTGTTTTGATTGACGGCTTTGACAGTAGCAGTACTTCAGTATATTTTTTAAAATTTTAGATTTTCTAGTGAAGTATCTCACAAATTATTGTTTTACTTCAGTTAAAACAATTTCAATTGTTATTGCGTTTTGATCATTTGTTGTGCTGTGTTTAATTGTGGAGTTTTGAATCTTTTTTTAATAAATAGATTGGTGTATCCATCAAAAAATCGCTAATTTCTATCGTGTGAAAAGTGTTGTAAAACTTCCAGCTTCTGCAAGCATTATTTCGCTTTCCTCTAGTGGATTTTCGAGAATTTTGCTTTTATTAGAAGCATTTATCTATTTAGAAAAAGTTGTAAAATTTTGTGAAGTTTCGAATTAACTTTTCTAATAAAAAAATGTAATTTAATTTGTGATCATCACGGGAATCTTCCGATTTGTGTTTTTGTTGACAAATGACATGACATGGCCAATTTGTTTACATACATTCGTCCAAAAGCGGCAACACCGAATTGGAATTTATTCATTGTCATTGTTACATAATCGTAAACTTTTGAGATTGGAAAGATTGTAGTATAAAAGCTCTTCTTGTAATTTCAACGCTTGGAAGTGAGACGAAGTTTTACCTGCGGTTATATAAACTTAACATAGTGAAAGGCAACTATCAAGGAAGTTAAATTATAAAATACTTCCCATTACATAAGGTGAAATAGAAGTTCATTTAATTTTGGTTTTAACACAAAGGTTCAAAAAAAGATTTTTACCCCCTTTTCCTCTCTGTACGCTAGGGTATTATTGTAGTTCACTCCTCCTTCCCCCTTTTCGTACGTACCTTTAATGAATTAAATAATATTTCCTTAACTTAATCCAATTTGAAGTATTTTCTGCATAATTTGAAAAAAAAACTGAAACAGCAATTATCATCAATGCCGCCTTCTGTTAAGTCGTAAAGAATCAAAAATTTCGAGCTGGAAATTCAGTCAAAGTCGCATATGTTCATGAAACATTTGATTTCATTCCACACATTCACAAAATTTCCTCGACGTGAGTCAGGGTCTTCCAGGCGAATTAGCGTCGATTTTGTCCGTGTGGCCGCGTTTGTTCGAACAATAGAATTCTGAGAAATATGTGGATATTGAATAAACATATTTATTTATTTATTTAAACTCATCAAAAAAATAGTAATGTGTAACTCCAATGAGTTAAAAAATAATTTGAAGGAGTTACAAAGAATAAAAATTTATTTTTAGTTAAACAAAAATTAAGCAAAGAACTAATAAGTATTATCGCCAGAATCATAAAAAATTAATTTTAAACTTTATGGTTATCTTTCATGATTAAAGTTCATGGTTGTGCTCGCTAACGATTTTTTAGCGACGCTAGTTTCAAGAAATATTGGCCTCGCTAGCGTGATTCGCTAATCTAAAAATAATTAGCGCGCTGACAAGACTGTAACGTTGCGAATAGTAACAAAAATTAAAAGCTAAAGGAGAAAACAACATTTTGAACTTTTATGACAAAATTTTAACGTCATTCAATTAATTCTTAATTTATACAAAAAGTATAGTCCGCATTTGTTACGCGTATGATAACTAAAATACACTATCATGTTAGCGAAAAACTAGCGATTAGTTAGTTGGATTTTAGCGAGCGCTAGTCGCTATTAGTGAGAAAATCCCAATTCTAGCGTCGCTAGTAGCGACGCCAGTTTTAGCAACGCTAACCCAACCTTGCTAATAAGAGCAAAGTTTTCCAATTTTATTATAAAAAATTTAATGAAAGTTTAAAAAAGGAAAAAATATTTTAAGTTAGACGTATCTTGGTTAAATTTAAAGGAAAAATTTAGGCCAAAATAATTGAAAAAGCATGGAGAAGAGAATTCACGAAACGTTAAAAAATTGCTTATTTCAAATAAAAATTGTCAAACGAAAATAGCTTTGGTTTAGTTACGACTTCGGTATGTGTTGAAAAAATCAGATTAAATTTTAAAGAGTTCAAAAGATCATTGAATAATTAATCAGGTATTTTCGAACGAATGATGCGAGTTGCATTGAGTTTCTGATTTGTATTGGTAGCAGATTGAAGAGTGTAGGCTCAGCGAACTGAAAGCAGCGCTCTCCATATTTAGTGGATAAGGCAGGTTTTCTCAAAAGATAGGAGTATCTAATCCCGTAGCGGTTAGAGTTCTCAGAAAACGTCAATGAATGGTGCTTTAAGTCTCTAACACAAGGAAAAACGAATTTACAGATAGCAAACTCGTACATCTTCGGAACAGTTAGCATGGTCGGAAACTCATCCCTGAAGAGAAGTAGAAAATTGCACTGGTAGCTGGTGAGCTGCCTTAAGCGCTCTTCTATGCAGAACCTGCAATTCGTCCATTAGTGTCTTTTTAGCCAAACCCCACACACCAATACAGTACGTCAAATGACTATGGACTGTTGAAAAATATATGAGCCTGAGTATTCTCTTCGGTAGGAAACGTAGTTTTCTGATAATTCCAATTTGACAAGAGACATTTTTACAAAAATAAATGAAAGTAATTGTACGCTGATGTAATTGTAACTCTTACGTTTCTGCAAGATAATTTATTTTGTTAATGAGGAAAATGAGTAGTCTTGTAAAAAACTTAATGTGAACTTGATCAAGTATGCAAATCATATTATTCTGTAATAAAAAATCATTGTAAAAACGAACAGCCAGATTATCAAACGTAGATCAAAATTAGTCCCTGTTCAATACAATTACATGGTCCTTCGAGTACAAAATGAACTCCATGGAAGACAAAAGAAAGAGCGAGTGCAACAATAAAGGTGTGCCACCGCAACGATTCGGATTTGAGAATTGTGATGAAATCCAGAATGTCGTCAAGCAAATTCAATCAGATGAAGCGTGGGGAGGTTTCAGCTTTTCGAATACACTCATACGTGCAGACGAAAATGTTGTACAGTCGCCGAATTTTGCAAAATCGGTGAAAACGAAAGTGAATACGAAAAGCAGTCGAAAAAGCGTTCGAGAAATTGAATTATTAAAGAAAACGATGGAACAAGATGCTGAAATTCATCGAATTGAAATGATGGAGTTACAAAAGAAGAAAGAGTTCTTGTTACGAGAACTAAAAATGAAGGAAGACGAAATATCGAACAATTGCGAAGACGAAGACGACATAGATGAAATGGACCCAATTCAACGCAGAAAAAATACAGACGAATGGGTCAAGAAAATTCCTCGTCTCTCGAACGTAATTGAATCCGCACGGGAAGTAAACGACTTCCGTTGTGAGCGATAAGTACTCGTCAAAATCGTACAGAAAATTCCACTCAAAACGACATCTTAATCTCTGCCTTCAAAGCATTGCAAACTCGAGATTTGAAGGATTTACCAGTTTTCAACGGCGAGAACGTATTGGAGTGGCCAAATTTCATAAGCGAATTCAAACGATCAACCGATGAATACAACATACAACCGAATAAGAACTTACGACGACTGAACAAGGCGCTGGAAGGTAGCGCGCGTTTGAGTGTTCAGACATTGCTGACATCACCAGACAATATCGATGAAATCATTTCCCACCTGGAAATGAGTTTTGGACGTCCGGAATGGATCTTGCAGCATTTGATTTCCGAGTTACGTGCCTTGCCAGCAATGAAAGAGGAAAACATTCATCAATTCAAGCTTTTTTACAACAAACTGTTCGGTGCAATAACAACGATTCGAAACATGAAAACGGACCGTTACATGCAAAATCCGGAATTGTTGGCCTGTTTAGAGGAGAAGCTTCCATCGACGACCAGAAACTATTGGATTCATTACAAGGCGGAGTGTCGAAGAAGAAATGTGAAAGTCACGATTGGAGAATTTGGAGAATGGTTTAAATATGAGCTCGACGCTCAATATGCCGGTTTATCGATTAAGGACGTCATGAAGAAACCAAATAAAGCAAATGTACTGGTCGTCAATTCAACACTGCCGCCGGAAAAAGAGAAATGGTGTCACAAATGCAAAGTGGTTCGCCATTACTTGGAAGATTGTGCTGAATTCAAGAAAATGAAGGTCGATCAACGGCGAGAATTTGTCAAAAAGAACAACATTTGCTTCCTGTGCCTCATCAAGAGACATCAATCGCGAATTTGTCGGAAGAAGGACTCGATACCGAAATGTTCAAAATGCAACAAAGGCCATGCCGACATCCTACACATGGAAAATTGTCCGATTGCAGACGTCCATTGTATCAAGACTTGCGATGTATTGCTGAAAATTGCAATGGTAGTGGTGAAGAGTTCAACGAAGACAATGACCGTCCCTGCATTTTTCGACGATGGTTCTACCACCACAATGATCGATGAAGATTTGGCAAACGATTTAGGGTTGGAAGGAAAAATCAGTCCAATCACGTATCGCTGGACGAACGAGATAACTCGAACCGATAACGAATCGAGACTTATCAATTTGCAATTATCGTCCACAAACAAGAACGCTAAGGTCTACGAACTGAACAACGTAAGAACCGGAAAGAACCTGGCAATACCATTCCAAAACTTCAACGTGAACGACGTGTTATATTTGCATCCATATCTGAAGGAGCAAATGTTAAAGAACGTGTCGGACGTTCAGCCACTACTCTTGATCGGGTCGAACAACGCCAGTTTGACAACACCACTCAAAACGATTCAGTACCGAATGAATGGACCTGTTGAATGTAAATCTCGTCTGGACTGGACGATACATGGACCAATATATCAAAACGTTTCATCGGCATCATCCATTTCCGTTCATTTATGTACTAAAACGAGCAGTGATGAAACATTGAGCAATTTCGTCAAAGAAACGTACGCAATCGAAAATTTTGGTGTTCGATGCGAGTCAGACAAGTTGTCAGCAGCGGACGAATTGGCTATGCAGATTATGCGCAGAACGTTGAAGAACATTGGCAACAAATTTGAAATCGGTCACTTGTACAAATATCCTGGAAAAAAGTTTCCGACGGAAGAAAGTAAGCAAATGGCATTGAGGCGTTTGTATTCTGTTGAAAGAAAAATGGATCGCGATCCGAAATTTGACGACGAGTACATTAAGAAAGTAGACGAATACGTACAGAAAGGGTATGCAGAAAAGCTGACTGGAGACGATGCCAAAGATACAGACAACACATCCTACATACCACACTTCGACGTACACAATCCGAACAAGTCAGGCAAATTTCGTTGGGTTATGGACGCTAAAGCCAAAGCCGGTAATTATTCGCTTAATGATTTACTGCTTCAAGGTCCCGATTTTGTACCACCGTTGTTGGCCGTGCATTGGAGAGGACGTTTGAGACCGGTTGGATTTAATTCAGACATTGCAGAAATGTTCCATCAAGTGCAAATCCGACCTGAAGATCAAAACTCTCAACGTTTCTTATTCAGAGGAAAAGATCGTGACCGTGCACCTGACATCTACAGAATGAAAGCGATGATATTTGGATCCGTGTCGTCACCATCAGTTGCTCAATTCGTGAAGAATGAAAATGCCAAATTGTTTGAGAAACAGTTTCCCAGCGTTGAACGTGCTATAGTAAAGCAACATTACGTCGATGATTATGTCGATTCTACAAATTATGTCGATGAAGCAATTACACTGGCAGCAAACGTTTTGTAAGTACACAAGAAAGGAGGATTCCGTTTGATGAAGTGGTGTTCAAACTCTGTCGAATTCATGCGAAGCATTCCCGAAGACATGAGACTGCCTGACTACGATCAACTCAAAGAAGTTCGAATGCTGGGAATCGTGTGGAATTTCAAAAATGACGAATTGGTCTTCAATTTGGATTTCAAAAAGTTCGACAAATCGTTGGTGAACGGCGAAATTGTTCCGACGAAACGACAACTGCTAAAGTTCCTGATGAGCATCTACGATCCGCTCGGAGTGCTATCCCCGTTGGTAACAAAACTAAAAATATTGTTTCAGGAGTTGTGGAGACTCGATACGAAATGGGACGATCCAACGCCAGATGGAATATTCGTGAATTGGAAGAAGTGGATGGCCGAAGAGAAATCAATTGGACAAGTGCGAATTCCCCGTTGTTACTTGGTCCCAGAATACGTTAACGTCCAACTGCATACGTTCACGGATGCTGGCGACAAGGCGTACTGTTCGATGACATTCATTCGTATCGAAATGGCAGGACAAGCGTACGTTGCACTGGTACAAGCAAAATCCAGAGTGGCACCGATAAAACAGTTGACAATTCCACGGCTCGAGTTGCAGGCAGCAGTCACTGGCAGTCAAATCACTAGTACCATCGATAAGGAATTGGGGATAACAATCAGCAAACGATTTTTCTGGACTGATTCCACGGTCGTGTTGGGTTGGATCAACACAAAAGAAAAGCTGGGTCCGTTCGTAGGCAGTCGAATAACGAAAATTGTTGACTGTACTCGTCGAGACGAATGGTTTTGGATACCAACGCATTTGAATCCTGCCGATCTTGCAACGAAGACATCGAATTCAGTCGATCTATCCGAAACGTCCACATGGTTCAATCGTCCGGAATTTCTGAAGCTGCCAGAATCGCAATGGCCGATCATCAGCCCACCAATACCGAACCAAAACGAAATGGTGATGTTCATTCAAGAGTTGGAATCACGTGAAGAGACAGTTGCGACGATACGATCCGAAGTCCAAGAAAATTCGTTGCCAGACATTAATCGATTTTCGCAGTACAATCGATTAATACGCTCGACTGCATACGTTCTGAAGATGGTGAAGAATCTGAAATTACCAAAGAAGAATCGACCGGAGTATTTATCGATCAGCGTGCATGATTTACATGAAGCCGAAATCTTGTGGTACAAGAAATTGCAACACGATTGTTACCGGGAAGAGATACACGATCTGAAGACCAAAGGTTTCGTTAAGAAGAGCAGCAGTCTGTATCAATTGAGTCCGATAATCAACAGCATTGGCATAATTTGCATGAACGGTCGAATTCCGGGAGAACATCCGATTATACTGGAACAGAAACATTCATTCACAAAGCTGTTGGTCAGCTGGTACCATCAAGTTAATGTACATCGAGGCGTTGATATCGTCATCAACCATCTGCGAGAAAAATTGTGGATTCCGATGTGCCGAAGTGTCGTAAAACAAGCATTTACGTCGTGCATGATGTGTCGAGTGCGAAATCCTAAAGTCAGAATGATCTAAATGGGCGATATTCTAATGGAACGATCCGAAAGATGCAATTTTCCATTCACATACACCGGTTTGGATTACTTCGGACCGATCATGGTTAAGTATGGTCGTCGATTTGAGAAAACGTGAGGAGCAATTTTCACCTGTCTAACGACAAGAGCCATTCACGTGGAGTTGGCATCGTCGTTAACCACCACGTCAGCAATAATGGCCATAACTCGATTCATCAACATACGTGGCGTTCAGAAGAAAATATTTTCGGATAACGGTTCGAATTTCGTTGGAGCTGACAACGCTCTGAAAGAGTTTATCGATAACTTGGACAATGACGAAATCGAAAGTAAACTATCGATCAGAGATGTTGAATGGGTATTTAATTGCCCAGCGGCACCAAATCGTGGCGGCGCCTGGGAGCGAATGGTCAGGTCAGTGAAGGAGGGATTGAAAGTTCTGGTGGATACGGAATATCCAAATTTCGAGGTCTTATCGACGGCACTGTCAGAAGTCGTAAATACGGTAAATAACCGCCCATTGACGTACATTTCGTCAGATACCGACAACTTCAACATCAAGGCAATTACACCCAACGACATTATTTTGCTGCGTGCCAACCATTCCCAATACGATGTGAAAGTCGAGTACAATTCTGATCCGAGGGAAACATGGAAAATGGCTCACAAAATTGCCGACGAATTTTGGTATCGATGGGTGAAAGAGTACAGGCCGTACAGGCCATTGTTATTGAAACGAGCGAAATGGCCAGACAATCGGAATGATCCACATTTACAGGAGGGCGATTTAGTACGAAATGTTGACGAAAACGAAATTCGTGGACGTTTTCCCAAAGGCATTATCGTCAAAGTTTTTCCTTATGCAAAGGGTATCGTTCGAATAGCCGAAGTGGAATGCGTAGTGGGTAATTCGAGACGAGTATACAAGCGACCGATTTCAAAAATTGCGAAAATTATCATTTCATCGGAAGGGTTGGAGAATGTTAATGAGGAAAATGAGTAGTCTTGTAAAAAACTTAATTTGAACTTGATCATATTATTCTGTAATAAAAAATCATTGTAAAAACGAACAGCCAGATTATCAAACGTAGATCAAAATTAGTCCCTGTTCAATACAATTACATATTTATCTTCGAGGAGGAAACTTGTGTCCCGAGCCAAAGGCTAGGGATATAATCCTCCGAGAGTGTCTCTTCAGGGATGAGTTTTTAATAATAATTTATTTATCCTCTCGGAGGATTATATCCCTAGCCTTTGGCTCGGGATACAAGTTTCCTCCTCGAAGATAAATTTTCCCGCAGATGTGTAATAATTATTATATGCACATCACTACGTTTGTAACCAGTCGAAATATAGGCATTTTTGTGTGTAGAGTCCTCTGAAACTTGATAAATTAATTGTTTCACAAAGGTGAGGAGTACCGGGTTTGTAAAAGATTTAGGCTTTAAACTGCATTACCACGCCGTTGCCGTTTACAGCACTAGTTTACACCAAAAGACAATAGAAAGAGCTTTCGGAGGTTCCGATTTCAATGGAGGCTGTCAAATTCTTTCATTTTCATGAAAAAATAGATTGTCTTAAAACTGGGGATTCCAAGATGCCCTTTTTACCACGTTCATCTTAATGTAAAGTCTTGCTTTAGAAGGATTCCCAAGTCAATCCTTACAAAAAAGACATGATGGTGTACGACTGAAAACATCGAAAGAAATTCGGCCGGACAACCGGTACTCAATGGTACTCACCTCAAATCACAATTATGAATGCTTCGTCATATGATAAAACCGGATCAGGACTTAACTTTAGTTTACAAGGGAGATAATGTAGCCATTCTCTCCCTAGGGAAACCCCTTTACATCGCAGGGAAATGATTTGATATGGAGACCATACAAAGTTCTAAAAATTTTAGGGGTTGGTTAGTGTTACAGGCCACGGAAAAAAATTTTGTTTTGAATACAGTTAAGCTTCCGATTACCTCTCAAATAGAAATCACAACAAACGATGTTCGAATTTTTATATGAAATTGAATCGACGTGACTAGCCTTCAGTTTGGTGTCTAAGTTATTGAAGAGCGAATGCACATGAATTCATAAATTAATGTAGAGTTGCTACCTATTTGTTTGTATGAGTGCTTCAGCTGCTAACTAGTTGGTTGAGAATTTCATGTCTAAATTATGAATTTGCTAACTGTATATACAATTCGCTTATATAATGTATCATAAACATTTATAATCAAAGTCAAGATGTGTCCACATCAAAAAGATGTGACCAAGTTCATGTATATGAACAAAACATATGCAAGAGACATGCGCAACAGAATAGAAATGGCATAAAGAATTGATGTTGCAAAGGGACTCGAACGCATCAAAGTAAATATTGCCTTAACTCTCCACAATCAATTGGATTGGAAATTCCCGAAAGAGCAATATTGAAAAAGCCGTCTGACGAAACGGAATAAAACTTCTCCAAAACCCCGAAATAAAAAAAAGATTTCAAACAAATTTTCAAAAAAATGTTTTTTTTGTACTAGGACCGATCTTAGAACAGACTTAGGACCTCGGACTCATACTTGCATGTACATGTACAAATAAAAGTTTGGTTCTTGTTTCTCTACAACACTGCACAAAAAACATATATATTGATGAAAAACCACCGACTATCGTGTCGCGTAGTGTGAGTTTCCCACACTAAGAACCCTGCAGCCTGAATCATTCGGCAGATTTTAACTAATTTTTTTTCTTGATTTCCTTGAGTCTATATCTTTCGTTCAAAACCTTGAGGAGCGATTTCCGATCAGGTTTAACTGATTGTTGTAGAAAAACACATTGGGTTATAGCAGAGACTCATTTTTAGGACGCTGTTTCTTCCATGAATTTTTGGGCATTCCTAGACCTTTTGAATGAAAAAGTATTTACGAAAATCGGAAAAAATTTACTCGAGCTATGTACAAAAGACCAAAAACCACTTAAACGGCCCTAGCTCAGCAACGCTTAGCTCGACAATGCACAAAGGAAAACAAAATTTGAAAATGGGTCAAGTTTTACTCGAGTTATCGTGTCGACAGACGTATGTTCTTACGAACGGACAAAATTTGTTTTCTAATATTTCTCTTATTTAGACCAACCATAAAACGAAAAACCCACCAACTACCGTGTCCTGATCCAGCTAGTTACAAACGACGTAGTAAACGCAATAAACCTCTTTCCGAAACACTTCGTTCTTTGTACAGGTCTAAAAAGCGGTCATAAGCGTTCCTTAGGTAGCCAGAGTACTATAAAAAAATACCTGACCACTTTGTGAATTTTATAGTAAGCCTTCATCGTTTCATAGGACCCGAACCAAGAATCGGCATTTCCATGAGAACGAGAAAGCGACTGGTTAAAGGGGGGCTATCTAAAGAGCATGTGTTGAGGTCTGGTCAGAATATGAGTGCGCTAAACACACTAAGAACTTCTGTGGTAAGCCAAATAAAGAAGTTAGTAAAACCCTACTAGCACTGAACAGAACTGACATCAAAAGTACAGTAGAAACGCACACTAAACATTGTGGATTGAATGAATATCTACACAAGATCGGCTATGTCGACAGTCCCAAATGCTTATGTGGTCACAACTTTGAGACAGGCATCCATATCATCTCGAATTGTCCGAAATACAGGCGTAGAAGGATCTTAGATAAGGATGAGCTACTTGAATCGGACTTGAGATTGGACGTGGTAATGACTGAAAAGCCTGTAGAATTTCTGAGAGTGGCTAAAAGACTCAATTGAAGGCTTAGCTATTTCTGTCGTGCGCCAACAACAGCAACTACATCATCGACGTCTTAGGAATGTGGCCTCCCGTCTAAGTGCAAATATGTCATATTATCCTATTTTATATCATGTTATTGGTTTTTGGATCCATAACTGGAAGGCTGATTTCATTTCTCATTCTTCATTTACTACACTCAACTCAATTTGACCTAACTATACTTTTAACTTTCAAATTCTAATCAGACCTGTTTCGATATTTATTTTATTTATACTTGTACTTGAATTGTATTTGAATTTATATGTGTATATGTAATGGTTTGACTTTCCTACAATAAACGTAAGATCCACAGGGGGTACAAAGGATCATTGATGCGGGTGCCAGTCAACCGTCAAAAGTTGACAACCCGAAAGATTCACTTATCTATCTATCTCTATCTAAGCCTGACGTTCAACTTGCACGACCCCCCTGGAATACTAATAGAGCCCAAGTGGCTAAATGAAGCCTTTCTACCGCTTGGCGTTTGTTTTCTTATTGAAACAATATGAGACAGAAGTTATAATTAAATTTTCTCGAGATCACTATTTACTAAAAATAAATTTATAATGTCACCAACGCTTGTGAAAAACTGATCGTTTCAATACAACGGAATTTCTTTTACCGAGGTAGAAAAAGCCGCTTTTATCTGCACAAGTTCTACTTTTTTTAGTGCCGGGTTTGTTATCAATTTAGGTAGTCCGCTTACGGCTCACCTCTGTTTAAAAATAAAAATATGCCTCAGAAAGGCTGGTCATTGCTTAATATTCAGTAAAATTTTAGTGCCAAGTGCTCAAATCATGTCTTGGAAACCACGACAGTATTATTCTCACTGGGAGACAAAGAAAATGCATAAAAGTTGCACATTTTAGTATCGTTTGCAACACCGTAATATTTCGTGTTTCGATACGTAAATATGCATAAAAGTTGCACGTATTGCTACAGCAACTGACTTTGTCGCATAGTAAGATTATTATGCTCAACGCCCATTTATTTTATAAAATCAAATGATGTCCTCTAGCAAACATCAATTTGTTTGACAATAATTCCAAATATTACTACCCATCTCATGCTGCTAAACCATTAGCTTTTCGAATTTCACCGTCAACATCAAAACATCATGCTTGAAAATTTGCATATCATTGCAAAAATAAACTTGAAATTTGTTCATGTTCATATGAAAACAGGTAGAAAAATGGTGTGTAAACAGTAAGCTTCATCGATATTTATATCGTTAACGAACTGTGTACCTTCGAAAATGTTGAGGTTCCTTCACATGATTTGGGTGTAATTCTTTGATAGTGTTTCAGTTCTGGATTTGTATGACAATGACTTTCAATTTCGATAATTTCTGTATAATTTGCGCCTGCGGGTCTTTTGTAAAGAGCGAAATTCATGTCAAAGTGGAACTGTAGAACTCAAGAAGGCAGGTCGGTGCTAGATGAAAACCGCACGGCACCCAATGGCGAGGAATTGGGATATTATTGGGAATAAGCGCGAGCCTAGGGTGGAAACCGAGACATCTAGTAGTCTCTTCTGCGATTAATGTCCTGATGATGACGACGGTAGCAGTGGACGTCAGGCTCTACTACCACAGTCTCCGCTTTTACCTGTGTTGGGGCCAGCTGCCATGACCCTGCGGTAAAGAATTCGCCCTTGGTGAGGGCTTCGACCAGTTCTGCTAACCGATTACACTTGGGGCCTTACAATCCCAACACTAGTAGGAGGAAGGATGTCGCGACGCACCCAGTGATCCTACTGGAATATGCCGAAGGACTTTTTACAAAGAAATTATGGGTGTAAGAATATGCAACATTTAAAAAAAATTTAAAGTTTCTTCTAGCAGATTGACAAATTTTCAAAGTGCGCCGCCAAAAACGTAGTTGCGTAGTAGTGAAAAAAAGCACTAGCTAGCACCAGATTGGCTTACGAATTGCCTTAACCCTCGTGTAACTCTGAAAAATATTGATTGCACGGATCAGGTCGATTTAAAATCTAATCAAGATTCGATCAAGGCATTTCGCGTCGTATCTGGCTGAGCTCATGCCCGAACTATAGGAATACGATTTTAAAATTTTTCAGATTTCTTAACTTCACGCAACCAAACACCTAAAAAATGTGAAGACTATTTCAAATCGACTTACACATTGACATCACATTTGCGTACTCTTAGTACAAGTGACATACCCGCAGCACAATTCTTCACAATTTATTTATATCGTCGCTGTTATGTCGTTCTTCCTACACACAATATACAATATTTTCACAAAACTGTGATACACTCAAAAAAGTTCAATGATTGACATTCAGATGGCAGCCCGATGCCGAAAATCTATGATTGGAGTGCTGATGTATAGTGCATACTTGAAGAGGCAATAATTTCGCTTGATATCTACATTTCTAGAGCTAAGAATACAGAAAACAGATTTCACAAAAAAAAAAAAACGCAGCAAGCAACCGCTTTATTTATTTACATATTTACACATTTACATATCTATTAGGCCGATTTAAAGAGAGAATTTCGATCAGTTTCCGAAATTTTCGATCATCAATAAGGAAAATATCTACAAGCGACGACGTAAGAATTGTATTTATTATATACGCCGACGACGTATTTTATCCACCATGCACATATAGGAACGCCGGTTACGTACTATGTGAGTTATAATACGATCGTTTCGTATAATGGCATACATTACACAATACTTAAATAGGGTTTATGATACGTTAGCCGCGTATATAATACGTATTACAAACACAATTCTTACTTGAAGATATTTTCCTCAGTGATATTGCCATACAGACACAACAAAAAGGCATGATCAGAAGCCATTTGCATAAGAAACTTAGTGCGAAAGAGACAAAAAATTTTGTATGGACTTTTGCATAGATTTTTCTTTCTCTCTTTCGCACTAAGTTTCTTATGCAAATTACGGCAGATTTGTATGCCTTTTGTTTCTGCTGTAACAAACAAACACTTATGCAATTACCACTACAATCAAGTGACTTTATACCATCAATATGCAAATGTTGTACCTTAAAGAAGAGAACATAACACCTCTTTGCATATGCCTTATAAGAAAACAATGGTGCGGCTCCTCGCTCCAAATTCCTTCAAGTGAATCGATCTATTTTTCAATTTGGCAGCACTGTTCACGGTCTCATTAAGTAGCTCTATAACCCAAGAATGAGTCATCTGTTAAATCTTCTCTTTAGGGCTACTTGTTAACTTAGGGAAACTGCATGGACCCAAACTCAATTTATGGCGTAATGAAGGAATATGCACAACTTCCATTTCGACATATTTAGATTTTAGATGTAAAGAGTTATGGTTGAAATTACACACCTTCGTTTGGATCTACATATTTTACTAAAGACCATACACCAAACAGCATAATTGTAATGAGTTGAGAAACTAGCTAAAGGATCAATCTAGTCCAGGATTTTGCTGTATATGCAATCTTGAAACCTTTAACGTGTAAGACTACGCAACGATTATAAATTGTGAAGAATTGTGCTGCCACGCCATTGAGGTACATTTGATTATACGAAAAATACATTCATCTCTAACAATAAGTATGAAAAGTATGTATTAGAGAATTTACTATGTGGTATATTGTTTGAACGCACATTCGTGCGTACAAATTTACTCGTTACTGATGGAGCGTATAAGAAATATAAAAAAATTATTTAAATTTATTTGAAACAATAAATTTCCTTTGAGGTGTCATTAAAACATTTTTATGTTTATTTTCGGAGAACACAAGTGCTGTTTGTGAAACTTCTGTTTAGGCTTAATGATGTTGTTCAAGAATATGTTTGTGTTTCTGTAGTAAATTATCGGGAAAAAAATGTTTATCACAAATTACTAATGAATTGGATACAAATTTCGGTATTGTTCTATTAGTTTTACAATTAAAACGCGTATGACTGTGACTAATAAATGAGACTGTAACACAAATTCATTAGACAAATTTTCCTGTTATCCACCAAAACGTGCCGAAGAAATTTTGCGAAAAACAAATAACAGAAACAATAAACTATGTACAACACATACAGAAATGGCACATGAAAACAACATGTACAACACATACAGAAATGGCACATGAAAATTAATTGCAAATTATTTATTTTCTTAGAATCAATTAAGTTACGTTTAATTTCATAAGTTGCATTCGAAGGCCTCAATGTTTCTTACAGAAAAAATGAGTTCAGACCGGATTGACTTAAATCAATTTAGATATCTTTATTATTTATGCACCATGCACTGGATGTCGGTCGAATTGCGCGAGATTGGTGAAAAGGCCATTTTGATTGTGAGATGAGTTAGCACAACACATGTTGTGATGAGCTGTGATATCCCTTAGAAAAGCGTTGTGATGAGTTGTATTATCACAAGATTATTCAGGAGTGACAGTGGTGAGTATAACAAAATACACAAAAGGCAAATTTGTGACATTTGTGAAATCGATGTTGTGAGTTGTGATATCTTGAGAAAAGCTTTATGATAATTGTAATCCCACATCATTTTAGGAAAAAACATATTGACGCTATTCTTACAATGAGAGATAATTCCATCCGCACACTAGCTACACTATGGTAAAAAGAATACTCGTATAACTTATATCGTATAACAATTTCAGAAGGCACCCTGTGGCCGAAAAAGACAATGTTGGATGGGGAAAAGTATGAGTAGATTTATAGATGGCGGCCTGGTGCCGAAAATTAGTCGAAGTCGGTACTAAATATTATTATTAGAAAAAAGTTCGTCGAAAAGGGATCCTATGGGTTTACCACGACGTTTGTAACCACCCCAATTTCGACCCGGGAGTCCTTAGATGAGTCCTTAGGGAGTCCTTAGATGAAGAATCAAAAGCAATAAAAAAAATGTGTGTACGTCACCGCCATAACTCGAGTAAAACTCAACCGATTTTCATAATTTTTTTTTTGTTCGAAAGGTATGAGCATCCCTGACAATTTATGGAGGAGATTTTTTTTTTAATTTTTGAGGTTTAGGACTTAGCCAGGGCACTAAAACTGAATCTACTCTACTAGGGCCCAAAGTGTTTTTTCTACATGAATCGGGTAAATCTGATCCGATTTTCAAAAACTTTTTTCTCCTGAAAGATAATCAAAAAATTGATTGCAGGATAGAATTTGGGGAAAATCGGTCAAAAACTTTCGAAGTTACGGTCGAAAAAGTTGGTAGAACTTTTTCACTTATTTCTCTGCCAATTTAGAATGGAAGTAGCTATTCAAGGTTTTGAATGAAAGATGTGGACATCAGAAAATCACGAAAAAATATTTAGTGAAAATCGTTTGAGTGGTTCGGGCTGCAGTGTCCCTAGTGTGGGCCAAACTTATGCTACCCGACCCTACACAATATTTGGTGGTTTTTCGTGAATATTCCTTTGATGATTAGGTTTTTAGACCTGTACGGTGAGCGAAGTTCTTCGAAAAGGGGTCTTATGCGTTTACCATGACGTTTGTAACCACCTTAATTTCGACCGGGGAGTAGGGAGGGAACACCGATCATGGTCCTTAGATGACGAATCAGCAATAAAAAAATGTCCGTCCGTGCGTCCGTCTGTCATCGCGATAACTTGAGTAAATCTCAACCGATTTTCAAAAACTTTTTTTCCCTGAAAGGTAATGGTAGGTGGAAATATCTTTAATGGGGTTGAAAGGGCCGCCGAGCTAGTGGTTTTTGGTTTTTTGTACATAGCTCGAGCAAATCTTTTCCAATTTTCATATTTTTTTTTGTTTGAAAGATCTGGGCATGGCCGACAATTAATGGAGGAAAATGTATTTAAATTTGAGTCCTTAAACTTAGCTAGGGCACTAAAACCGAGTCTTTGCTAGCGCCATACGTGTTTTTTGTACATAATTCGAGTAAATCTTTTCTTATGGAAGAAAGTTTTTTGGATCTGAGTCCTTCGACTTAGCTAGGGCACTAAAAACGAGTCAATGGTAGGGCCATACGTGTTTTTTGTACATAACTCGAGTAAATCTTTTCCGATTTCATAATTGTTTTATTAGTCGACAGGTCTATGAAAGCCCAACAATTTGTAGAAGAAATATTTTTGAGATTGGGTCCTAGGATATAGCTAGGACACTAAAAACGAGTCTCTGCTAGCGCTCTACATGTTTTTTATACATAACTCGAGTAAATCTCCCATTTTATAGAAGACAATTTTTTGGTTAGAAACCCTTGGACTCAGTCAGGACCCTAAAACTGAGAATCTACTAGGGCCCAACGTGTTTGCTTACATACGTTGGATAAATCCTAACTGATTTTGTTGATTCTTGTGCTATTTGAGAGATAATCGAGTACCGATTTATATTCAAAAACAAATTTGGACCCAGTGTCTGTGCTTAGGGCTGAAGTAGGCCTCAGGTCTGTCCAAAGGTCGGCCCTAACCAAAAAAATTTTGTTTTCTATGTTGCAGAGCAAATTAAGGGAAACATTTTTGTCTATGGAAGTATGTGTTCGAGGCATCTCCTTACGGTCCTAGGTCGGTGCTACGGTCGGCCCTAGACAAAAAAATGATTTTTCACTATGTTGTAGAGTAAATGGAGGGAAAGCTTTTTTTCTATGTAAGTATTTGTCCGAAGCCTCTTCTGAGGACCCTAGGTCGGCCCTAGACAAAAAAATGGTTTTTTGCTATGTTGTAGAAAAATTGAGATGAACATTTTTGTATATATGGGGGTCAATTTTGTACTTTCGGAAGGCCTTGTTTACGCCGATTCTTCGGACGGGTTTTTCAATATTACCCTCTCGGCAATTTCCAATACAATTTAATGTGGACGTAATTTCATACTCTTAAGAGTTAAGGTAAATTACTTAAAAACATTCGAATCTTTTCGTAACATCAACTCTATTTGCCACATCTATTCTGATACGTGCGGGTCCCTTGCATATGTTTTGTGCAGTGTTGCAGAGAAAAAAGAGGTGAACTTTTTTTCCATGGAAGTATGGTTCAGGGGCTTCATCGAAGGGCTCTAAATCTTTTCTAAATTTTGGGCTTATTTTAAGGAGTTGGGAACGTTTTTAGCGCCGTTGCTTCATACGAGTTTTTCAATATTGCCCTTCCGGCAATTTCCAGTTCAATTTAGTGTGGACGTAATTGCATATACTTAAGAGTTAAGGCAATATTTACTTAGATACGTTCGAGCCTTTTTGTAACATCTATTCTGTTTGCCACATCTATTCTGATACGTACGGGCCCCTTGCAGTTGCTTTCATATTAATTCGGCACAAAGCTGATCATGCCCTCTACATTCACAATAGAATAGATGTAATTTATGTGACGTACAGTATTCGTACGATGACATCCCGTTGAATTTATTTTGACGTATAGAAAAGTTGTGCTGTGTTCTATGTGAAACAATGTCAAATTCCATACATTTTTGATCCTCATCACAAATGATGTCTTTCATCACCAAAAAAGCATAATACTCAAAATGATTAATATTTTCAAGTACTTTTCTATTTCACTGAATACTGAAAGTATGACTTGCACATAAGGGGTCCTCCACTAAGTACTGACTTAAGGAGGTAGGGGGGCTCGACGAAAATGTGCGTTCGGTTCCATACATTTCAACGTTATTCCCCATGCATTTTTGCATACGAGGGGGGAGGGCTCTAAAGATAGTCATTTTTTGAGTACGTACTTTATTTATGAACCTTGAAAACAGCAAAACTTGAAGATTCCAATGATGCGGCTTAATAGAGGAATAACGCCGGTACTCAAAGTATTGTCCGGTTAATTTAGTGCGGCGGCTGAAGTATTTTTTAACTTAAAAAAGTTGCAAGTCAAATTAAATCAAATTGAATAAAGTTTAAGCAAATGGTCATTGCGAGGTTGTATTAAACTTTTATATCGAGTATACAAATCAATCTCAATTTGTATAAAATAATGAGAATTTTTGTTGTTTGTTGTTTGTTGTATGTAAGTGAAAGACCAACCATTAGCCATTAATAATATTTTTCAAATGAAAATTATGATCTGATTAAGGAGTTTTTCTTTTGAAAATTCATTTTGTTGAAAATTTTTTTGTTTCTCACACAAAGGGTCTGTCAATATGTCTGAAAATTCAAGCAAAGATCAAATATTTGTCATTTAGCTGCCGTTTTCGGACGACCTACACGACGGACGGCGGGAAGTGCAAACCAGAACTCTTCACACGATTAGTTGATTTAGCCGTCGGTCACCAGTTTTTTTAGTCAGCTGGATTCCGTCAACATCGTTATATATTCAAAAGTCTTAATTGTGCGGATTTTTTGACAATAAATCGCGTTGATGTCACGCATGTGACACTCTGCAGATTATGAATATATTCGGAATTATTATGAAAATATACGTTTTGTAAAGTGCAACGTAAATGAGGTAAAAAAACACACAGTATATCAATTATGTGGGTTTATGTTTCCATTGTGAACTGTCACACCCGTTTATGTTTGCTTTCAACGACGAGTTTGATCGAAATGTGACTTTTAATTGAAACGTAAACGGAACCAAGGAATTTTAATCGTCGAGATCACGGGGATGTCACTTATTCATCCAAATATCATTATTGCGGAAGAAGAAACAATCGATTTGTAACTCGATTCGGCCATGCAATGCAAATTTGTCGATGTTGCCGAATCCTATAACAAACTGAAAATTAAAAAACGGAATCTATAAAATGTAGGACGAAATTCAAAAACTCCAAAAAATTTTGTAAATTCGATGTAGATTTTTATAGTAAATGACACCCTCGTGGTCGAGGTAGTAAAAAGCTCATTTTGTTTCGAATTCTGCAACAAAGGCCAGGTTTGACACGAAATTCACAATAGTAATCCCTTAACGCAAAAGCTTAAGCAAAATCGAGTTTTTTGTGGCATGATTGTAGTGAAGTTACTTAAATACACTCTCACTTAACTCAGCACACTATTTCGATGTGGTTGTTCAGTTGGTTACTTTACAAGGGTAGAAAATTCCCACTAGCGAGACGTCTTTCACATTTTTTTCCTATTGAAAACTTAGCAATATGCTCATATTGTGTGCAGAAAATGTAAAAAAAATGTGAGTTATAGAACGAATCACACTAAATGGACAATGTGTATTCGCTAAGTTTCCAATGTGAAAAACGTCTTGCTAGTGTAAACTTTTCTACCTGGTGACGGGAATTTTTGTCCGTCATACAGAAAAAAATGAGAATTATCACACAGGGAGTTATCGCGCAGATAAATGGTTTTTATCACCCGGGGTATTATGGTCCAGAGGTTATTACTACTACCGGGGAGGGAATTACTTTATACCAGGCATCCTGAGTAACGTTATTTGTAACTTTATTTTTTCGTTACTGTAAGGTAACGTTACAAAATACGGGTTTTTGTAACCGTTACAACTATAACAAAAAGATAAAGTTACAAATTGTAACTTTGCAGTGAGAGCATGTAACGATTTGTAACAGAATATTTGCGCTACAATTTGCAACGTTACAAATGGTATTTTTATTTTTTCGTTACACCTAGTAACGTTACATATTGTATTTATATTTTTTCGTTACAGCCAATAACGTTACAAATTGTATTTATATTTTTTCGTTACAAGTAGTAACGTTACAAGTTGTATTTATGTTATTTCGTTCTAGTGGGTAACGTTACGAACTGTATAAAAATGGAATAAAAATAAAGAGTAACGTTACAAAGTGTAACAAAATAGAATAAAAATACATCGAGTAACGTTATCAAGTGTACCAAAATATATTAAAATACGTCGAGTAACGTTACGATATGTAACTTTTTTTTTATAAAATTATAACGTTACGGATGCCTGCTTTATACAAATCGGGTGTTTAGATAATCTATCGAGTGCTTTCCTAAAACGCCATTTCGTTAAATGTGTCGAAGAAGATTTTTAGAACCGTACGAAGAACGAAGCTCTTCAAAAAGGGGTCCTATGCGTTTACCACGACGTTTGTAACCACCCCAAATTCGACCCGGTAGTAGGGGGGAGAAGCTTCGATCATGGTACTTAGATGACGAATCAATAATAAAAAAAATGTCAGTCCGTCTGTCAACAGGATAACTCGAGTAAAAAAAAAAGGTATGGACATCAGAAAATCACGAAAGTTAAATAAGTCAAAATCTGTTTAGTGTTTCGGGCTGAAGAGTCCTCAGTGTGAACCCAACTCATGCTACGCGATCCTACACGATATTTGGAGGTTTTTTATGAATATTTCTTTTATGATGAGGTTTTTTCTGCAATGTGATGTTGCAGGTAAAAAAGAGGCGAACTCTTTTGTTCATAGAAGTACGAATCAATGCCTCTCCTAAGTGCTCTAGGTCGGTTCTTAGATCGAGCCTAGTGTAATTTTTTTTTTTCAATTTTTTTCCATTTTTCTTTTAATTTCGGACTTTTTTAAGGATTGGCAATATTTACTTTGATACATTCGAATCTTTTTGCAACATCTATTCTCTTTGCCACATCTATACGGGTCCCCTGCATATGTTTTTACTTTACTGTCAAAACTGCGGAAATCAGCAAAATGATAAAATATTGCAATGTTTTCGGCAGATCTAGAACTTAAACTAGTTTGAGTGAAAAAATCAATTATTTTTTACCCTTTTGAAACAGTGACACTTTATTGATAATAAGGCAATTGACATCATCGTTTTGACATCATCATCGCATTTTTACGCGATTGAGACAATTTCACAGTATAGACTTTTTGTTGAAATCATTTTATGATGATTCATTCCTCTTCGAAAAATCTTATCGGAGCCTATTCACCGCAAATTAAACTCACAACAAAACTGAACCTTTCGCACTGCTGTACGGTGCATTGTCATTTCTTAGTCTATAATGTGCATCATTGTTCTAAAATTATTCGTTCGTACTCCTCTTACTTTAGCGTTCTATTTTAATATTAAGAGATACGACATCACTTGTTGTGTTGGACACTAAAAGAATCAGAATTTCGGTTTTTCGATTCAAAGGTTTGTTGTATTCTAGTGCAATTGCTCTCGTGGGAGGACGAACTAGTATCTTAGCTAGACATGTTTCCGGATCGCGGAAAATATAATGGACGATGAGTACAATGACGAACTCCGAGAATTATACGCAGGAGGAAATCACAAGGAGGACATGGTAGGTAAAGATATTGGAAGCAGATGCTCTTACGCTTTGGATAGTACATTACATTGGACCCCGCGGAATTAATTCATTATTTCGGAAACAATTCTGTGAACTCGCAAACACACTCGGTTATTTTGAGAAATTCACTTTGGAAACTGTTATTTTGACTCTACACTAGTCAAATCAACAGTTTCCAAAACATGTTGCTCAAATAAACACTCGTGAATTTGGCTCATATCACGAAATTGTGTCCTTATGTAATGAATTACTTTGGCATGTAATGGATAATTTTCGCATGGATTAGGTAGTAAACAACTTTTCAAACGTATTCCTTTTAACGGATACACCAAACCCCTATTATACACTGCTATAAATGTCATTTTCTTTTCATACGTATCATTATTTTATGCTGACAAAAGTTTTTCCACTGAATAGAAAAGTATGTGAAATCTGTGTACTTTGACCATCAACAGAAGTTCTATAACTGACAGCTTGACCTGATAATTTTCAAAAAGTGAGAATTATATAGCAAGTTACATTGGACAGATGATTCTCTTTTAGATTGGGAATCCTTTAACATATTTCTAGAAAGTTATGCCATCTTTTGTTAATTCACATAATAATGCAGAAGTAGTGCGTTGCTCCTACAACGAAAAAAATGTATTGTGGGGGCACGGGGATGTCACTTATTCATCCAAAATTCATTATTGCCGAAGAAACAATCGATTTGTAACTCTCGATTCGGCCATGCAACGCAAATTTGTCGATGTTGCCGAATCCTATAACAAACTGAAAATTAAAAAACTGCATCTATAAAATGTACACGAAATTCAAAAACTGCAAAAAATTTTGTAAATTCGATGTAGATTTTTATAGTAAGTTGTGTGGGGCGATAACATTTTTGAAAGAGATATGAAGCTCCCGTTGACTCACAGTAGCTCAACTGCGCTCGTATACGCTTATAGCCTTAAAAATTGATTGAAAATGTCATGAAGCTTTGATACAACGTTACACGACTGGATCAAAGTAAAAATTTCATTGACAAATTGTATGTAGTTTCTAACGGAAAAATGTTAACTTCAAAGGGGAGACTAAATCGATGATGTAGCGGGATGTAAGCTCACGCAAATACAATACTTTTGTTTCTCACGAATCTAATTTCCTTTTTTTCCTGCACAATGTAAATGGGTTGATTATCGCGTAATGTGTATTGGCGATTTGCAACGGAAAGCATTGGCAGATCTAAAAGATATGAAATGTATGTGCTTGATTGATAATAATTTTATTGTTGAGGGAAAAAATGTCGTAACCAAGAAGTAGAAAATCACCTAGAATTTAATGCTATCTATTTATCGTGTGAATCGTCTTTGTAACGATAACACTAGTGTTACTAACCACATATGAAGGGTCAAGTAATGTCGCCTTTATCAAACCGAGAACGATAAAATCAAATCAATATTTTAGCATCTTAAATGAACGTTTGTAAACAACAAAGGATTCAAAAGGCTGTCGTTTTGAGACTTGGCTTTCAGTTACGCTACCCCGAAAGCAATGAGAACAAATTTTCCTTCATTTCACAGTGCCGTTATACTTTTATCGTCAAATTTTTTTGTAAGTTGGGAAGCTGCTACCCCTGTGAAAAATATTATTTGCTTTGAAAGCGAATAAACAACCCAAGAAGAAAGATAAGAAATAATTTGATCATGAAACAACCGTAAAATATCAATAAACCGAACAAAATCGAAAATCAGATTACAACTATTTACCAAAGACCAAAAGCAAGAGTTTTTTTCACTTCTACTTCTTCTTCTTCTTCTTCATCCATGCTCATACATCACACTGGAGTGCCGTTTTTAACAACGACTGTTTTCCCAGGTCGTCATCATTACTGGTGAGGTTATAAAAAAGGAGGTTATTTATTGCCGACAAAAAAATAATATTGGAATGAAAGGATTCTCTTTCGTTTTAATCAAAAAAGAGCATCCACACAATGGTGTTGTTAGGTAGAATCATCAAAATAAATAAATAAAATGTTCTATTTCGTACATACTTGGAATGGATATTTTCCCAAAGTTTGCATGCAAATCGCCTCCAGTTATCGAAAAGAAACTAATCTTTTCCTCTGCTACTTTTTTTCGGAATTGATATTTAAAAACTTTTTATTTATGTTATTAAAGAGATTTTTGTTCCCTTTTTTTCCGGTTAAAATTTATGTTAACGTTTCACCACTGGAGCAAAATATTTAAAAACCAAATTTATTTTTATATTTTTCCGTTTTGAATTTTGATGTTGAAATGCCGAAAACTTTTTATTTTTCTATAAGATTACAAAACAAAACCGAAAAAAGGAGAAACGATGTGCAAATATAGTCAAAGAATATCGGTTCACTTTTAAACTTTAGCAATAAATTTGCACACACTGGGTAACAGCACACCACTCTGAACACTTTGACGTTATCCAATGAAGTCGGTTATTTTCTAAATTTTTTAAAACAATTTCAATGCTCAAAATACACGAATGTTGTGACTGAACGCACTTTCTATACGATTTCTTTTCTCAATTCAACTTTTGTTCACCCACCAACGGAAGAAGCAAAAAAATAACAACTTTTTAAATTTTAATTTTATTTTTAAAATATTTTTACTTCAAAACATAAAAGTTATAAACGACACATTTTTCACGCTACACATTCAAAATAACTATCATTTTTTGTTACATAAATATTGTGACAGTATATTATGCATCATTTGCTATTGTAACTATGGATATATCATGAGATATTATTTTGTGCAAACACTTCTGAAACTATTCTGACTGGTCGATTCAATTTAAGAACAACCAACATTACCCAGCAGTATCCCGTCTAAAACTGGGAAAAGCAGAGAACTTTAATCTAGCTCAAGCGCGCGGCTGTTAAATTAACGGAGAGTGAGAGTGAGAGGTACACATTTACATTGAATAGAGTCAATGAGAAGCAAAAGAGAATTTTGTTTCGGAAAACTTTTCGATTTGATTATACGAAATTTTCTCGTATTACGTGTGCGACACATTGGTTGTGAAGCTTTTTCTTCTCTCAGAAAAAAAAATATATTATCAACTATAGAAAAGTAAGTAGACGATTCAGTGTATGGCAATGTGTTTATGAAGATGTACGTTGGAAGAGGCGCAAAATGTTCAGTTGTGAATGCATCCATTTCATACGAATCATGTGAAAGATGGGAAAGTGGAAGAGAGTTTGATGTAAAGAAAATATTTCGTTCTTTTCAAAAATCCTTATCATATGGCATAACTGGCATAACTGTAATATAATATTCATTCACATGAACCGAACCTAATCCTCTTCAGAAAAAAAGGAGAGAAGATGGGAAATAGTGAAGCTATAGTTGGAATAGGGTAGGAGATAAATATTTACTTCTTTCATATCATATATACATATGCACATAAATAAATTACTTTACTTTCATTGGCTGTGATAAATATATGAAAATGAAATGAATGTTGTAGGGTCCGTCCAAGTGCTTCTTTTTTACTGTTAGAATATTGTTTTGTCATATTTATGATATCGTAGTGACAGACGAATTCAATTTTATTATTTTTATATCATAATCTACCGACAGAACTCATCAACTGACATTAGAAAATGTTTTCGGTAATGTAATATTTTACAAGCAAAGGATTTCGTCCTATTGTTACAGAAGCAGTGTGGTATGGAAAAATATTATTATTATTTGTACATTTTATTTGTCAATCGATTTCTGAAATTTACAAAATTTTGAAACTATGGTGACAAGAGAAAGGGGGAAAAAATAATTCAAAAGTGATAAATTGGTCATAAGCATCGCGGAAGTTGTGGCGACCCAGTCGACCCGTCGGAATCGCGACAACCCTTTGCTTTTTCGTCAAGAATAAAATCAGATTCTTGAATCGTCGAAACACCACAACATGACATTTTGCAGATGATATGAACCATTACCTTGAGTTGCCACATTTCAGTTTATCGTATCGTTAATGATGGAGCAAGTTCTGAAACGAAAACTTTTACGAGTATAAGTGGTAAAAAATATGCGATTGAAGGGTTCAAAGTCCCTGCAAATGGTGGTCACAGGCTCATCGTAACCGTATTTTGTTCTATAATGAGGCAGATAGAATCTGCTAACAACGCGTAAATCGTGCGAGTGGGGTCCGGGTATTGTGATGGCCTAGAAACATTGCTGATAAGTCAGGCGCATCTATACGTTGTGTTAACACATCGTACATGAAAAATACGCGACTAATAATTCATATGCGGCATTCCTCTTAACTCATCGTCTTAACGCGTACATAACAAATTTCTTCTGAATAGATTATCTACCAGACTAGAGAGCCGCCGATTTGCAGCCGCCGCCGGCACTTTTTGGTCCAGCCGAGCCGCCGCCGATGATGGGCTTAAAAAATCGGCTCAAGCCGGCTGGAAACGGTGGAACACAAAAAGGAGAATTCTACGAAAAATAAAATTCAATCTTCAATCTACAGTCGATTTAATGACCTTCTTCGATCTACCAATGCAGTCAGTATGTACATGTTGCCAGAATATTCCAGCGACAATGAAGCTCAACGTCACAGATCCTTATTAAAAAGGATGCAACACTAACAGAAGAATGCTTTTAGTCAAAGTTTGAAGACGGTAAATCAGCCACATTAACTTAAGCAAACATCTGAAGTATACAGCGATCTGGTCGACGACCCACATATTACATACCGATAGTATCATTGACAGAAAAAAATGGGACTTAAATTTCAGATTTATATGAAGACCCGGTCGCATAACTTAGGAAAAAATAGAGAAATGAGGAAACTGTTTCATACTCTAGCCTGGATTAGCGAGATTATTTAAATGTGTTTTTGACAATGTTTAAATCATGTACACCCTTGTTGTCATCGTCCCCTGGAAGATGATGCAATAAATAAATCTCCGCTGTATCCAATTAATTAAAGTCGCTGCTCGATTTTTCAAACATTTTTTCTGGTCTGTGGTGTTTATTTACACATAGTTAACATAAATAGTGCACATTCGGTTCAATAATTGGAAGGATTTTCTAAGTTTTTGACGATTTTCTGAAATCAACGAACAACGTGCTGTTCGATCGCATTGTTCTTTGCCGCTGTTGTCACATTTCAACTTTGATTGTTTGTTTGGCGCCTTTGCCGTACTGGTATAATTGTGGACGTGAGAAATTGTGAGCTGTGATAATTTGTGGTCGGGATTCACGCAATATGCTGGATTAAGTGCATTCTGTTTTTACATCCAACATAATGGCATCTCTTTGTGGTACCTGTAAATCAGCGATTATGAACTCTGACTTCATTAAATGTAATGGACCCTGTGGTTCACAATATCATGCTAAATGTGTGACACTGAACAGGACCACATTGAACGCGGTGACTAGCAACGCAAATATCTATTGGTTCTACAATGACTGCAATGAGAAAAGGAACGAAGGCAATGGTTGTAATGACAAAATTAATGAAGACATGAACCGAATGTTGGTATCATTAACTGATACTATACTGAATGGTTTCACAATGATTACTGACAAGCTGGTCAATAGCATCTCGACTCGTCCAATTGTATCGAATGAATCGTGGCCTAGTGTGAACAGTCAATTATCCTTATCAAATAAGCGACGTAGAGAAGTATCCACCGACAGTAGTACGGACCCATTAATGCCTTCCAAAAGATTTACTTTTGGATCAAGAGGAAAAGAAAGTTCACTCGGGATTCGTGCCATCCAATCATCACGCTACGACCAGAGGAGAAGTATAGTCGTTTCCAATATGGCTGAAGACAGTCGTGCTAGACACACAAAAGGATGGCATAAGAGTGACACCGTTAGCTCCGGCCGGGAAAAAGTTGGACGAACTAAGTTACATGCAGTATAGAGTCTCTGCACCGACTTTGCTGTATTCAAAGTTAATCTCACCCACAACTTGGCCCAAAGGCGTGAAAGTTCGAGATTTTGTTTTGAACGAACGGCATGGCACTGCATCACTGGATAATTTTTTAGTCAAACGCCTTCCTCAGCAACCTCCAGAAGCGACACCAACATTAACAGTGCAGGAACCATCAACGTCAGACCCGATCGCAATGGAAACGGTAGTATTGAACGCATCGACGGAGACTCACTGATCGATTTCGATCACTCACATTATACGCAGATGATATGCCAAATATTGACGAGAGTTCTTCAATCAGAACAAAAAATGTACCAAAGGACTACGGTTTCATACTCAACGGGCAAAATTTGTCAGCCACCATTGCTTCGACGGGACTTCAGTCACTTTCAGTACATCCACCCTACGCTGTAATCGAGGATGGGAATTCGTCGTCAATCAACAACTGCAAGCGAATTACAATGTTTTATCAGAATGTTCGGGGCCTCAGGACGAAGACCATAGGTTTCAAAATATCGTCATCAGGGTGCGACTACGACGTCATTGCGTTGACAGAGACTGGACTACACTCATCCATATACGACGGTGAGTTATTTATTTCTGATGATTTCTGTGTTCACAGATGCGACAGGTCGCAATCTAACAGCGATCATAAGCGTTTTGGCGGTGTTCTTGTAGCCGTGAGGTCTAATATTTCTAGTGAAAAGATTATTGTGCCATATACTGATAGCGTTGAACTTGTGGTTGTTAGGCTTAAATTTCGAAAGATGTCCGTGTACGTGTGCTGCGTGTACATTCCGTCAAACTCGCCTGTAGCCGTTTACCACCAGTACACCGAAGCGATTCAAAGGGTAATTGACTTCATTGACATTAACGTTGAGGACCGACTTTATATCCTCGGTGACTTCAATATGACTAAAGTAGACTGGATTGCGATCCCGATCGATGAAGACTTCGTGACGCGCGATTTGTCAGCTGGTGTGGCGTTGTTGTCAAATTGTCTTATTCCCTTCAACATTGACACGGGCGCGAATGCCGACATGTTGGGTCTTTTGGGTTCCGGACTAAATCAGATCAATCACGTAGTCAACTTTCAAGGTAGAACCCTGGATCTCGTCTTTTGCAGCAATCCGGACGAAGTCCTTGTTTCCCAGTCTCCGTCACCACTTGTCAGAATCGAAGATTATCACCTACCGATTGAGATTGATTTTTTTGTTGAAGTGGAAGAATCTGTTGAATACAGTCCTAGTGAGCACGAATTTAATTTCAAGAAGGCTGATTTCATTGGACTAAATGCGTATCTGTTGTCGATTGACTGGGATGTTGAAATTTCAGGTGATGACGTTAATGAAGTCGTCGACAAATTCTATGAGTCACTCAAAGCAGGCTTCAGAAGGTTCGTTCCCATCAAGAGGAGCTTAGCTGTCACACATCCTCCGTGGTACAGTAAAACTCTGTTGAATTTGAAAAACAGGAAATCTAAAGCGTACAATAGGTTCAAGAATGGCAACGTTGATGGTTATATTAAGTTCTGCTCATTACGTAATCAATTCGACGCTGCGCAGTCATGAGCTTATCGGTCGTACCTAGAAGAGACTCAAGAAAATGTGGCGAAACGCCCTTCCAAATTCTGGCTGTATGTGAAGGCGATGAGGAAGACGACTGGTTACCCTAGCCTGATGTATCGTGGCGACGTTCGAACGGCTAATACTCAGGGCAAGTGCGATTTGTTCGCAGAGTTTTTTCGTGACGCGTATGTTGACGGTACCAAATCGGACAATCTCTCTTTCGGTCTGCAAAAGTGTGTTTACATTGGCTCGCTTATTTTGAGTGACGAAAGGGGATGGTCCCGATAATATATCACCACTTCTACTGAAGAACTGTTCAGAAACGCTGTGCTCACCGCTTCTACGTATTTTTAACTTATCGTTAGGTAGCACATTTCCGACGAGATGGAAAGAATAGCAATCCTACCTACGTTCGGTAAGTTGTTTGAATCGGTGGTATGCGGAATGCTGACCGTGAGGTTCGAGCGTTTCGTATTGTTTATTTAACGTCTCATTAATACAATTGTTCGTCAAATTAATAGGAAATTAAAAATTTTAAGTATCAATAAAAATGAATATACTAGGTCAAGAAGTAAATTAGGATGTCGTAATTTGGCATTAATAGGATAGTTCATATCGTTGTCCATTGGTCGAATAATTTGTCAGGAAGTTTCAGCAGTGCCGTACGGAATTGGTTGTGAGGTAGGGTTGGATCTATGTTACGCACTGCTATGTTGAAGAGTCTGCAGGCTACATTGAATGGTGAATTGTCATTTCTTCTGAACTTGATGAAATTGTATTGTCGTACGATATGTACATCAGAGCCGTAGCCAGACTGATATTGCAGGGGTGGCGCGCGCCCACAAAGTTCACCAGTGTTATAAAAGTAAATAAGCTGTATCTATCGTATATGACAATGGAAAACTTTTATAAGGTGTTGTGAAGATTTCTGTCCGAAGTTTAACATTCGCACAAAGCAGTTGAACGTAGAAGCGTCTTGATATAAATTTTGTTAAGATTGTTGTTTTCTGATCTTTCAATAATATTTTAAGTCGCGAGCGGAGCGAGCGAAATTTTTTGACTTTCATGGTTAGGCCATTTCAAAATTTTGGCATCAGATTAAGCCCAAAATACCTGTAATACCCGACTAGCGTAACATGAGACTTACAGACTTTCACAGTTTGGCTTGAATGTATGTAAATTTAGCTAAATTGTTGTGTGTTTCAACGGACTAATTCTAGTGACTTTTTCGTACAAACAAACGTTTTCAAAAAAGTGAGTCTACAATTCTCTTCCAAAATACGTTACCTGAAAGCACCAATTATATTCTTCTGCATGAAACGTTTCACAGATTCACAACAATACACGTTTTTATCATCAAAACAAACTTTAAAATTAGTGTTCCGTATAATCTGTTTTCGTTCAAAGATTAATCCGTCCGGTTTGTGAAGTCTTGTTTTACATTAATATTATGCAGTTCAGTCTTCCTAAAGTGTAAATGTTGCAAAATTTATGTTTTATTTTATCACGAAACTAACGTAAAACAATCATCGAACTGACAAACAATCATCGCAGCCAACAAACAACTAATCGACCATCCAGAGAAACTCAGCCAAATGTCACCAGCGACCACGGACATTCAACTAGAATAGAAAGGGAGTTAAGATTCGAGCGCGAAATTTGAATTCCCAAGTAAAAATGGATTCGGACTCGGATGGAGCTATAAATATTTGTCCAATTTGTTCGAGGAGCTTTGACACTATTAAAGGACTGCGCGTACATTGGCGAAGCCATTTGGCGGAAACGATTCAGGCCGCCATCGACAGAAAAACACAGCCACAGCCCGCAAATTCAACGGAGCAACAAGTGGAAAGTCAACAAAATTCAGAAGAGTTCCGATGCTTCGAATGTGGCTTTGATGCTGTAAACGAACAAAACTATATTTCACACGTCAGAGACCACCTGCCAAGTTCAAATACATCCCAACAGCCGACTACCAATCATTTGTCCATTTCCAATCAAAAGTTCATCGAATACATTTCGGATCTGAAGCAATCAACTCGAATAGTGAAACGAATACCGAAAGGTGCCAGGAGTGTAGTGGCGAACGACCTATCACGGCTAATCGAGAAATGCATCGCCAAAAACTCAGTTTCCGACTGGAGGAGCCTCCTACTCTTTGCTTACAAAACGCTCCATTTACCAGACAAAAAGGAGGGCGTGTCTCTGGTTCAAATAATCAAGCAAAATTCGAACACGATTGCATTGCCAACAACAACAACAACAAGTAGGAAGAAGACTTCAAACAAGCAATCATCGCTCAGTAACCGTGTCGAGGCGAAGCTGGCAGACTTCGATATCCGTGGAGCTGCGAAATTAATAAGTTCAACCGACAGTCTTGCCATGAATTCCACAGAAACTTTTGATGAACTTGTGGAAAAGCACGCAGCTCCCTCAAGAACTCTGTCTTTTCCGGGTGAACCAGACGAATCGATTCAACCACTCCAAGTCGATCCAGACATGGTGGAGTCATCAATCAAATCGTTTGCAAATGGGTCAAGCGCTGGATGCGACGGGCTTCGCCCACAACACCTCAAAGACATAATATCTCTATCGGCTGGAGAATCCGGACAAAGAGCACTGATTTCGTTAACAAAATTGAGTAATTTCTTGTTAGCAGGTAAACTCAACGAGGAAATCTGTGAACTGCTCTATGGAGCTTCCTTATGTGCTCTCGTGAAAAATGACGGTGGCATCCGTCCAATTGCAATTGGCTCAACGATCCGAAGATTGGTGGCTAAAATCGCTTGCTACTCTGTGAAACAAGAAATGATGAATTACCTACTGCCTTGTCAAGTGGGGTTTGGAGTCAAATTCGGGTGTGAAGGCGCTGTCCACGCCATTAGATCGTACATCCACAAATCAAATCATTCTCGAAAGGTAATTCTAAAATTGGACGTCAAGAATGCATTCAACAGTGTCGAGAGAGATATCATGCTGGCCGAAATTAGAAAAAAGACACCGCAACTTTATCATTTCCTTCGACAGTGCTATCTAAAACCAACGTTTCTTTCTTTCGGAAGCAGAATTATTTCCTCACGAGTCGGAGCGCAGCAAGGTGACCCAGCAGGTCCATTAATTTTTTGTCTGGCTATCCACCCATTGATCACGAAATTGCACTCCGAACTGAACCTCTGGTACCTGGACGATGGCACTCTTGGCGACGAACCACAGAAAATCCTTTCCAGTTTATCGGTCATCAATGGGGAAAAATGTGAACCTTATTTTTGCAATGGCGAAGCAGACCAGGACATTGTCAACGAGTTTAATCGCCTAGCACCCGGAATCCGAGTCGTGAATGACGAAGAGCTGGAACTATTGGGCTCCCCATTACTCGAACGTGGCATGGAAAATTTCGCAAGGAGAAAGTTCGAAAAGATTTTCGTCCTGATAAACCGGTTATCATCCCTTCAAACGCACTACGCCTATTTCATTTTAAAAAACTGCTTCGCAATCCCCAAAATGATCTTCATGCTCAGGTGCACGCCGCTCTGGAAATTTCCTAATCTTCTTCATGAGATGGACATGGAATTAAAGTCGGCATTGGAAAAGATAGTGAACACGGAATTAAACATGCCTCAATGGATACAGTCAAGTCTGCCGGTAAACTTTGGTGGTCTGGGCATTCGATCTCTGCTGGAAATTTCGTTACCAGCTTTCTTATCTTCAGTGTGTGGAGTTAAGGACTTCGTTTCTACAATAACCATTTCACAGGAATACGAGTCGGACATACCCCACTTCACGGAAGCATTAAGTAAATGGAACGAGATAAACCACGGAACAATGCCGGAAATTCCAAAATCACAATTTTTTTGGGACCAGATAAACACAAAGCGAATCGTTTCAGAACTGGAGCTGCCGAATGAGACCGAAATGTTTCGTTTTCAATTGTTACAAAACAAAATGTCCGGTGCTTGGCTGAACGGGATACCGAGTCCGAATATTGGAACGTTCCTAAACAACGACGTTAATCGCACGTGCATCGGTCTACGGCTAGGAACAAAAATATGCCATCCATTCGTGTGCGAGTGCGGAACATCTGTGGACTCGTTAGGCCGACATGGTCTCAAATGCAAAAAGAACTCCGGAAAATTCTTCCGTCATGCTGACCTCAACCGCATTATCCATCAGAGTCTGGCTTCCATCAACATAAGTTCACTGCTAGAACCCACCGGATTATTCCGTGACGATGGCAAGAAGCGTCCCGATGGTATAACATACACAGCATGGGAAAAAGGTCGTGCTTTAGTGTGGGATGCGACATGTGCAGATTCACTGGCACCATCAAATATGACTGGCAGATCCAAAAAGCCAGGGATGGCTTCCGAAAAAGCAGCGGCAAGAAAACACACGAAATATTCGAAAGTAAAAGCAAATTACCACTTCATTGCTTTTGCGGTCGAGTCACTGGGACCTTGGTCAAAAGGAGCAACGAACTTCATCAACAAAGTCGGTTCCAACCTCATTCGCATCACCGGTGAACCAAAAGCTAAATGTTACCTGCTTCAACGAATATCATTAGCCATTCAACACGGCAACGCACTGAGCATCATCGGCAGCATTCCGAAAAGCGCTGCGATGAACGAAATTTACCTGCTCCAGTGACGTTAAAACTTTCTTTCTTTTTTTTTCCTTCCAAGGCAAATGTAAAAATCAGTGTAGAATGAATTGAATAAAAATTCCTTACTTCTTTCAAGGCTTACGGATTAACGAGATTGATTTTTGTTTTTATTTGTTGAAGCGTTTCATTTAAGAAATATTTAGCCGCGCAGCGAAATTTTTTTTTATTTAATTATTCTAATATTTAATTCTATTTAATTATTGTCTAGCTCTTGTATTTCAATCTGAATATATGTGAAAAGTTAGCTGACTAAGAAAATCTCTTGAGAAGGTTGCAATATTTCTAAAGGGGGCGCAAACTTTTCTAGAGGGAGCGAAGCCCCCTCTGCGCCCCCCCCCCCTGGCTACGGCCCTGATGTACACCGTCATTCATTGTCATCAATGACCTTAGATGCGGTGAATTATATTTGCCCGTGATTACAGAATGTACGAATAATATAATCGTGTTGACGCGACGTCTTGCTAGCGTCGCTAGTCCCAACTGAGTGCACCTTTCGGTGTATGGTGCTAGTTCGTATGATCCCGTCAGATGTCGCTTGTGGTCTCCAAGTAATAACAATACCATTTGTTTTTGTACACTTTCGATTGACGTTTTATGAACCATGTAATTCGGCGACCATATCAGAGCTGAAAATTCTAGTATTGAGCGTACTAGAAGTTGATAAATAGTTTTGATGGTATTTGTTCCGAAAAACTGCGATTGTCGCTTGACAAATTTGGATGTGGTGGTAGCTCGATTCGTCATGTACTCATAATGTGACCGGAATGTTAAGGCTTTGTCGAATTTAACTTCCAAATCCATATTTTCCTCGACTCTCTTAATTGGTTCGCCGTCAATTGTGTAATTAAAGATGATTGGATCTTTTATACGAGTAAACGTCATTATTTTACATTTTTCTTTGTTGATTTGGAGTTTGTTTTCTTTGCACCAGTTCAAGAATCAGTCGATCCCCTCTTGAAGTTTGATGGCGTCTTCCGTACAATTGATGATGTTTGATATCTTTTTGTCGTCTGCAAAATTAGATGATATTATTTCGTACATCAGTGGGTCAGAATCGTCGAAGAACACAAGAAAAAGTGATGGGCCAACAACCGAGCCTTGACCGACTCCTGATGAGACAAGCAGCATTTTTGATCTAGCTTGTCCTACCTTGAGGCTTTTGAAACGTCTGAGTAGAAGGTGTCCAATTGGGAATGACTTGCGAATGCCCGGTGTATGTGGGTGGTGTGCTCAAGCAAATTCGTCTCGATGTTTCTGTTGGGATAAATCCATGCTGGGTTGTCTTTATTCTGGGGTTCACCGTCAGCTTCAATTGGTCGCGTATCACTTTATCAAATACTTTGGCTATGTTGGGCATGGTACTTACTTCACGGTAGTTTCTCATATCCTTTTTAGCACCTGATTTGTATATTGGGGTTAGTTGCCCAATTTTGAATGCATTCGGGTAATACCCTTTGTCTAATGATGTTGAGAAAATCTGCCTTAGCGGATCTGCTAATTCGTCGGCGCATTCACGTAAGAAGATTGAAGCAACCCTGTCAAAACCACTGCCTTTGTTTGCATCCATATGACGTAAAACAGACTTGACGTGATGATCATTAACAGTGTAATCATGATAGCCTGCATCGTTCCGATTAGCAATGAATGAGTTAAGATCATTGTCTTCTTCGTGATTAGCGTAAACGCTTTCGAAGTATTCGGCGAATAAATTTACCTTTTCTTCGTCTGTTTTAGCCGTTTTTCCATCGAAGTTCATGATGTTGGGTAGACCTTTTGATTTGCGTTTAGCGTTTAAATGTCTCCAGAATTCTTTTGGTTTACCGTATAAATTTTTTGCTTGTTGTTGAATAAAGTTGTCATGCAATTCTGTTCGGTGTTGTTCAAATAAAGATTTTGATTCTAAAAATTCTAAAAAAACCAGTTTTCGAAACATCGAGTCCATTCGGAAGTTGGGATTTGGTCCACTTCTTGTTCATATGCCTCGACAGCAGCTTCCGCAGATAAAAATCGCTTCCCACGCAACTTATTCTTGACACTCGGAAACAAATAAAAGTCGCACGGTGCCAAGTCGGGACTGTAGGGTGGATGCAGCATCAAATTGATTTTTTCCTTCTCCAAGAACGTCGTGATCAGACGTCAGAGCACTTGTGTGGGAGCTTGCATTATCATGGTGGAGGATGATCTTGCGATTTGGACTCTTTCCACGTAGTTCTTCAAATACTTTTGGCAAACAAATCGTAGTATACCACTCTGAATTGATTGTTTTACGATCCTCAAGTGGTACAGTAGCCACATGACCACATTTCCTGAAGAAAGTAGCGACCATTTTCTTGGCGACGCTTCGAGCGCGAATTACCTTTGTTGGTAAATCTTCATTTTGAAACACCCAAACGGTGGATTGCTGTTTTGTTTGGGGATCATAGCTGTAAATCCAACTTTCGTCACCTGTTACGATGCTATATACTGAATCAGAAGCCCCATTGTCGAATTTTTTGAGAGAATCTCGGCACCATTTCACACGAGCCTCCTTTTGGTCGTCTGTCAATTTGTATGGGATCCACCGAGAACAAAGCTTCCGTGTGCGTAAATGTTCGTGTAAAATTGTTTGTATTTGACTTTTCCCGATCCCAAGGGATGCAGCTATCTCAGCATAGGTCACATGTCGATCGGCTTCAATCACGTTCCGGACACGGTCAATGTTTCCATCGGTGATGACTGTGGAAGGTCGACCTTCACAAAAGTCGTCACTGAGGTAAGTGCGTCCCGATTCAAACTCAGCGAACCAGCGATAAACAGTGGTCTTGGATGGGGCCTCATCTCCAAATGCTTTTTGCAAACGATCAATACACAATTTGGGAGTCAAGCCAGACTTAAAGTCGTAGAAAGTCATGGCTCTAAAATTTTCACGTGATAAATCCATTTTTTCTCTGCAATGACTTTTTGGAATTGTTGTATCTTTTGACTGCTACGATCGATTTTCATTTTGATCATCATTTTTGAATCAGGAAAGACCAATTTAATTTTTGTGTAAATTGGCGAAAAGTTTACATAGCCGATTCCCGAAACTTTTAGGGTGCCCCTCGTATTACAACTAGTTCCGGACTGTTCGTGTATATAAGGTCAAGTACGTTGCCACTGCTGTTCTGGATTGATGACATTTGGAAGAAACCATTATCCATCATGGAGGTTGTGAAGTTGCGGGCTATTTCCGTTTTTGTTTCGTTGGACTCACCTAAAACCGGTATGTAGTCAAACCCGATGTCGTTCTCGATCCAGTTTACTCTATTGCCGAAATTGAAATCTCCGCAAATTATAACAGTGTCTCTGGTATCAACAGCCTTGTTTAAAGCCTCAATTGAACGTAAATGATCATTGTAGAAGGCACCGAGTGATTCGTCTATTTTTCTGTATTGCACGTAAGCTGCGTATATGTACATGTTGGAAGAATTTCTGGAAATTTTGATACATGTGGCCTCGAGGTTTTTCATTTCGTTGAATAAAAACTCGCTATATGTCAGGTTACTGTCTTTTTTTACAGCTATTAGTACTCCACCACCCTTTTCTTCTGGAATATCTGTCTGATGTCTATCTTTCCTGACGACATCGTATTGAATGCTGAGGAATTCTGAATCAAAGACGCTATCGTCAAGCCATGTTTCGGTTAAGACAATGATGTCGTAATCTGCTGTAGAGGTTGATTCCAGCAAGTCTTTGCATTTATGCCCAGAGATTTGGTTGACTTAATGTTCGCTACACCGTTTTCTTGTAGATAATCGATTATATCTTCTGTTGTCGTGTTTGGTGAAAATTTGGTCACATAAAAGGCATATTTATCTTTCACTATTCGATGAGCAGGTTGAATTACTTCATTCCCCGTGACTAACGTTTGAGTTAACTGGATCGTTGATCTTGGAACGAGATAAAACTTCGTCGATCTGTGGCTTATGAATTGGTTCATGACTCGGTGGATGACGTAACGATTTTGTGACTGGCGGCTGAGCAACGTCGGCGCAGCTTAATACTTGTGACGTCGAGTTTGTAATTGAAGTTGATTGACCTGAACTGTCAGATGATGCCCCAATTAATCTCAAGTCGTGATCATGTAACTCTTTCACTAACTGATCGTCGGTAGTTGAATTGATTTTTTTCACGTTCATAAGTGAGTCTAACGCAAAGAAATTTCTTTCCAAGTTGTCACATTTTTCGCTGATCTCATGGAGGTTGTCTAATATTATCGAATCCGTGACCGGTGAGTATGTTTGTTGGGGGTTGTTTTTAGTCTTCAAATCCTCGCAAAGTGTCTCGATGTGTGATAATGCATCGGTCGTCTCATTAATTTTTTTAAACAAGTAGTCGAAGGAAGTCCAAGTGTTTTGTTCGAACCCATGTAGAAGTTGGTAGAGATCGGAATTATCATTAGGCAGGATGGACTGGTTGAAGGAAAAAGACCAATTCAGCGGGTCTAATGGCAAATGTTTATTTGAGCACTTTTTCGATGTGCTAGGTCTAGTTTCATTAGCAGCGGTGATCCTCAAGTTCTGATTTGTTGGAACATTGATTATACTCTGTAAGTCTTCTACTTTAGTCATCATTGCTTTATTTCTGGTATCCGATGCTGATTGTAACGTCAGACCGTGATCTAATTTGGCGTGTAGGCCGACGAATCCTTGATTAATCGTTGAAATACCTGTCATGATACTATCTTGGGCGCTAGAATTGCCTCCGTCTGGAATTGATAGCATTGCTTCATGACTGTTACTGAGCCGAGTGAGCTTCTTATCCATTATATTTAGCAAAGAGAGCACATTAGATATGGTTGCGTTATTGTCGTTGTTTGTGTTGCTCGGATTAGTTTCTACTTCTGATTTCTGAGAATTCGTAGCCACACTCATTTCATTTGATCTACGAACATTTTGTTTCAATTTTGTCACCCGATCGATGCACTTGTAGCACATAAATAGTGCGTTGTTCGGAGATGTAAGCGTTTTGTGTTGTGAAGACAAGTCGAAACATTTAGAATTAAATTTCTTTTCACATCGGAAACAAGAAATGATATACTTTTCGGATATCCTAGTCGCGAAGCAACTCTCCACACACAAGTGATTATTTACCATGATGTACTATTGGTGGGCGGCTACTGATAGTGCGATGTATAGCAACACTGGGTGAGATGGCAACACTGTTCCAAATGACAGATTCGGTTCAGTGGATTGTCAAACGTCAATCGTCAAGTGGCGAACTGAGCAACTCCTCTGGAACTCAAAATTTTAAGATTTAAATTGCAAATTCTGGTCAAAAAACCATATATTTCAGCTGAACTTCAACAAATCGTCACTGCCCGAAGTATCAAATTCAAGACAAAAAACTTCAACTCCACAAAAACAGCGCAAAGCCTTGTTAAATACGCAATGAAACTTCAGCACTATAGAAGAAGTCCACCGATCATAACAAAGATGGTGAAGCTGTTTAATATCTGTATGGCAGCATGGTTTCAGAAGAGGTCGATCAATGACGACGAATCTGTTAGATTTTGTTAGTGATGCCATACGGGTAGTCGAAAGTGGCCACCAAGTAGATGTCATATATACGGACATGCGCAAGGCTTTTGATAGGGTTCGTCACGATCTGTTAATTTGCAAGCTGAAGGAACTTGGGGTGCGATCAGAAATCAAAATCCTTCTTGGTTACTTCCGGCGTTCCTCAAGGAAGCCATCTTGGCCCTCTTTTATTCCTTTTGTTGCAGTGAAAGCTATTTCCACGTCGAAATGTTTACTCTATGCAGACGATCTGCAAATTTTTCGTGCTATTAAATCATATAGAGATTGCTTAGCTCTTCAAAGTGATCTATTGCAGCTCAATCGATGGTGCATTCGCAATTCATTAATGCTAAATATTGACAAGTGTAAGGTTATGTCATTCTTTAGGTCACGCGATACGATACGTTTCGAGTATGTCATCAATGGATCAGCGATCCAGAGGGTTACTGAAATGCGAGATCTAGGGGTAACGTTCACTGAGAACCTAACATTCAACAGACATGTCGAACTCATTGTTGCCAAAGCGTACGCAATGTTAGGGTTTGTGAAGAGAATTTGCCGTGATTTCTGGAATGTGGAGACCCTTAAGAGTATCTACTTTGCGCTGGTTCGATCGATTTTGGAGTATGCGTCTGTTGTGTGGTCACCTTTTTACGAAGAACAAGTGGATAAAGTTGAGTCGATTCAAAAGAAGTTTCTTATGTATGCACTAAGGAGGAGCGTGAAGACGGATGCACATTTTCGCTTGCCGTCGTATGTCAGTAGGTGTCAATCCATAGGCATAGAGAGCTTGCCACGCAGACGTATAAATTTGTCGGTAATGTTCGTTTTTGACCTTCTCAGTTGTCGAATAGATTCTCCTAATTTGTTGTCGATGCTAAATGTTAACGAATCGGTACCGTCACTGAGAAAAGTTCGGTATCTAGTTTTGGATAGACATCGGTCGAACTATGGTTTATATGAACCTATGAATTACGCTGCTAGAGCTTTCAACATGTTTGCTCATCTGTATGTTCAATGTTCATGCGACCGGTCGTCATGCATTCCGTGCCACAGTAAAGTCGTTTGTCCTGACTGATACTATGATGAAGGATCACGGTTTCTTGATTTCGTTGTTATAGACAGCTCGCGAACGCATTTTTGAACACAATTTTGATCACATTTATGAATTTCTTTCTTTTCTTTTTTTTCTATTTATCCGAACTTCACGACGATACTAGAAAGATGACAAACTGAAAAACTGGGCAAACCAATATCACCGGTTTGAATCAATTGGATGCCTGAATGTATTCGGAGGAAGCAGAATGCAGTAGCTAAAGGGTTATGGATGCTCCGACGGGTCGACTGGGCTGAAGTCAGGGCTGTAGCCAGGGGGGCGCAGAGGGGGCTTCGCCCCCTCTAGAAAAGTTTGCGCCCCCTTTAGAAATATTGCAACCTTCTCAAGAGATTTTCTTAGTCAGCTAACTTTTCACATATATTCAGATTAAATTAAATTAAATATTAAAAATTAATTTAATTAAAAATTTAAATTAAAATTAAAAATTAAATATTATTAAATTATTATTATTAATTATTATTTATTATTATTTTTATTTTATTATTAATTATTATTATTAAATATTAAATTAATAAATTAAATATTAGAATAATTAAATAAAAAAATTTTTCGCTGCGCGGCTAAATATTTCTTAAATGAAACGCTTCAACAAATAAAAACAAAAATCAATCTCGTTAATCCGTAAGCTTTGAAAGAATATAATTGGTGCTTTCAGGTAACGTATTTTGGAAGAGAATTGTAGACTCAATTTTTTGAAAACGTATGTTCGTACGAAAAAGTCACTAGAATTAGTCCGTTGAAACACACAACAATTTAGCTAAATTTACATACATTCAAGCCAAACTGTGAAAGTCTGTAAGTCTCATGTTACGCTAGTCGGGTATTAAAGGTATTTTGGGCTTAATCTGATGCCAAAATTTTGAAATGGCCTAACCATGAAAGTCAAAAAATTTCGCTCGCTCCGCTCGCGACTTAAAATATTATTGAAAGCTCAGAAAACAACAATCTTAGCAAAATTTATATCAAGACGCTTCTACGTTCAACTGCTTTGTGGGAATGTTAAACTTCGAACAGAAATCTTCACAACACCTTATAAAAGTTTTCCATTGTCATATACGATAGATACAGCTTATTTACTTTTATAACACTGGTGAACTTTGGGGGCGCACGCCCCCCTGAAACTTCGGTCTGGCTACGGCCCTGGCTGAAGTACTACCTCGGGTTTTGCTTTAATTGTTATTTTTATTATTTTTTCTTTAATTGACAAATATACAATTGTACGTGCTTTCGTCGGCCACAGTAAGCTTTTTCGCCGTTGGCTCAGTAATAAATAAATAAATAAATAACGAAATCAAAGTGTAACTGTACAGATCAGTCGGTAGAGAATGAAGTTGACAATTTGTCCTTTAAATATTAGATTTTGTCCTAAATATTTTTTTTCCGAAAATGACATCATGAGTCCGTTCGAATTATTTCGGATATTTTGTAAAAGCATTATTATATAATATTTATATGAAAGGACAAATTGGGGACATATTGTAAGATAATTACTTTTACAAAATATCGTAAACAACGAGCAACGTCACTTCAGGGAAAATAAGTAGTGAGGACAAAATCTGATCTTTAAGGGAGAAAATAGAACTAATTATCTAAGCCAACTTAAATAAAAACGGCGACCTCAACCACATATTTGTAGCGACACCTGAAGTTATAGGGCAATTTTTAACAAGTGTATTAAATCGATTGATCTCAAATCAATTTGAACTCTATTTTATATTAACTGCTCAAATGTCTTATGTTTTTATACAAAGTTGATTTTCTTATACAATTTCTATTTTTTTGTTTGAAAATTTTGTTGATTTTTTTTTGAATTTGTCTATCAGATATGGGCGCAGCCGAAAATTAGCCGCCGGCCTAGTCGCCGCCGACACGTTTCGACCCAGCCGAGCCGCCGGTACTTCATATCCGACTAAGCCCGCTGAAAACGGCTAGAAGGAAAAAGAAGCGTTACTTCCACAAATTTAAAAAACAACATCAAAAAACAGAAAATTTTTTTAATCGTAATTCATTCCATTCTGGCAAACTTTGTAAGTTTTGTTTGTTTGTTTTGAGATCTCACCAACAGCTTTTTACGGCCAATTACAAGTTCAGTCTAGACTACCGGCTTAAGATGACTTCCGAACCACCCACGAAGTATGCAATACTATCGGAGTAAAGCAGAATTTGTCTGACACGGGAATCGAACCTGGATCATTTTGATGAAAGGTTAGTTCGTTACCACAGAGCCGTCCCGTCCTTAAGCTATTGATCTCAAGAAAAGAGTTTCTCAGAATTGGTTTATGGGACTTGTGGTGACGATCCTCAGATTGAGTATTTGTCGAGCTAGTCTTCGTATTTAGTTATTATTTAGTAGAATTTTATCAATTTTGATGATTTTGTTTGAAGGGAAATGAAAACCGTATTACCCTTGTAGTGTTCTTGAGATGCTAACAAAATAGTCGCCTGCCGCCATATTGCATTTTGTAACACATATATATTTCGGTAAAAATTATTTTTAGGTAGTTTCGTTAAAAAGCGAAATTATTGGTTGTCTTTTATTTTGAATGTTGGCAAAATGTCCACTTTTATAATTTTCCGAATTCGCAAAAATTTCACAATTTTCAAAAACTAAAAAAAATAGGTTACTTATGCCAAGAAGTTGAAGGGATTACTGAGCAATTCTAACTTCGTTCGGGTTTTCTTAACTGTATTTTGAGCAGTTTTCACAACATGGATAAACCTATTTTATGACAGTATAGTAAACGCATCGTGCCTTGTGATCTTACTAGAAATTTAAACTATACAGCGATTCGTTCTCACTAGGAATATTAAAACGTACTAGAGCTACAAACGCATGAAGAGCACTCACGCTTTTCGACTAAGGATATCATAACACAACTAAAGTTTCTAAATATTTGACATTATATTCCAAATTTTAAAATTTTAAAATTATCTTTTTTTTTATAATTTGAAAAAATTCAAAAATGTACCCACCCGCCGTTTTAAGTCGGCTTGAGCCGACATCGCCGCCGCCGCCTACCGTATTTTTTCGGCTAGCCGCCGCCACCGTTTTTCAATCAGCGCCCATGTCTGTTGTGTATTGTCATGTGCGAACTCCAGCCGCCGTTTCAAGCCGGCTTGAGCCGATTTTTAGCCGCCGCCGACCCTATTTTTTCAGCCAGCCGCCGCCGGCGATTTTCAATGGGTGGTCTAGTCCGTTCTATACTATCGCTAAGCGAAGTGGATGAGGGACTCCAAACAACCGATGCGTATTCGATCTGACGTGGGCGTTATAAATTCTCGTCAAGCATTTCAGATTCACAAAATCTACGCCAATCCTTTTTAAAAAGCCCAACATAAAGTAAGCTTTGGCTATCTTCCTGTCTATGTGAGTTTTGAAGTTAAGATGGGCGTCCATGACAACTCCAAGGTCCATAGTCTCTGTAATCTCGATAGGACAGGGGACAGCACCGTCGATCGAATATGAGAAGAGGGTAGGGTTCTTCTTACGATAGAAAGACATAATCTTACATTTGCTAACGTTGATCGACATAAAGTTATTTGTGCACCACGCCGAAAACGCGTAAACATCATGCTGAAGATCAAGCGCGTCCGAGAGGTTGTTGCTGGTATGAAATATCTTCAAATCGTCAGCAAACATGCCACGTTTTGAATTCTTCATAACACCAACGGCGTCGTTAAAGTATAGGATAAACAATAGAGAGCCAAGATGGCTGCCTTGTGGAAGACCGGAAGTAACGTCAAAACGCAATGATCCATTATCAAGAATCTTAACATATTGCTGTCTATCCTGCAAATAAGACCGGATCATGCCCGGACTGGTCATATGGGCTGACCGGGCATCGCCCGGTGCGCCCCAGCTAGAGATTGCATTTACGGGTTTCCGTAAAAATGCCACATCTGCATGTAAATTATTGCACCTTTTTAATACGACCATCTTCAGTTTAGTATTATATATCAGAAGAGTCATCGTCGTGAAGTATGCTGTCACGCTGGTCCCGATGGGATTAGTTTTATTGAAGAAATTTAATCATCCGTAAATTTACCGTAAATTCCAACTAATTTTGACCACAAACACTTATACCATTGCGATGAGTGTGACAGGAAATTTCGTGACAATAACTCTTTCGACATATATTACTAAACTGAAGATGGTCGTACTAAAAATGGTGCAATAATTTACATATTGTGACCTGCAGGTGCGATTTATGGTATTTTTACGGAAACCCGAAGATATGAATATAACAAATCAGCAATTGCACGGCATACGATAAGAAATAAAGGTCATAAAAGAGGGATTGGCCATTCAACAACACCCTGGTCCACTGATGAACATTGACAAAGGCTTAGTCTTAAGTAATGAATGGAAAAACATAATACCAAACTTTTCAGATATTTCACATAAACCAATACAAATACTCAATGAAACATAATAACACACATAAAAACACAGTAACCAATACATTTACATAAATCATAGTAATTTTCTTCCCTGAAGAAGTCTACTGTTAGTAGACGAAAGCTCGGATAAAAATAAAAATAATTTAAAATAACCACGTATCCAATTATTTCAAAAATGAACCCGTAAATGCAATATCTAGCTCCAGCGACTTCGGTGCCCCTCTTACATGAAAACAAATGACACACGGTTTGAAAATTTATGCGCCTTTCACTTGCGACTTAGTTAAACGTTTTAGATGAGAAGAGGACTCACACGACGGATGCGCTCAAGAAAGCATGCATCGATCACATCAGTAGCAGCAAAGGGTAGGGTTTCTCATGTGTCTCACGGTTTAGGGAAATGCATTGAATGGATTCGAATATTGCGTGGATTCTATAAATTCCATTTCTAACTAGATATTTATATTAAATAAGTTGTTTAACATTTACATTTACATTAGTTTACTAACTTCCAGAGATTATTATTACGATTATTGTTATTTTGCTATTAACTTACCTTACTTAAAACATACGGAATCTAACATACCATTGTATGTGTAATTAAGGTGTATAACCTTCTATATGCAATTGAATAAACATTATTATTATTATTATGGAGGTTGCGTCCCGAAAATTTTGTCCTAGCTACTAGTTGGTTTTAACCGACTGCCAGTTGGTTTTAATTGACAGCCGGTTGGTTTTAATCGACCGCCGCCGCCGGTTGGTTTTAATCAACCGCCGGTTGGTTTTAATCGACCGCAAGTTTTCTTAAACCGACCGCCAGTTGGATAAGACAGTCATCGAAAGAAATGCAGCGTCATTTGATTGTACAGTTCACTTTTTGTATCTTTTACTTACTGCCATAATAAAGCTTTAGTTACATACAGAAACGCTCTTGTATATATGTAGTTATTTTATAGTTATAGTCATAGTTACTTTCCTGCTTGGACATTGTTTGTTCCTGGGTACATGAGCCAACGACGAATACTGTAATTCCTCGAGTCTCAACAAACAGTTTCCAAGCAGACAAGCATCACGTAGCTCTACATGCCGATGGAATCTGGGCTCAATTATCACGAAAACTAAAACAAGATAACGACACCCTTGCATGTAAAAAAATTCTTAGATTGGCGCCCCTCAGTGGGCTCGCCCAGTGCGCCCTTCGGTCGCCAGTCCGGGTCTGGACCGGATCCAACCTAAAAGACATGGTTTAAATCCCAGCTCACTCAGTTTCTGCAGGAAACATCCGTGGCGAACTTGGTCAAACGCTTTACGTATATCTTTATAGATAGAGTCAACTTGTGATCTAGATTCGACCACGTTCAATGTGTGACTGACGAATGCCATTAAATTCGTTGAGGTTGAGCGACCCCTAAGGAATCCATGCTGTTTCCAGGAGAGCTTCCCTCTTAAAGCTCTACACATTCGTTTACATACCAACGATTCGAACAATTTTCGTAGAGTTTGTAAAATCGCAATACCGCGATAATTTTCTACATTATTCCTTGAACCACTCTTATGAATAGGAGTTAGGTAGGATGTTTTCCAGCGTCTAGGGAAAATATTCGTCGTCAAAGATAAATTAAAAATTTGGAGAATAGGTCTCAACATCGACTAGGCACATTTCTTGAGTAAGACCGGGGATACATCGTCAGAACCTTTGCCTTTACTAGCGTCAAGACTCATAAGTCCTTTTAGAATTTCTTCTGTTGTCAATGTGTAAATACGAAAATCCGAAATTTTCTGTAGGACGGCCATCAGGAACACATACTGATTGGAAGAACTCGCTAAAAAGCTTACATATCATCTCCGGCTCAGAAGCCTTCCCGTCCTTCAGATACATCGAAGCTGGATAGCCTCTGTTTTTCTTCTTCGAATTGACATATTTCCAGAATCTCCTAGGATTGGCAGTTAATTCATTCTGAACGTCACTAAGATTAGAATTGTAAGCTAAGTCTAGCTTGCATCATTGTTGAGGGCACAGTATTTGATCTTGTGCGATAAAATGTTTGAGCTCTTATACTTTTTATGAGCCCTGTTCTTCTTGTTCTTTGGTCCGCGTATACCATGGGGGATACGAAGTACGCTTCTTGTTAAGAACTGGAACGAACTGCTCTAGGCCGTCCGACAGATTTTCGTAAAATAAGTCAACTGCCTCGTCGACTGACGCACAAGCTTCCAGAATGACACCCCAATGAACTTTTGAGAATTAAGAATTTAGGCCTACATAGTCGGCATTCTTAAAATCATAAATTTACGCGTCAGTGGCCAGTTATATCGTAGCTGATTTCGTAAAATTTCGATCTATTTTTAGTTTTTGTATGTACGTAAGCCGCGAACGTTTTGGCCTATCTTTCGATGTTAGTTCGTTATTTAGTCCAGTTGAGCAGCTGTTTGTATTGAGGTTTAGTTTTTTTGGTTAAAAAATTTACACATGATACCTTCAGGCCACTTGTTTGGTTCCAAGGCATCTTTCACGTCAGTAGATTTCAACCCGATACGAAACGAAATGTAATGGAAATCGTTGTATTTCCTTTTGCCGCTTTTTAGACTTCTGCATATAACGCCTTTTTTCCAATACCAAGAATATTGAATACCAAAGACTGCACTTGTTGCACGGTAGAAGTATGAAGGAATCCACTGAGGCAAAGATAAGACCGCTTATCAGCGACACGAATGCCATGAGTGCTGTGAGTGATCGTGTTGTGCTTGGTCTGGCCAGGGCGTTCAATTACCGTTGAGTGCAAGTAGTCGCATGAAAAAGAGGCTCATGTCGTCAATAAAGTTGACATTATCCATGCAGTATATTGTATAATACAGTGTATTGTATATTATCCATGCAGTCACAACAAACTTAACCATCACCTCAACAAAATGGGACTAGCGCCCAGCCCAAGCTTTCACAGTCGTGTAGAGCTAGAAACTAGTCAACACTTCTTTCTATCTAATTATATTTATTTCCAATATTTGAAAAATTATAATTATTTACAGATTTTCTTTCACATGCCAATATAATTTGGAGAATAGCTCTTCTTCGGTGGCATCATTTCTCCGCCGCAAATAACGCCCGGGACGTTAATAACACCCGGGGCTTTATTAACACCCGCACTCCGGGCGCTAATAACGCCCGGGGTGTTATTAACGCCCGCACTACGGAACATTTTCCTTATACAGAATGTCACTAGAAAGAGTTGACTAAGGGGAAAGTACAGAACGTCACTGGAAGGGATTGATTAGAAAAATCATACAGAATGCCACTAGATGGAAGAATTTCTTTCTCTGCTCTTTTATTTTTAAAAAATTTGCCAATAAGTAATCAAAAAATTACATGAAAACTTTATGAAAGTCATTGAGCACTACGATTTTGAAATTTAAAAATTTGAGTAAAAGGGATGAATAAAAACAATACAAAACGAGATGTGTACATTGAAATGTCCTAAGATTTTGAATTTAAATAACTTCCAATTTATTCTTGAAGCTCAATAGTGACCGTGTACCGAATCATATAGCTGGGCGTTATTAACACCCGGCGTGCGGGCGTTATTAACACCCGGCGTGCGGGCGTTATTAACACCCGGCGTGCGGGCGTTATTAACACCCGGCGTGCGGGCGTTATTAACACCCGGCGTGCGGGCGTTATTAACACCCGGCGTGCGGGCGTTATTAACACCCGGCGTGCGGGCGTTATTAACACCCGGCGTGCGGGCGTTATTAGCGCCCGGAGAGCGGGCGTTATTAGCGCCCGGAGAGTGGGCGTTATTAGCGCCCGGAGAGCGGGCGTTATTAGCGCCCGGAGTGCGGGCGTTATTAGCGCCCGGAGTGCGAGCGTTATTAGCGCCCGGAGTGCGGGCGTTATTAACACCCCGCGCGTTATTAGCACCCGGCGTGCGGGCGTTATTTGCGGCGGAGAAATGTCACGTCACCTTCTTCTTCGTTCGGTGGAGATCCTTGAATCTTTTTTCGAACGATCTCAAGATGTCTGCCTATCTCAACGTGACAGAAAGTGCATATTGGTGTAGGGACGCCGATTCGTGATAAATGTTTGTACAACAGGTCATGCCCAGTTAATTTTTTGAAGTTTGCCACATAACATATATTTTTCGTTTCGTAGAATAAATAGATTGTTGGTTAACGTTTGCCCACATTTTATTTTCTGATATTGATTGGTGGAATAGTTTTACTTCTGCTTCGATTTTCTTTCCGATAGTTTGTTTTGCTTCCACAAATTTCTTTATATTTGAGGTTTTTTTTTCGATGTAAATTTTCTTATCTTTGACGGATACTCCAGTCCGAATTTTTCATAGATATACTGGAGTCTGTGTACTAACGAAATTTTTCACCGAAGACGATTCTCAACCATGGGAAAATTGTTCCAAAGACTTTGGTGTTCTTTTTATGCGCTCAATTATTTCCATTGCAGCTTCTTCACATGCTAATTAAATTGTAGACAGTAGACAGTTAACGTGTTCAGACGTATCGATTCTGCTGTGTTTCAGTGCTGTGATTAAATTACATCATTGTGATTTCAGATCAAGAATTTTTTCTTGTTGAACTTATTTACTCCAAGTTTCTAATTCTAATTGACTTTAATGCAACAAGTTGCAGTTTATTGGATGATTTTTTTAAGTTCGTTTGAGTGATATCTTTGAATCGAATTGTGTTGCAAATGAACAATTGGCATTCAAGCCTTTTTTTGGAATACCAAAGACTCTGACTCTGACGACGCGTTCTTTTATCATTCGATTCGTATAATTTTGTATGTGATAATATCAGGCAATAATCAGATTGTATTCATTTTGTGGAAATTCATGTACTTTGCTTCCGCTTCCCTACGAAAGATAATTGCAATATTGCAAAATTTTCCTGGAATAGAATTTGCATCAACAAGCGGCGTGGTCCCTCTTTCATCTCTTCAAATACCAATTATAATTCATCTCAGCATCACGTGACATCGCGGTCAATTGATTCTTATTAGCGTCTGGTATTATGTGTTATTTGACGATTTGGTTCATGAATTAGATGGGGCATTTTATTGAAACGATTAATACTCGCATCTGGTGCTACCTGCTTCGAAGTACAAATATATTACTGATCGAACGTCAACACGACACGCAGGCTTGGTTTAATGATGGCACCACCCAAATGCTTTACATGTAAATCAACAGAGACGAAAACAAATAGCGGTGTCTCCTGCTTTATTTGTAAAAAATCTTTTCACTGGGGCTGCGGCAACATAAGTGACAAGTTAATCCGAGATATCAGTAATGGTACTATAAACCAATGGAAATGTTTAAACTGTGAAAAACACAAATCAACGCTGGTAACCTTATCGACATCAAATAACTCTGCGCCAGTGTCCCAAGATTCTACAACACTTTCCGACAATGCAACCGTAAGCGACAGTCCCGCCAGTATCGAGCGTATAACTAGTATGGTGAACGACATGCGCAATTATTTCAACAAAAAATTTGATGAACTGAACGATGTCACTAAGATAATCAACGATCATAGCCATCGACTTAACCAAATTGAAGACGATTGCAAGACTTTCAAATTCAACTCAAGAAATCTAGATGTTCGAGTCGACAACCTTGAGCAAGCTGCGCTTATGCTTAATGTTGAAATTAATTAGATGAGGGCTTTTCTCTGCTTGTCGATCCAATAAAAAGAAAACTAATTTTGATTTTCTGAACGTTTCGTTACATATTGTAACACCTTCAGCAACTGTAATTTTCAAAGATGTTCATTTTCATTAGACTAAAACAAATTTTCGCACTGTCTTATAACTAATTAACTTACATACTTACTTACTTAACCGGCCCTACAACCCATTAAGGGTCTTGGCCTTCTCCAACCGGACCTATCCTCAGCTAACGTCTTCCAGATGGTTACTCCCGCAGTTCTCAGGTTGGCAAAAGCTGCATCGCACCATCTGGATTTTGGTCTGCCTGCACTTCTTTTGCCTTCTGGTTTGGTGATAAAAAGTTTCTTCGGGATACGATTGTCGTCCATACGCTGTACATGACCAAGCCATCGAAGTCTATTAATTTTTGTTGTTCTAACTATGTCCGGCTCTCCATAAGGTGCATAAGCTCATGATTAAATCGTCTGCGCCATCTTTTCATATTTTCGTCATATACTGGTCCGAAAATTGTCCGCAGTACCTTTCTTTCGAACGTGAGCAGCGATTGTTCGTCTTTCTGAGTCATGCACCACGACTCCGACCCATACGTAAATATTGGTCTTATCACAGATTTGTACAGTGCAGATTTAGAGTTTCTACTTACTGATTTGGACTTTAAAATATTTATCAGGCTGTAATAACTCCGGTTGCTAAGAGTTATCCGTCTTTTGATTTCGTCCATGATTACGTTGTCAGAATTAAGCAGAGATCCAAGATATACGAACTTGTCTACCACCTTAAATGTGTGTGTGTCAATTGTTTCGCTTTCGACGTGTTGTCGATTCGGTCTTTGTGTCATTAACCTTCAACCCGAGGTCGGTACCTTTTCTGTCCAAAGCCGTGAACTTTTCCTTCCATGTTTTGGCCCAAGATATCCAAGTCATCAGCGAAGCTTAGCAATTGACTAGATTTGGTGAAAATGGTGCTGCTGGTGTCGATGTCCATGGTTCTCACTGCTGCTTCAAGGGTCAAATTAAAAAGCAGCGTCGCGAGCGGATCACCTTGACGTAGTCCTTCCTCAATGTCGAAAGCGTCTGACAATTTGCTTCTCCAAGATCTGTCTAATGCTCAGAGGCGCCGACTACACCGGGGCAAACCGGCTCTTGCCCCGGTTGAAGCCGAAAATGTAATTTGAAAAATAAGTCAGGAAGGAAACATAGCTTGAATCGTCGACAATGAAAATTTACAAGTTGAAGAAAGCGAAAGTTTTCGCTCGCTCTGTTTTGCGGTTTCATTTTCAATTAAAGTTGAGCACCAGTATTTTGAAGAGACTTTGGACCCCTTTACAAGCTACATCTGGCCTTCAACTCTCTCACAGTGTTCTACAAAACTGTTTCCAGATATTGTAGGCCAAGTTCTTCAATATAGCTAAACAACAAATTCCAACTACGCAACGACAGATGCGCCGATTTTTTTTGACACTTCAACGGATCACTTGAAGAAGTTTGTGCAACGGTTATTGCTTGGTTATCATATATTATGTTTGGAAAAAACCTGTTTACAATGTACTTACAATATTGTAGAACATTGTGAAATCCAACTTAAAGCTTGTCCCACAAGACACTCGGAGTTACTGACATTACTCGCTGAGACCCTCAATACGGCTATGATCTTTTGCTCCGATAGTTCTAAAAATTCTCATTTGTGGCGTGAATCTTTAATAGATTCGTTAATCTACTTGGAGAGAAGAAAGTTCTGGTGATCTACTAAGTGGGCATGGAAATTATAGGTCATGGTGTAGTTCAAATGTTGAGCGTTGTTGTCGCTGTCGTCGTTCGGGTATAAATTGCAGATTTTGTATAGAATTTCTCGACAATGCGAACAATTTAATCAAAATTCTTCAAATCAATACAGAACTAATTTATTTTGGACTGAAAGTAAAATTTTTAAGTATTTTGTGCAGAAAAGATTGTGTGAAATCGAATTTAATTAATTTATTTCGAATTTATTAGCACATGCCGGTAAATTCTTCATATAAAATTTGCATTTTATCATAAAGTAATTAGGTAAAGAAGTGAGTTTTGAGCTTTTAGAGCTTTAGAAACGACAGTTTTTTTAGGTTAATCATGACCTATACGGGAACCTAGGAACCAGTTCCCTAGAAGATTTTGAAAAAAAAATTGGGTCCCAGGATACCCTTCGCCTGTTATTTCGACAGGGAAATTGCACTTTCTTCGAATGCGAAAGAAATGTTTTTACCGTACCGGGAAGTCAATGCCATCGGAAAGTGAGACCTTACGGGATGTCAATACCACCTAGAAGTCCATGCCACTGACAAGTGAAATCCACCTAGACTATGAAACACACCACCAGACTATCAAAAATATATTAATAAATGGAATACATTTTTTTTAATTTCATTCTATTTTATTCTTTCATATAAATTAAAATATAAATACAATAAACAAAAAAGAGATTGGGGATTACGTCGGTGCTGCGACAACGAAGCTAAAAAATTATGTCAATAAAAGCAACTCTGGATTTTAAATGTAAAAGTGTGAGATCACATTGTAGGAAGAATTTTTCGTGGAAATAATTATCATTCAGAACGCTGTATCAAACGTAGTGACAGCAACTTTTGCTGATGACACAGCGAACTCAGCTACAGCCAAAACTGATGCCCAATCAACAGCTCTATTACAGCGAAGTAATGACAACGTTGAAAATTGGACGAAGAAATGGCGAATTAAACTGAATGACCAAAAAGCAGTTCATGTCAACTTTACTAATAAACAAATCTCAAACCCTAATCGACTAAGGATGAATGGAAACCTCATCCCTCACAAAAACTCGGCAACTTATTTAGGAATGCACATTGAAGCCAAAAATAAATGGATCGTGCACACCGAAACTAAAATAAAAGAGCTGAACCTTAGATTTCGTGAAGTCTACTGGATATTAAACCGCAAATCGAAAACAACAATTTATAACAAATTGCTGATATACAAACAAATCCTGAAACCAATTTGGATGTATGGTATCCAATTATGGGGATGTGCGAGTAAATGTCATATAAAGTCAATCCAAACTTTTCAAAACAAAGTGCTAAGAATCATTGTTGACGCCCCTTGGTACATCAGAAACAAAGACATTCATCGTGACCTTGGCATCCCTATGGTTGCTGAAGTCATCAGATCGATTGCAACAAAGCATGAAAACAAACTCATTCAACATGAAAATCCTGAGGCACTCCGCTTATTGGACATCGATCAGAACATAAGACGGCTCAAACGGACCAAACCCCATGAACTTGTCAATCGTCAGGAGTAGTTTTTAACGAAAACTCCTCACAACAAAAACAACATATTTCAGACCAAGTGCAAAGATTAATCAATGGATTCTTTGTGAAATTTAAACAAAACCTATAACACAGATGTAAATTAATGGTTGGTCATTCGTGACCAGTTTTAATAAATACCTTTAAAAAAAAAAAAAAAAAGAACGCTGTATCACAGAGATAATGTATTTCGTCCAGTGTGGTGTCCGACCGAACAGTTCCCAATAAAGCCGCCGCGTTTCTCCTTTGGAATAAATATCTTTTCGAATGAAACGTTGGTGGAAAGTACTTGGTCTACAATTTCGCAGGTGCTGAAAATAAAAATCTAACCTGAATGTTCATATTTCAAAAATTTTCGCCTGCGGTGCTGCACGGAATCAGTCAGCCTAATTATTTGCACCGGGAAATCCTATCAACAACACTGGGAAATAATTGGCTGATTTTTGGATCCGGGGAAATTTTGACTCGGTTCTCGGGAAGAAAACATTACTTCCATGGCCGCTGCTAAGTGAAAACAAAACACTATTTTTCGGAAGAAAACATGATATGACGAACTGTTTGAAGCTCCTCTTTCAGAGAAACATTCTTCAGTACATATCCTTTAGTAAACGTTCCTTCTAGAACATTTTTGACTCTAAATATCAAGCTTGATCCCGTCGCATTTGCCACTACCTTCGATTTACATTGTGAGTTAGAACGTTCAGAGAACTTTCGTTGTTTGTCTTGAACACACAGGAAACAAATTTGCCCCGGTTGGACCGAATGAAAGTCGGCGCCTCTGCTAATGCTAAACAGCTGGTCCGTTGAACGATCTACACGAAAACCACCTTGATATTCACCAACAGTAGATTCCATGTATGGAAGAAGGCGTTTGTATAGAATATTCGCAAATATCTTGTAGGTGATATTCAAAAGCGAAATTCCTCGATAGTTGCCACACTCCAACTTGTCGCCTTTCTTGTACAAAGGGCAGATGATGCTAGTCTTCCACTCTCCCCGCAACTCCTCGACATTCCAGATGCGCTTGATGAGCTCGTGCATCTCCATACATAATGCGTTACCACCGTGCTTGAAAAGTTCTCCAGGTATGTTGTCGGTGCCTGGGGCTTTGAAATATTTGAGCTTTAAAATTTCATGCTCCACTTCCTGTAGCGTTGGTTCTGCAATATGTGGCTGCGTGGTCTGAAATGGTAAGTTGTTGTTGGTGTCGTTTCGGTTCGGTGGTCTGTTCGGGTTCAGCAGTTCCTTAAAGTACTCTGCCCATCGTCTGATGCACCTTTCCTCATCTGCTAAGACCAACCCATCCTTGTCCTTGCACAATAAAGCTTGTTGACTGTAACCTTTCCTCGATTCGTTTACTTTCCGGTAAAAATTCCGCGTCTCTTTTCGATTACCAAACCTTTCAATTTCGATTAAAACTTCCTTGTCATGTTGTCGCTTTTTTCTTCGGAATAGTTTTTTCTCGAAATTTCTCTTCGAACGGTACTCTGCCATGCCAGCTCGAGTGCTACTATTTAGATTTCTCGCTCGAGCCGCATTTTTGTCATCCAGTGCTTTTCTGCATTCGTCATCGAACCAGTCATTTCTTTTCTTTCCCGTTCTCGTTCCTATCGTCTCTGCTGCGGCTTGCTCTACGTTTCGTCTAATTTGATTCCATGCATCGTCTACGTTTTGTTCTTCGCTTTCCATTCCGTCAATAATTTTCTTCTCCAAACTATCCACATATTGTCGTTTAATATTTTCGTCCTGCAGTTTCTCGACGTTCCACTTTTCCAATGCCGGCTGTCGATTGTGTGAAATCGAAACTATAGCCCTAACACCACCTTTACCAAGTAGTGATCTGAATCGATGTTCGGTCCTCTACAACTTTTGACATCCAAAACATTTGAACAGTGACGCCCATCTATGAACACGCGGTCAATCTGGTTTTTGGTTCGTCCATCAGGTGATACCCATGTCGCTGTGTGGATGTCTTTATGTTCGAAATAGGTACTGCGGACAACCATGTTCCTTGAGTCTGCGAAATCAATTGCCAACGTTCCATTTTCGCTTGAATTTTCGTGTAGGCTATATTTACCAATAGTGGGCGGTAGTAGACTTCGCGGCCTATCTTGGCATTCAAATCCCCAAGTATGATTTTGATGTCTCGATTCGGTGCTCCATCATACACTTTCACCAGTTTCTCGTAAAATAGCTTCTTCGCTTCATTATCTTTTTCCTCCGTTAGAGCGTAGACGTTAATAAGAGTATAATTGAAAAATTTTCCTCTTATCCGTAGAGTGCATATTCGTTTGTTTACAGGAGTGAAACCAATCACCGCGTTTCTGGCTCTACCGACGACCATGAAGCCTGTTCCGTATCCTCTTGGGCTGTCGTTGCTCTTGCCGCCGTAGTAAAACATGAAGTCTCTACTGATCATAGAATCCTTCCCAGGCCATCTAGTTTCCTGTACTGCTGTAATGTCAAGTTTAGTCGCCCTTAGCGCACTAGTGAGTGATCTCAACCCTCCTGGCCGTAAGAAAGATCTAACATTCCATGTTCCTAATTGTAAATCGTTGTCCTTTTTCCGTTGCCTAAGTCGTTGCCGTTTATCCTGTCCAATCCAAGGCTCTGTTGTTGAATTCATAACTATATCGCTTTTTTTGAGTATGGTATGGTGGCTAGCCACACGCAGTACCCACTAATCCGTTTCCCCGATGACCCGTGGGCAAGTCATCAGGTAGCACTCTTAAGTTTAGCACCAAACTCCTAAGAGAATTGAGGTCCCGGGGACTACGACGTGGACGTAAAAAGAGCACTTGATAGTTAGACAGTTGCACGCCTGGCACATGACACAGACTACCACACTCCGCTCATATGCAATCAGGCGCTACCCTATCTAACTACCCAATCCCCAACTAATTAACTTACAATGTTTTTTATCAAAAATTAGAAAAAACCTAGAAAAGAACTTCAACAGTCAGTTTTTTGTTTTAAGCTGTTCCTGAGTTCAATTGAAAAGTAACTGGAAAAATTTTTGTGTTGATGACGTGAAAATTTTCGAAAGATGACGAAAAAACGTGCAGTTTTTTCAATCACATTGAATGGTGACCATTCAAGTGGAAGGACGATTTAAATTAGGCCTCGATAAGATGCACAAATGTTGTCCGTGTCTCGCCTAAAATTTAACGAAGTATTTTGCGTTAGAATATGCAACGCTTCAAGTGTTCTTCTCTTCGTATAATTGTGTTCCACATCTAGAATCGATACTTTTTTTATATCCGGTGCATGCCCAGTGTCATAAAAATGATGGACTAGTACTGTGGTATTATTTAGGTCCTGTGATATGATATGATATGATATTTATTTTTACATCTTGAAATTTACATATTTTATAAAGTTTTCTAGAAAATAGAGCCTCTTATAAAAAAGATCAAATTGCACTTCACTGTTGAACAACTTTGAAGAAGTGGTAAAATAAGAAATTAAATTAAATTGCAATCAAATTGAAATAACAAAGGAAAGGTTACTTAATTCGTATGCAAAATTTTGGGAAAATTTTCCTATTAGCGAGTATGGATAAAGAAAAAAAAATGAGAAAGGAACGACAGCATAAATTACGATGCAGGGTATGAAGCAGATGACGTCTTAGTAGGTCGGCAGGAGCATGGCGAATGGGGCAAGCAGGCAGATGATACTTCGAGTGCACCAAAAATAATGTTCCATGTTTGTTTATACTGATGTCGATGTCAAAAGCCTGTTAGATGTTGTCGTATGACTGGGGAATAGCAGTAATTGAGCAAAATGGCAATGAGTAGTGGTGGATGATGGTAGTAGCGGTGGGGAGAAATAGCAGGCAACTGCAGAAGTTATGTGGAATGGCAATCAGTGGAAGGTAATAGAAGGAGATAAAGTAAAAGGTTAGGGAGGAGGAGGGGGGCCAAAGTAGAAGGTATGGTAAGGGAGTGAATTATCCTTGTTACTAATTGAATTGGGTTCGTAGCAGCAAGTCTTTGAGTGCAAGTCTGAATCGGTGGGGAGGAGCTTGTCTAATTTCTCGAGGCAAAGAATTAAATAGAGCACTGCCAAGGGCGGTCATTGCTTTAAGGCCAACTTTGGTTTTGGAGGAGATTGGTCTGAGGATAGTTCTATTCCGTGTGTGGTAATTGTGCTGCGTTCTTGCAAACTTTAGAGTGCTATGGGAGTGTTCGTTGATAGCCTCATATACATAAGTACACACGCCGAAGCGTACAATACTGTCAACATTAAGGATAGAAGTGTGACCGAAAGAGCTCTTTGGTAGGGTAACGAAGAGGAAGCTTGCCTACGTGTTTTAAGCATCTCTTCTGCATGACTTGTAGCTGCCGAAGAGCAGTTTTAGATGCGGTTCCCCACGCAGCAGGCAAGTACATGAGACATGAGTGCGCCAACGCGAAGTATATCTTCAGTAGCACCGACCTTGGCAATAGTCTCTTTAATTTACATAAAACTCCACAGACTGATGCCATTTTGCTACACATTCTCGAGATGTGGGCGTCCCAGATAAGTTTGTCATCCAGAATAAGTCCAAGGTACTTGTACACTTTCATCGCATCAATTCGTATACCTTCAAGGGTGGTATCCCCCGCTTGGGGCCCTCTGTGCATTCTAAAGTGCATTGCCTTGGTTTTGTTGACATTCAGGGTTAGCTTGTTAGTGTCCAGAAAGTCTTTAAGCAATGCTATGTCATCATTCGTGTTTTGTACATTGTGATCAGTAGTTTTAGCGGAATAGAAAAGAGCTGTATCATCCGCAAACAGGTAAGGATTTCCAGTAATAGAAAGCCTGTACATGTCATTTATGTATACGAGGAACATCAATGGACCAAGGACACTCCCTTGTGGAATACCAATCTCAATCTTTCTCATTGAGCTCACAGCACCATTAACTGTTACACATTGTTTCCTATTCGCCAGGTAATCCTTCAGTAACTCCAGAGAAGTTCCTCTTATACCCGCGTGTTCAAGCTTCTGTAATAGGATCACATGGTTAACGCAGTCAAAGGCCTTTTTCAAGTCTAGGAAAATAGCACTAACAGCAACCCCATCATCCAGATTCCTAAATATTTTGTCCAGCACTTCATACGTCGCTGAGTGGGTACCTGCTTTCACTCGAAATCCATATTGTTTCAGGTAGAAAAATTTGTTTCTGTCTAGAAACGAGATCAGCCTTTTATATATTAGTAGCTCAAAAATTTTATTTACTACTGGGAGGATTGAAATGGGCCTATAATTGGATGGATCTGTTCTTTCGCCCTCTTTATAAATTGGTATGACTTGCGCCACTTTCAGGGAATTCGGGTATTTGGATGTAAATATAGACATGTTCGCTATATCCGTTAGCATTGGTGCTACAACATCAGCACATTCAATAATCATTCGTGCCGTCATTCCATCAATACCCGGGCTTTTACTAGAGTCAAGCTTGCAGATGAGGTTTACAACTTCCATCTCAGTCACTGGTTCAAGAAAGATCGTATACGGGCAACTATTTAAGGTACCGTACTTGTCCGCGTCACACGTATCGTCAAACCTTTCCGCTATTTTGTTACCGATCTCAGTGAAGTGAGTATTAAGAGCTGACGCCTTCTCTTCATCTTCGACTGCTGTAACCCCTTCATAGGTCACCTTGTCAATGACGCAAGATTTTCTGGAACGTCCAAGTACCTCATTAATCTTCCTCCAGGTTCTCCTGGGGCTACTCACATCCTGGAAGACTTCCTCATAATGTGTTGTATTAAATTTTCGCAGATCATTTTCATGTTGCTCAGTTCTCAGATGTAATTTGTGAACCGTAGTACCAACATAATATCTGTCGAAAAAAGAACCAAAACCTGATCCATAACATGGTAGATGATAAATGACATCATACATCTCTCGTAATTCGGTTCTTTGTTTTATTTTCGAGAAAAGACTACGATTGGTCAGAATAGGTTTATGACCTATCTTTATTTGTGGGATGTCTTTACACAAAATTTTGACTAAATTTTGGGAACAGGAAGGACTAAACATTATGTCTCTATATTGGATAGGTTCTAACGCCACGGTTGTTGGTGCAATGACAGTTACTGGCCGAGTTGGTGTTACGTTTGCCGTTAACAATGCATTTGTTAGAGTCATATTGCGCGTCATCTGGGACTATTGTAATGAACAAAAGAACTTTTTAATACGTTGATTGATCAATTTTAGGGGATAGTGGTTTTCGGTAAGCAGTTGTTTAATAATTTTTGTTTTTTATAAATGAAACCTCTGTGAGCTATAACCAAATACCCTCTTGATTAAATTGTCGATCACATTTAATTTTTGTGAGAGAGAATGATTTGACAGAAACCTTAGTAGTCGTTGTGATGAGACAGGTTTGGAGTACCAATTGTATTCAATAGAGCCATCTGAATGCGGAATAAGTAAGATATTTAAGTACGTTAAGACCCCATCATCCTCCGTTTGATGTGTAAATTGGATGTTCGGATGTTTCGAGTTGAAGATTCTGTTGTTCGGGAATGATAAGAAGAAGGTCATCTACATAGTTCAGACATATTTTGAGATTGAAGCTGATTTTTTCCAAGGCTTTGTTTAGGATGTGTTCCATCACTATATCAGCCACCAGCGAACTTATAGGTAATCCCATCGGTAGACCTTCTAGTTGTTTATAAAGATTATTTGCATATGCAAATTGATTGCAATCCCTTAACACAAAATTGAGTAACTGAAAAAACTCCGTTTCAGGTATTGACGTATGTAATTGTATATCTTGCCATCTTTCGTGTAACATGGACTCCACCAGATTCAATGGGATATTTGTGAACAAGGATATCACATCGAAAGATACAAAACGCTCCGTTTTATCAAGCGTAATGTTACTAACACGTTTTATGACATTTTATTGGATCGACAAGCAGAGAAAAACCCTCATCTAGTTGAATATCACGATCAAGAAAAATTACATAAATACTTTTAGTATTTATCACTGCGTGTTGAAATTGATGGAGTTCCACTGCTCCCCGAGGAAAACTTATCTGAAATTGCTGAAACGATTAGTTCGGCGGTCTCCTGCAAAATGATGATTGGACGAAAATCTACAGATTACATCGCCAAACCAATCAAGACGGGCCACCGGCCATTATTATAACGTTTAAGAGCCTAGTAAAGCGTGATAGCCTAATTTCATCAGCAAAAAAACATCGTGGTTTAACGACATCGAAAGCTGGCCTGGAAGCGAAAGTTTGATTTTTGTGAATGATCATCTGACTAGAGCGAGAAAGAAATTATTTTATATGGCGAAGGCATTGAAAAACAATAACAACTTCAAGTACTTATGGACTACCAAAGGTAATATTTATTTGAGAAGGTATGATGGTGAACAAACAATAAATGTCAATTTCTATACGAATTTTGACAAACTCAATGAAGGGAATTAAAATTTTACCCATTCAATTCTCGAGGGTGAAGAGGGTGAGGATCAAGTCAGTTCACTTAAACTGCTCATATATGAATGGATCACCTCGAGTACTTGATTTGTAACCTGCGACGTAAGATTAAAAAGAAGCGTCGACTTAGGCTTGACTACTCGTATCTATCTAGTAAACTTGAAGCCCTCCAATAGAATTTTCAAGATATAAGATGAATTATTTTGAAGACGTATTCGGTGACTGTAGAGTGTAGAGATGCTAAGAAGACATGGAAGAAGATTAATTTTTTGTTAAAAGGGAGAAAATACAAGAAACGCAATATTTCCTTGAGTGATGGCCACGCCGCTGTTAGATATGACCTTGTTGCTAAACGATTTAATGACTTCTTTTCAAATATTGGGCATGAGTTGGCAGATGAGATTCGCGAGACTTTTCATGACGACGTTTCAAGACTAACACACTTTCCATTTTCTTCCAGCCAGTGACCATTGATGAAGTGCTGTGTTTCGTCAATCTCAGAATACTTGTGAGACTTATTGAATTCTTCTTTATTTCGAGGTTTATCCCGATGATATGAAAGTTGCTTGGGTTCTGCCTGTCTATAAGAAAGGAGCGAGAGGGGAGATGATCTCTATAATACCCGCTGTGAATAAGATTTTAGAGACGATTGTGCAACGTTCGATTGTTGGACTTCTTGATTCCTGTGAATTCTTTAACTCGAGTCAATATGGTTTTAGAGAAGGAGGTGGCACACCCATACGGCCCGCATAGAGTTAGCCAGTATGATATGCAAGGAAATAGATGAAAATAAGGTTTTGTCCGGGCTATTCATTGATCTGTCCAAAGCATTCGATACGGTTATGAATGATCTGTTGCTACGCAAGCTACATTGTTTTGGTATTAGGCGTGTTGCTCTGGATTTGATCCGAAGTTACCTGAGCGGTAGAAAACAGTACACCGAGTGTAATGGGGTATGAAGTCCTATGGCTGACGTCACAATTGGTATTCCTCAAGGTGGAGTTCTGTCACCCTTGCTGTTCATAATTTTCAATAATGACTTCTTCGATCTCCCTGTGAAGTCCTCTTCTTTTGGCTTTGCAGACGATATTCTAATTCTAGTTTCAATTTTAGTCAAAAAATTGTACTATTTTGTTGCGAACATGACATGTCATGTAAGGATTTTTTATACGTGTATGTGTTTGTGTTCAACGCATAGAATGGAAATGACATGTCATGTTGGCAACAAAATATTACAATTTTTTGACTAAAATTGAAACTAGAATTTCGTTATTAATAGTTCATTCAAACTTCACGGAAATTCAACAGTTTATTTGAATAATTAAAGGATTCACATAAATACAACTTTCATAGAAACACTTTGCAAGAAATGGAATAAATGCTGAGTGAATTAGGTCGATCAACAACAATTTGATCGATCACAAAACTCGCGATTTTTTAAATGTTTTAGCCGTCAGTTTATTAAAAAAAGAAATTGTAATGAACACATTAGAGTTACACTTCAAAATATTCGAATTTTAATAAAATTAAACGAAATTTTAGCACTAAAAATCCAATATTTTTGCACCGATTCACTAATAGTAAGTTATCAAAAACTTAATCACAATAAATGACAACACGAATGTCAAAGTCTACAGATGCATAGAAATTGAAATCGGTGACTGAGGCGATTATATTAAGAGCAATATCGCGAAAACTTGGTCGAGAATTGGTCGAGTCATATCTCATTTTTTTCGTTGCACTTTTGTGACGAAGTTGATTCGAATCAAAAAATTTTTTGGCACGATTTTAAGTCTTGAAACGACAAAAATTTTGACTATATACTAGTTGATAGTCGGCCGTTATTAGCCGATATAGGCCAAAAAATAGGCAATTTTCGGAAGTCTCTGGCCAGTTGCAATAGAAAGATTCAGAGACATGTCATATACCGTTGGAAAGCCTACCATATGTACTACTTAAATATGTAAAAACTTCCTTGGAAAAGTTCTATTGCAGCGGACGGTAGCCATTTTAATGAAAGTCTGACAAAAAAATGACGAATTTTTATCACTTCTATATGGCTTTGACCTAGTAAAACTTGTCCGATTTTCAAAATCTCTTTTTCCTCCGAAATTTAACCGAAAAAATGAGTTTGCTTGACACAAAGAGACGAACAATCGCTGCACACGTTCGAAAGAAAAGTACTGCGGACAATATTTGACCAGTATTCGTTCAAAGGCAGAACCGGTGGCACAGACGATTCAATCATGAGCTTAGTCAGCTTTATGGAGAGCCGGACATAGAACTACCAAAATAAACCGACTGCGTTGGCTCGGTCACGTACAACGAATGGAAGACCATCGTATCCCGAAAAAAATCCTTAAAACCAGACCGGAGGGCAAGAGAGGTTCAGGGCGTCCAAAATCCAGATGGTATGACGCAGCTCATGCCGACTTAGAAACTGTTAGAGTATCCAGCTGGGAGACGTCAGCTGCGGATAGGTCCGTTTGGAGAAGCATGTTGCAGAAGGCCAAGACCCTTAATGGGTTGTAGTGCCGGTTAAGTAAGTAAAGTATCTTCATCCCGTACTCCTCACATGCTGCATTCAGGCAGTCAATCCCCCTCTGCAAGTCACTGGTACTATCTGCTAATAGAGGTAAGTCATCCGCATAGGCCAGGATTTTCATAATAACTTCCCCAACTTTCACATTTCCTTGCAAATTTGCATGCCTGATGATCTTGTCCATGAAAATTATGAACAGAAGAGGGGAGAGACAACAACCCTGAAGAACTTCTTCACAAACCTCGAAGGCCTCACTAATTTGCCAATCTATTCTTACCGCAGCCTTGCTTCGTGAGTAAATGCTTTTAATGGCGCCCAATAAACTGCCACTGACGTATACGGCTAAACACCTCAAACAGCTTTTGCCTCGGTACCCGATCAAATACCTTTTCTAAGTCTATGAGGCACAAGTGCAGATCAATATTCCTTTCAAAGAGCTTTTCCACAGCCTGCCTGAGGCAAAAGATCTGATCCTGACACCCTCTCAGAGGTCTGAAACCACTCCGAGCCTCGTCCAGAACCTCTTCCACTGTAAACCTAACCCGATCTACTAGAACACTTGCATAGATCTTTTCGACCACGCTCAAAAGCGAAATCCCCCTGTAGTTGCTGCCAACTTTACGGCCCCAGTCAGCGGGTACGACTGAGGACTTCATGGCTAAATTAAAAATCCTACAAAGCCGTTGAATCCCGCCTGGCCCACTATTCTTAATAAATTCTGTCCTAATTTCGTCCACCCCTGCGGGTTTGCCTGCCTTCAGTTTGCTGACCTTTCGAAACACCTCCTCTAATGTAATTTCCTCCTCACTCTCCCAGCTTGGACCCGCTTCCCTATCAATTTGTACTACCGGATTGACAGAGGCAAATAGATCCTGGAACTCCAGGACTTTACCCTTATCCGTAATTAACTGGCCATCTTTACCCAAAATACTACCGCAGCCCTCCTTTTCACCACCACGCCTAATGTCCTTGATCGTCGCCCAGAATTTTTTACACCTTATTTGACCTGCTTCTTCCAACTCCTCCCCGAATTTCTTCCACGCCCGGTCCTTCGCTCCCTTAACTAGAGCCTTAACCGCCTGCTGCCTACACGCCCTGTAAGCCTCTTTCTTCTCTTCAGCCTTATCCTGTAACCAAATCAAATACAGCCTTCCTCATCGAAGAGGTCAAGTTAATAATTTCTTTCGTAACTGCAGATGTTTTTTTGTATTTGTCCTTTTCGTCAGGACACCGAATTCGAATAAATTATGTAGAAATAGAGGATTCGACATTTTCTACATGATCTAAAGCAGGATGCGACTTCAAAAACTTGAAAATGGGCTTACAAATCAAGTTCATTGTAGTGAAGAACGCGCATGTGCAAGAACGGCGACTCACGACATGTTCTCCTCTTGCGGTAGCCTCATCCGAGTTAATGGAAATGAATTGTACTTCGACCGCATCTTCAAACTGACATATAGCTTTTTCGTACACGAAAGATGTTAACCAATTATTGTAGCTGCAACAAAAAATAGCTACATACTTTCTCTGTGTACTACCTTATACCTTTCCAAACTTAGGTGTTCAAAACTTCTTCTCACTACCCTCATTGTGGACTTAACAACTTTTATGTCTTTTTCAGGCGCCAGAACTGACACCGATGTTGTTAAATTCATTAAGTTCAGTTCAAACGTCCGTAGAGGACGGATGTACTTTGCATACCGTCGTAAAGTCGTGTCATTTTACTTTCATTGCCCGTTAGAGTTCTGCTACATATCATTTAATATTAGATTCTATTCTGATTTTTTATAAAACAGTTAAATAGCTCCTGTTAATGAGCCATTGAATAACATATTGGATATAATATTTAGCGCCTCATTGTTTTAATGCTTGTGAACATTTTGATAAAAACCAAACCACGCTATTGCTTTTGTCTTTTGTGTTTAGTGTGAAGAAATTTACTGTGGAAAATTGAAATAGTTCGCTGCATATAAGCTAATATCGATACATATACGGTCATAGAAAGTATACGTTTTGACTTTATTTGAGTAAAAAAGCATAAAATAATAAGAACATAACTATTTGGTGTCTTCCATGAAATTTGGTTTTTGTTGTAAAGGTTACTTTTTTTCAAGGTGACCCCTATTTGAACTAAGACTGTTGACGTGAAACTGTATTTGAATCATCATCGGTGGATAAAGTGGCGTATGTGAACCCGCCACTTTGGTTCATACATATCGGTCAACTCCTTAGTTTTCTATCATCGTCATGTAATAATCATTTTCATCATGCCACCAAAGAAATGTACAGTTTGCTCTCAAAGCATTTCTAAATTGAATGCAGGCATTACATTTTCATCATGTAAAATTGGCACTCATATCTCCTGCGGAAATTTTCCTATAAAAATTCGCCGTGATTATGAATCTGGTAAAACAGTTCAATGGACATGCTCTACTTGTATTAGCAATGAGGTTCCCGACTCAGCAAGGGCTACACATTCCAAGGAATCCGATGTGGTTAAATGTTTACAAACAGATCTGAACAAGGCTATTGAACGACAAAATGACATAATGCATTCAATTATCAAATTGAACGATGGCATGCGTGACATGCAGGTAATTCAGCATTCAATTAACGAGTTAAATTCTAGAATGAAGAGGCTCGAAGACAAAAACGATGTCATGAATACCTATCTTAATGAAGTTGCTGAGAACACTGACAACATCGAGCAAGAATTGCTATCCAACAGTGTTATTATTAATGGCGTTCCAATTCAGCAGCCAGACAATATACTACAAATTGTTTGTGACATTGCAGCATTTCTTTCATGCAATATTTCTTCGGTGGATGTCCAAAAAATTGAGCGAATCTCAACACGAAGGAAGAATGGTCAAACCACATCACACCTTGTGGTATTCTTTGCAGATAAATCTAAGCGCAACGATTTAATTGCAGCATTTCGTAATCAGCGGGGACTTTCATGTGCATCTATACTTAGAGATGGAAGTGATAATTTAATTTATATTAATGAAAATTTAACGCCTAAGCGTAAACAACTTTTTTTTTAGCGAAACAATTCATAACAAATAATAATTTCAAGTACATATGGACAGTTAATGGCAGAATATATATTAAAAAGGACGATAGTACTCAAGCAATTCGAATAACGAATAGTACGGATTTTTCTGATCTAAATGAGATTGAAAGATATGTTTTTGTACATTTTGGCTGGTGTTTTCTTTCTGTTCTTTTCTCTTCTAAATTGAATAAATTAACATTAACAGTTAATAAGTAACTTAAATATGCAGACTCAATGCTCTTTTATAAACGATAGATTTGATGGTGTGAATGATTACTCGAAATTTTACAAAATGTATAGTGTGTATAGCTCAAGACCTTGCAAATTAACTTTCGCAGTATAAAAAATTAAATGAGATTCGATCAGTTCGAATACTATATAAAATCATTTCCTCATGAATTTGATATCATAGTAGTAAGTGAAATTTGGATAGACCAAAATGAAATAAGCATGTATAAATTACCAAATTTTGTTGGGATCTTCTGTAGTAGACCAACTCGAGGAGGTGGTCTTGCTGTTTACATTAACGAAAGGTTGAACTTTAAGGTAGATGATAACTTTTCCTCCAACTTTTTTTACATATCGATAACACTGACCTTAAAGCAATTGACTAATGAGAAAGTGAAACTTCATGCTTATTATAGACCGCCGAAATATCTCAATGTAAAGGACTTCATTAATCATTTAAAATTGAAAACAAGTCATGATTCATTTGGTTTAATACTCGGTGATATTAACATTGATCTATTGAAAAAAGATCCTCTATTGAGCGAATACAAGGACATATTGCTATCAAATAATTATAATGTTGTCAATAATAATATTTCTCGTCCTTTTTCTTCATCTATTCTGGATCATGTAATTTGCAATATTAATGATCCGCTAGTTATCAGAATAGCAACTATTAGCAACTCTCTTAGCGACCACGAGGCACTCATAACTAGTATACCACTTAAAGGACCAATTAATCCAAAATTCATATTTAAGAAAAAGACTTGCACCGACTATAAACCAGTTAATGAAAAACTTAGGAGTTTGTTTGCGCTAGCTAATAGACCAGCTTCAAACGATGTAAATGTCCTCTTTGATTACTTCAGTTCTTCCATGAGGTCATGCATAAAGGAATTTACTACGGTTAAGATAAAGAAGTGTAAGTCTTCTCATCAGAAGAACCCCTACTTTAATACCCATTTGGAATTTCTGTTGAATAGGATCAATAATCTTAAGACAAAAACAAAGAATAGGTTAAAAGCTAAAAAAGTTTGCTCACACCTTCAAGAACGCCTGAGATTACAATCTATTACATTTAAAAATCTACAATATCAGTATAAAACTCAATATTATGAAGACCTTTTCGACAAATGCGAATCTGTGAAAGAAACATGGTCAAATATTAACAAGATACTGGGTAAAGGAGTGAATAGTAAGGATAAAATCTCAATTATAGACGGCATTGACATAGTTGATCAGGACGGAATAGCTGAGCGTTTTAACAGTTATTTTTTGAATATTGGAAAAAATCTAGCTGATTCCATTCCTGCCACGAACATCAACGATGTTAATAAGTTTAATACAATTCGTTCCCTGCCGCATTCAATTTTTTTTGAACCAACTACAGAAATTGAGATTACAGAGTTAATCATGAAAATGAATGTGAATAAAGCTTGCGGCTATGATGAAATCTCTCCTGAAAATCTTAAGTGTTGTGTTGAGAGTATTGTTCCTTTTCTAACTGATGTATTTAACCTGTGTATTTTCCATGGAGTATTCCCAGACGGTCTGAAAATAGCGAAGGTCATTCCAATATATAAAAAAGAGGGACTGAAGACCCTTATTACTAGTTACCGTCCTATTTCCTTACTTCATTCTCTAGAGAAACTTCTTGAAAAAATTATATATGCAAGACTATTCAGTTTTCTGAATAGTCAAAGTTTCTTTTACGAAAAGCAATATGGCTTTCGTCCGAAGTCAAGTACACAAACAGCAATTATTGAACTGCTTAACATGATTAGAGCTAGTTTTGATGATTCTGAAATGGTTATTGGATTATTCTTAGATCTCACCAAAGCATTCGATATGGTTAACCATGAAATCTTGATATATCAACTGGACTAAATAGGAATTCGTGGCAATGTCCTGTATTTATTAAAAAGTTATTTACAAGGACGTAAACAATTTACCTATGTGAATAATTCAAATAGCTCATTAGCTGATGTTGGACTAGGCGTTCCGCAAGGTGGTGTACTGTCCAGTCTACTCTTTCTGGTCTACTTTAACGACTTTTTTTATCTAGATTTTTACTCTGATCCATATGGTTTTGCGGATGACACCTGTCTTTTTTACTCGAGTACTAACGACTCTGAGAATGTTGATCGGATGGAGCATGACCTTGCCATGATAGACGAGTATTTTAAAATTAATAGATTGGTGCTTAACCTACAAAAGACCAAAGTAATGTATTTTCATAACCCTGCATCACCTACTTTAGTACCCTCCTTTACCCCCATCAGCTTTAACAACCATACAGTTGACGTAGTCCATGTACTCAAGCATCTAGGAATGTTGATTGATGATTCTTTGAGCTGTACAGATCATATCAATCAATTGTGTAGAATAATAGCATCGAAGATAGGAATCCTGAGAAGACTTCGTTTTCTTCCTCTGAAAGTCCTTAGAACCCTATATTACACTCTGGTACATTCTCATATTTCCTACTGCATCGCAGCATGGGGAAATGCAAAGCTGTGTTTTATTAACAGAATATATGTTTTGCAGAAACAAGCATTGAAAGCTGCAAATAAGTTTCCTAAAAGGTTTCCTTCAGAGGATCTTTTTAGGAAAATTAGTCGGAATGTTTTGTCAGTGTATAATCTCTTTAAATATGTAGTCTGCGTGCATGTTTACGAATCTAATAAAGGCATTCGACATCACTCAGTCGAGTTCCCCCGCGTACAGCAAAAGTATAATACTAGAGCGTCAAAATTAAATTTGCAAGTACCACGAAAAAAATCGATGAAATTTGGTTCACGATGTATCTCGTTTTTTGGACCAGTTATTTGTAACACCTTACCAGAAAGTATTAAAGTAATCTCTTCCCCCTACAAATTCCGTCGAGTATTGAAAGAGCATTTTCTCATGAGTCAATAAAGAGAGATACAGATTGAGACTACACTTAATTGTACAAACTATACTAGTTATTTCTTACTTTTTTAGAGAAATAATATTATCTCATTACTTTCAGCAAACCGTAATTCCTACATAATATATATTCTGCATTTAAGTCCATATTAGTTATAAGTTATTTTTTTTTTTTTTTTTAGATTCTTATATTCAACCGTCATTAAACTAATGCATCTATTTTTCATTTATCTTCAATAATTTCGATTGATTTTTATGCATATATTGTTCACCTTTTGTTTTCTCTTTATTAATATGTTAATACGCGATATAACATCACAGATTTTTCGAACTGTTTAACAGATTAAATCTGTGTGACTCACTTAATTACAAAATAGTTTATTAATAACGCAAATTAGCTCAAATTACCATAAAATGTTAGCAAACCAGCATTATTGAGCTATTGATCTATTGAGCAGAATTGAGCTATCCCTAAATCGCTTCAGATGTCGTCCGACCCATGGGGACGTTTTCTCGGGGGACCATATGGCATCGTTTTCCGGGCTAAGTTCAAAGCATTTCGAAAACTTAATTTTCCCATACATTTTTGAACACCTCTAATCCGTACGTACAAACAGCCGCAATGATGATATTTGACCGTACGGGCGCCTTGTCATGTTATGAATTTAAATAGCCGCAGTACTATATAGATGCTAATTTGGCTGCGGCCAAATATTAGCACGGCGGCTGGTCGTACGTGCGATTAGCATCTATATAATACTGCAGCTATTCTCCCGTACGTGCGAATAGCATCCATATAATATTGCGGCTATTCGCACGTACGGACGAATAGCATCCATATAATACCGCGGCTGTTCGCACGTACGGGCGATTAGTATCCATGTAATACTGCGGCTATAATAGCATCTACCAAAAAAAAAATATGACAATCGGAAAAGATTTACTCTAGTTATGTACAGAAGACCGACCAAAAACCATTCAAACAACCCTAGCTGATTGCCCAGATTCAATCCCAAAAAAGATTTTTCAATTACCTTTCAGGGAAAAAAACTTTGGAAAATCGGTTGAGTTTTACTTAAGTTATCGTGGTGACAGACGAACTGACGGATATTTTTTATTGTAGATTCGTCATCCAAGTACCATGATCGGTGCTCCCCCCGTACGTCCAGGTCGAAATTCGACTGGTTACAAATGTCGTGGTAACCCATAAGACCCTTTTCGATGAACTTAGTTTTTCGTACGGGGTAAACTCTAAACAGTGCTTAGGGTTTTACGATACACGCTAGGATCAAAACCGCCGTCGCGGTCGACCTCCGGACCCACGCTTGTCGATGATATTTTATTCAAGTATTCTTTATGAAAATATTCGCAGAATTTGTGACGCAGGTGCTTGTTGAAATTCGAAAAATAAAATGACGAATGATTATACATTATGCCGGGGGAAAAGGACATGCGTCACTTTTTCCATTTCAATAAGTTTTTTATGCTGATTAGAATTTTTTTGTGCTTTTATTGCGCGAGTTTGCATAAAATAGTATGGGGTTGTCGCACGGTTACTTCAACGACAATTTCTACGATATCTGACAGGAAGTACTGCTAAATAATAAACTTTGAAATGAACGATTATCATACATACATAGATATACATATCATTGGTCTGGCCTTCTTCACACCTCGCAATATTTAAGATGCAAATAACATCGTACTTGCAAAGAACTCTACTATTACAGAAATTGTCACCGATATACATTTTCATTTGACTTGAAGTATAAAGTATTTTGCATAATTTGATAAAGATAATTCTTCAATGGATATTTTCTTGTAAGTGAAAAAGTGATAGAATAAAAAAATCACTTAATATCGAACGTAATGTGGATTTGGAACGAAAGAGTTATGAAGACTCGTAAGGGAAGCTATTTAGTTAGAGTAGTGGAAGGTTGTTGGGTAGGGTAGATTTCGTTTCCCTTGGACATATTCATTTTATTAATTGGAATGCGTGGTTTTTGTGAAAATTTGTTTTATTATTTTCTGAGCTTTCGAAAACAAACAGTTTTCTTCGTCAGGGATAAAAACAATATTATATTCTACCACAGTCTCGGCCCCAAATGAAAAATTTCATATGCCGCTTTTCCGGGAAAATTCTGGAAAAGCCGTGGCATGTGGAAAAGTGGTCAATTTTGAGGGTTTTTTAGGTAATGCTTGGAGTTTTCGAATTTTAGCTCCGGAGTGACAATAGCTAGAGAGTTGGTTTCTTTAGGAAAGTTATAGAGTTTGATCAGGAAAATTTTTTGGGATTTTCAGAAATCTGCCAAAGTGACGCCATCTTGGATTTTTGTTAGGTATAAATTATGCTTCTTTGGGTTTTCGAATTTTAGCTCCGCGTCACAAATGCCAGAGCCAACGACGATATAATTTTTCTGGGCTTCAAGTTTTAAAATAGCAAAAATTTGACCTTACTGATGCCTGACTTTCGAGGATAACTTTTTTACTGAGTTCAAAATAAATTTTTCAAACTCTTCTAAAATGTACCCAACTAACTTTATTAACTTAGTTTTTGAGAAAATTTTGCATGTGAAAACTGAAAGTGTGGAAAAATTATATCGTCGTTGGCTCTGGCGTTTGTGACGCAATTTCAAACATTTGAATTTTTTAAAAGTTTTTTTTTTGTCGTCATTTCTTGCGTATTTTTAGCGTAAGCGTCACCTCCACTGATATCATTCATTTTGAAGTGGACATTGGGGACTGCGGCACACTTTACCTTTTAAGAGGTTTTTGTTGGGATATTTATTTGTTAAGTCAAAAATATTTTTTCGTCAAGTTAAATATTTATTTGTCCGGTCAAAAATAATTTTTTGTCTAGTAAAATATTTATTCTTGCCAAGTTAAATATTATTTATATATATTAGTTATATATAGTTATATAGTTATATTATATATATATAGTTATATATTATTTATTTGTCCGGTCAAAAATAATTTTTTGTCTAGTAAAATATTTATTCTTGCCAAGTTAAATATTTTTTTTGTAAAGTTTGAGACCTTCCTTTGCACCCGTGTTTCACAACAAACCGAGTTTACGTGCGCAGTTTTCACATCGGATTTCTAGCAAAATTAAGAAGTGTTGGGCTGTGCGATTAGGCTGAAATTATCCAGCGACGTGTATAGTGTCCATAAGCTTTGAAGTGTCGGTGAGTCGTAGCGATCTCGTCCTGGAAAAAGGAAGTTTAAAAAGTTTATGATTGGTTTGATTACGTACAAACTAACCGATCCACCCGCAACGTAGAATCTGTCATCGACGCTAGCATCGACGTCATCGACTTTATCACCGAAGCCGTCTACATCGATAGCAATGCAGTTTCCTCGGCGCCAAATTCAATTCGATCTTCACTCGTTTCTATATTGAAAAATCATAACTGTCGAAATGTCTTCTAGGACGACAAGATCAAATGCTAAAAATCAACTGCATATTGAAAGTTCGTCGATAAACGAATGTGGAACATTTAACATTATCGAACCCAACTATGATGGAGACTGTCTTTTTACATCAATCTTGGACCTTTTGTCTCGCAGCAGGGAAAAATTCAAGAACGCACCCCTGCTTGCTAGCCAAATTAGAACGCAATCGGTTCAATACATACTTTCAAGAAATTCGGCTGGGTTTCAACAAAACTGGAAAAGATTTTACAGAAATATTCAGCTTAACCTGGAAAAACGTGTCGAAAGCATTTCTCAGTGCGGCGACAACGATAAAGGTGATGAAGTGATAAAAGAAGCTTACCGAAGGTACATGTCGACATCTAGAAACTTTGGAACTTTCAGCGAACTATGTGCGGCAGCTGAATTATATGGTTTCGTAGGTAACATTTTTCAAGAAACTGAAACAAACGATTACATATGTTACGAATTCGGATCGACTGGAAACTTCAGAATCGACAAAAACAAGCCGCATCTTTTTCTCTTGTTCACTGGTCCCGCAGATTCAGGACATTTTCGTCGACTAGAACCGACTATTGCTCCCATCATCATTCAAACTGGAAAATACCAAAAAATTGAAAGTGTTCCACTATATGCCCAAAACACCGTGAAAATCACTATCAGAAAAGTTCCGAACAATATCGATCCGTCGATCACATCCAGATCAACGATAAATCTATCAATCCATCAAAATCGACACGAAGAAGAAAACAACAGGAAGGTTTCGGTAGACACTTCCACTTCAACTCCAGTAGAAACACCACTGCAACTATTCATTTGTAACGTGTTCAAGAAATCTGTAATGTTATTATCATTACGTGATAATATTGATACGACCGGGTTTCTATTGATCAAATAATACAATTTATTTCTTGAACTTAAACTTATTATAAACTGAACTTGTCGCTATGACGGTCGGTACGAGAATGATCTCTGTCTCTCCGTTCTCTTGATGAACATTCATCGATGAGAGAGAATGAATTTATGTGCTATGTTTTACTGGGGTTTATGTAGGGTTAGTGACCTAACTACGGGTCACTACATTACCCCCTTTTTCATAAAAAAAATTTTTACTAATATAATAAAACGTGTAACTAATTTATACTGAACCAATGACTAATTTGTTAGGTATAATCACAAGTATGAATAATCAAAAATTACAAAGTAATTATTCAAAATGAACGATTTTCTTCTGTCTCGCTCCCTTCGGACATAACACTGAGAGGATCCCGTAGGCTGGCTTTAGGCGGTCTATTGAAACTGCATCATTTTTACCATTCACATTCAGGATGTAAGTTCTTCTTAGTCTCTTAACTACTTGAAATGGTCCGTCGTAACGGTGGTGTAAGCTGGGTTTAACTTTATCTATCCTTACAAAAACATGAGAGCACGTAGCTAACGATTTTGGAATGTATGTATGACTATCTCTCTTAACCGATGGTTCTACTGGCTTCAAGCTCCGCATACGCTCGCGCAGACGATCAATAAAGTTGTCCTTACTAGTCGGATCGCTAAGTGGTGTATCAACAAAGAATTCACCAGGAATTTTTAACGTATATCCATACACTAATTCAGCAGGTGAGCAATTTAAGTCTTCTTTCAATGTGGCTCTTATTCCCAGCAGAACGATAGGTAATTCGTCGCTCCAATGTATGGTGTTGCATCTAGCGACTAATGAATCCTTGAGATTCCTATGAAAACGTTCCACCATGCCATTTGCTTGCGGGTGATACGACGTCGTACGAATTCTATTAGAGCCCAATAACTTGCACAATTCAGAAAATAATTTCGATTCGAATTACTTTCCTCTATCAGTCGTAATTACTGACGGCACGCCGAACCGTGAGATATATTGCCCTACGAGACATTTAGCTACTGCTTCGGCGATCTGACTTGTGATCGGGTACGCCTCTGGCCACCGAGTAAATCTATCTACTACAGTGAGTACACTTGTATAACCACATGATATTGGTAATGGTCCGACAAGGTCAATGTGAATGTTTTCGAACCTACCCGACGGGACATTGAACTTTCCAATGGGACCTTTGGTGTGCCTAATGATTTTAGCCCTTTGACATTGAATACATGCCCTAGTCCAGTGAATGACATCTTTGTTGATACTTGGCCAGTAGTAGCGTGACGTAATCAATTTTCGTGTTCCCCGTATCCCCGGGTGCGACAAAGAATGAAACTGTTCAAAAGTTGCTCTTCTAAGGGGTTCTGGCACATACGGACGATTATTGCCCGTGCTAACGTCGCACCATAACTTACCCAAAGAAAGTGGTAATTCAATGTTTTTTAGGGAATACTTTGAATCGCTAGTTTGTCGTTCCAATAACGATTGAATTTCATCGTCGTCTTGTTGGAGTTCAACTAGTGCTTTCAATTCTAAATTAGCTTTTACAGACGCCATTTCCGGTTCTTCTATCCGGGATAAAAAATCTGCGACAACGTTATTCTTGCCCTTAACGTGTTGAATATTCGTGGTAAATTGGGAAATGAATTCTAAATGGCGACTTCGTCTCGGACTTTGTTCTGTCATTGATGACATGGCCGTCGTGAGGCACTTGTGGTCCGTGTAGACTACAAAATCTCTTCCCTCCACGAAATGCCGGAAGTGTTTGACAGCTAAATATATTGCTAATAATTCACGATCAAGGGTACTATATTTTATTTCGGACGGACTCAATTTTTTTGAAAAAAAACCTAAAGGTTGCCATATGCCCTTATGATATTGTTGTAAGACGGCTCCTACGGCTTTCGCGGAGGCATCTGTGAACAAACTTACAACTAAACC
>CM055406.1:93404733-93463167 GCA_029228625.1 Pseudolycoriella hygida
GTTCACAAGACAGTGATCAACTCTTTCGACAGAAAAAATTTTCAGCTATTTCGGAAAAAAATTAAATTCGAACGAAAAATAAAATTCTACTCTAATGACAATTGCAAAAAAAATTAAATTATATCCGAAAGCTGCCTAACCTCAAGATGGATTTTTATATAATACTAATGATGAAAAAAAACAATTTTATGAAATAATTGTTGGATGTCTTGGGTTCCTATGGTTCCTTTCTGTTGACGTGGCCGTTGCTCGTAACGAATGATTTATTGTTCCAGACGGGTCAATGGAACTTTTCGCGCCAAAATGTATATGCGCAATTCGGTCTTCGACACTCCAATACCAAAATTATTGTGGGATAGAAGAATGTTTTCTTATGTATTTTCAGGTCAGAAATGTTTTAAATTTCCGCAACGTACCTTTTATCTCCACAGGACATATGTGCCTGTGGAGATTTCCAACTTATGAAGCCTTGTACGATATACGTTCGCTGCAACGAAAACTTTATGCCCAAAACAGGTAGCAATTATGACCAAAATGTGCCAGTTGATGCAATTTAAAATTCGTCTAGAGCCCACAAGACGTTATTTGTTAAGTAACACCGACCAAATCTGCTAATTGATGAAACCATGCGGTCTTCTATTGTTCTATTGTTCCGTTTTATTGAAGATTTTTATGTGCAATATAATTTAAAGTAAATTAAATTAAATTGTTCAAACGACGGGTGTCACCAATGTAATGTTATTATCATTACGTGATAATATTGATACGACCGGGTTCCTATTGATCAAATAATACAATTTATTTCTTGAACTTAAACTTATTATAAACTGAACTTGTCGCTATGACGGTCGGTACGAGAATGATCTCTGTCTCTCCGTTCTCTTGATGAACATTCATCGATGAGAGAGAATGAATTTATGTGCTTTGTTTTACTGGGGTTTATGTAGGGTTAGTGACCTAACTACGGGTCACTACAAATCTTTTCCAAATAAACGTGGCCTAACAGTTCACCAGGGGGTGCACGTTAAAGAAGCAAATGACAAAACTGCTAGCCAATTAAACGCAAGAATAAAAGGGCCAGTTACTTCAACGGTAAAGACTTCCAATGAAACAACAGACAAATCAACTTTAGACTCCGAATGCAATGCATGGAAAACCATATTCGCAGACTTTGAAAATTCTGAAACTCTGAACGTAGCAGCATTTGATGAAAAGATAGAAGTTTTCCAAAAATTTCTCTTCAAAGCAAATAAACGACTTCCAGGACCACAACATCCATCAGTCAAATTTTACCAACTTCGTCATCAGCAAAAGAATCGTAAATTAACTTCAGCGCAGCATTCACGATCATCAAACCCTCAGAGAACCGATGCTAAGGCGAAGCAAAGACGCCGCGATCAGTACCAGTACGACTTGGCACAATACTGGTATTACAACCAGAGAAAGAAAGCGGTGAGGATGGTAATGACCAAAAGCGGTTCACGTCAGTGCAAAATCAAGTTAGAGGATATGGAAGACCACATCAAGTCAACTTTCGAGACTAAAAACGATAGAGTTTTAGAAACAACCCCACGACAGAAAGACATCCAAATGTGACGGTAAGTGAAGAGGAAATTAAAAAGCAAATTAAAAGAATGCCAATGGACACATCCGCTGGACCTGACCGAGTGTTACTTAAAACGCTTCGACAGTTGAATGTAGCTAAACCAATCTCATCGATAGCGAATACTATGTTACGATCATCGTACGTCCCTAATGGGTTCCGAAAAGGTATGATGGTTTTCATCAACAAGGAAGGCGACGTTCAATCAGTGAGCAACTGGCGCCCAATTACGATATTCTCGGTCATTAGGAGAATAATAGAGAAAGCGCTCGACTCATTGTTACGTGCCCAGGTGACAATTAACTGCAATCAGCGTGGTTTTGTGTCTGGAATCGCAGGATGTCACATTAATGCCCGTTTAGTGAACGCTTGCCTGAAGAAAGCAAAAAAATTCAATTTAGATTGTGTAGCAGCATTTCTGGACGTCTCAAAGGCATATGATAGGATCGGTCATTTTCATATATCAGAATCACTTAAATCAAAAGGAACGTCGGAGAACTTACATAATTTAATAATGAATCTCTTCACAAATAATGTCGTGGAGTTATCTGTGGGCAAAGCTACTTCCAATCCAATCACCATTAACTGCGGCGTGGCACAGGGGGCACCACTATCTCCGATTATTTTCAACATAGCAATCGACTTTTTATACGAGGAAATATGTGAGCCACAGTACGCTCAGAACAATGGATTCAGTCTATCCGGCGAATACGATCCTTTATGCTTATCCGGATTTGCAGACGACCAAGCTGTAACATCAGGATCAGAGACCTCTGCCGTTCGGACCATAGAACTCGTAAAAATGTTGTTCCTAAAAATCGGATTGGAAATAAATCCATCAAAAAGTCAGGCAATCATCATCAGAAAAGGAAAATTGATTGATGACTCATTGCGTCTTGCAGATGGCAGTGAAATAGCAGGAGTGAATAAAGAGGAAATAATTAGATATCTCGGATGCTCATTCAACTCCGAGCTTCTCTTCGACCACACAAATATTGACAATCTCAACACGAACCTCAATATGCTATCGACTACGCCAGTTCTGAAGCCTGACCAAAAGCTAAACATCATTAACCAATACATCTTTCCAACACTGATATATCCACTACAATCCGCACCAATTAATAAAATTCCCTCATACGTTACGCAGGGTCTGGACGTTATGATTCGAAGAACTGTAAAGAACATTATTGGGTTACCTATGCGCACAACAGATCATTTATTCTATTCACCCAGAAGGCTACGAGGCCTTGGCCTACTTAGAGCAGAATGGGAAGTACATTTGCAACACTTCGCCATAGCAAAGAAACTCGCTCAAGCGAATGACGGATTATTTCAAAGCATATCCGACTGTAATACTGAAATGAGCGAATGTGCCGAAGCACTAAACGTTTTAGGCGATACATCAAGATCACTGAGAGCAGCTCTGCGAAACTTATGTTTTGAACAATGTTGCAGCCAAAAATATCAAGGCTCCGGAGCGTTGCATTTTAAAACTTATACGCCCAGCAACGACTTTGTGTACAACAAAAATTCTTTATCGTCATCGGAATGGGTATCAGCGATTAAACTTAGTACAAATTACGCGAATCTTAATGGTGTTCCAGGTGTTGGAAGCACTTCCCACCTCTGTCGCAAATGCAACAGAGAGAATGAAACCATAGCACATGTGACGGGAAGTTGCGGATCAAACAATCTGTTAATATCATCAAGACATCACGGAGTCAAACATCGCATAGCTGAACTACTACGAGAAAAAGGATTTACGTGTTTCGACGAAGTTTACGCTATTGACACAGAAGGGAATGCTAGATTTAGTGACATAATCGCTTTTCATCCCACCACGAACGACGCATTCATTGTTGATCCAACAATAAGGTATGAGACATGCAACACTGAACAAGACAAGGATGTGGTCAACGAGAAAAGAAACATATATAGCTATTACGACGATACGCTTACCGGAATCAATTGTTACTAGCAATTAACAGCACCGCAGCACTTTATTGAATAAAACGGTAAATCCAAAAGAAACTCAAATCAGAAGTACATTGACGAGTGCTTTAATTCACTAAAATTAAATAAAAACAAATAATAATTGCAATTAGATCGACTAAATGATTATACGCCTATAAATGACTTACAACTAGTCTTCCAACGTATCGCGTAAATTATCTTAATACAGTAACTTGATATTCGATCGCATAATATGAAATTTTTAGCGAAGCTCGGAACAATCAAAATAAACGCACAGCAATTCGAATCATCGACTTAATCTAAACAAAAAATGAAAATTTTATTGCATCAAAATGCGTGTCTAAAGCGATCGATAAAAAACGAATAACTTACAAAATCCAAGCGCTTATCGGAAAAAATATTGATTGAATACTTCAGATTCGGACATCAGAACGTTAACTATTTTAACAAGCAAAAATAAATCCGAACGATCACTTCAATTATTCAATAAATAAATCGGATAAAATCTAACTTGAGCGTCCATTCCAAATCACGTCGCTTGAAATAATAAAATTTCCGGGAAGACTAAATGACAGGTAATCGAACAGGCTCAGTCGAACTCACATTAGTATGAATGTCCAAACGAGCCAAACCTGCTGCTGCACGCCATAAAATAGAACCATTCGCAAACTGAACACGAACCCGACGCACTTGATTGTTAGATCCCATTACTTTGTCGAGAATTCTGGCCTTCGGATATATATTACGACTGTTCTTCTCGTCGATAACCAAAACAATATCTCCAATATCGAGCGGTTGAACGGGATGAAACCATTTCGTTTTGCGGGTTAATGTAGGAAGGTATTCAGACACAAATCGTTTCCAAAAATGATCCGTGAGTCGTTGTATCTCTTTCCATTCAGATCGTAAAAATGAACCATCAGAAACAAAATTGCCTGGAGGTTTCAATCCATTCGATCTTCCATGGATAAAATGATTTGGCGTCAGTGCCTCATCGTTTGCATGATCCAATGGTATGAATGTAAGTGGCCTCGAATTCACGACGTTCATCACTTCCATGAGTAGACTTCGAAACATTTCGTCGTTTGGTTTTCGCATCGGCATGATATCATAGAGACACGTTTTAATTGTTCTAACAAGTCTCTCCCAAACGCCACCCATATGTTTCGCCTCTGGAGGATTAAAATTCCATTTACAGTATGTTGTCGTGTACGTTTTGGCCAATTCGTTTAAATCAATTTGTTTCGCTGCTGCTCGGAGTTCGTTGTCAGTTCCCACCAAATTTGTACCACAATCCGAAAAAAATTCACGAGGTTGACCACGAAAATTGATAAAATTTCGAATACACTTGATGGTCGATTCGGTTGTCAATGAATGTGCTATTTCTATATGGATCGCTCTTATTGTCAAGCACGTAAATAACACACCCCAACGTTTCACAACGCTTCTACCTTGAACAATTGATATCGGGCCAAAATAATCGAGTCCACAGTAGGTAAATGGTCTGAATCGAACAGCTAACCGACCAAATGGTAAATTTCCTTCCTCAGGGGGATCAGGTCTAGCTCGACGATTTTTGCATAATTGACAGTCATTGGTGACAATCGATTTCAAAACAACTCGTAACTTCGGCACATAAAACTTTTGACGAACTTCATTTACCACCGTTTCGTGATTGCGGTGATGGTAAATACGATGATAAGCGCCAACCAACAATTTCGTGATCCAATTCTTACGAGGAAGAATGATAGGTCGCTTCGATGCCGTTGTAATATTTCTCGCAAAGTCGATACGGCCACGTACTCGCAGAACACCATCATCGTCCAAGTACGGTGAGCAACTGACCAATGAACTTGAATTTGGGATGCAACGATGATTTTTCGTTTCGTTCGATTTATTGAGTTCCAAAATGATCATTTCTTCTGGAAAACCCTCGATTTGAGCTTGTCGGTAGATCAAATTTTGCGCCTGTATCAATTCGTCTTGTGTTAAATGCGACCATTGAACCAACTCTTTCCTCACTTTCGCTCTGAGGATTTTCGTGAATCGAATTGCATAGGCTACGGCCCTGACCATTCGGATCCAGTTGGAAAATCTTGTCGAATCAAGAAGAGAGCTAACGATTAATTCACTGTGTGAATAAATTACCTTCATTTCCTCGGTAGTTTCGTCGATGGCATCTTGATCTCGAACTGGCCATTTGTCTTCAGATTCTCTCAAAAATGAAGGTCCATGGAACCACCGACTTGATCGATCAAATATTGCATATTTCGGCCACTTCGTTAAATCGTCAGCCACATTTAGCTTAGACGCAATCCACCTCCACTCCTTCACGTTTGTATTCTCCAAAATTTCACCAATTCTGTGTGCAACAAATTGATGATATTTCCGGTGATCCGAACCAAGCCATGACAACAATGTTGATGAATCTGACCAAAATATTCGTCTGTCCACTTTAAACGTTTGATTTTCGCTGATACTGTTCGCTAATCTGGAACCCAACAAAGCACTTTGTAACTCTTTGCGAGGAATTGATAAATATTTCAACGGAGCGACTCTGGATTTCGATCCAATTAACGAACAATCCACGCCTGTCTCATCCTCCACTCGCAGATACGTAACGGTTCCAAAAGCTTTTTCACTCGCGTCAACAAACGTATGTAATTCAATTAACTTTTTGGGTTTCGATAACTTCGTTGTGAGTAAACGTGGAATTTGAATGGTCTCAACATTCGGTAATTCTTCCAGCCATTTTTTCCAAGGTTCAACCAAATCGTTCGATGAGATTTGCTCATCCCAACCCAATTTCGTACTCCAGACATCTTGAATTAAAATTTTTAGGTGGATCAAGAAATGTGCAATGAGTCCCAACGGATCAAAGATAGACATCAAGAGCTTCAACATTTCTCGTTTCGTTGGAAGCTTCTCTCCGGACAGAATGTATCGAGTAACCGACAAATATTTCAGTGAGAATGTGAAGCTGTCATTCTGAACATTCCACCACATTCCCAATACTCGTTCCATTTCGAATTCTTTGTCTGGATTGATGATTCTGCTGTCTGTCTTGGCAGTAGATCCCAGCGCTTTCATTACTTTTCCAGAATTTGATACAAAATTTCGAATTTCGAACCCAGATTGCAAATGAATTCTTTGAACATCCTTGGCCAATTGGATTTAATCGTCTTCTGAATTTTCTCCTTCCATCATGTCGTCCATGTAATGATTCTACACAATAGCTTCAGTTGCTCTCGGAAAATCTTCTGCGAATTCAGAAGCATTTTTATTCTTAATGAAATGTGCAGCACACGGAGAACAAGCGGCCCCAAATGTCATCACTTGCATAACATACACGTCTGGATCTTTGTTTTTGTTTCCATTCCTCCAAAAAAATCGTTGACAATTTTGATCTTCTTTGCGAATTTGAACTTGAGGGAACATTTCACGAATATCTCCACCCAATGCATAGATTTTCTCTCGGAATCGCCGTAAAATTTCCATCAAAGAAACCAATTGATCTGGTCCCTTGAGCAGCATCATATTCAGTGAAATACCATTGACCTTTGCAGCGGCATCAAATACCATTCTGTGTTTATCCGGTTTCTTTGCAGATGTGACGGTAAACACAGGCAAATACCAGTGACGTTGTTCGTGATCCCCTGTTTCGTCTTTATTGAGCTTTCGAGCGTAACCCTTACGTACGTATTCTTGGATTGTGTCTTCGATAATTTGTATCGTCTCTGGTTTTTTCCTTTCCAAACATTCCAGACGACGTTTCGCCATCCAAAAACTTTCCGGAAGAACGAAATTTTCATAACGCCATAATAATCCAGTCTCGAATCGACCATCGACTCGCTTTGTGAGTGAATCTAATTGTTGCAACGCCTTTTCGTTCTCCTTTGAAAGGGTACACAACATCGGTGGTACTTGGACTCCGAAATTGTCTATAGAAAAATAATCTTTCATGCTCTGATGTAAACTTTCATCCAGATCGTGTTGACACTTGCATTCCTCGATTTGGAAATGATTCATTTTATAGCCTTCGCTCGAATCAAATTTGTCGATCGGTCCATGAATAGACCATCCAATTTTCGTTTTTGCAGCAATTGGTTCAAAATCTCCTCTATCGACAACTTTACGTGGGATGCCGATTCTTGGGTTGTTTGAACCAATCAAAATACCGGGCACACCATTTTCATAACTCTTAAATGGAATGTTGTCAAGATACGAAAATCTTTTACACAACTCGTCTTTGTTAAGTCGTTGTGAGGGAATACCCAAATTATTCACGGTCTTGACTTCCTTCAGTTTAAACTGGAGCTTCGGGTTATCGATCGATGAAATGATAACGCTGACTTGACGAGAATTTTTCTCTTTTCGATGAATGTTCGATGACCAGATCAAACACAAATCTCTCTTGACGCCATCCAAATTCAATTCATCGGCTAATTTTTCGTCTATCAGCGTTGTAGTAGAACCGTCATCCAAAAACGCGAACGTATCTAAAGTGATTCCATTAGCAAATATTTTTATTGGTAAAATACGCAATAAAACTCGAACATTGACACCGATATGACTGGCGTTGATATCCGACTGCATGACGGTTTCGTTGGATGCTGCTGGCTTTTGATTCTTTTGATCCTGATTTGGTTTGTGTCTCTGGTCATTATGTAGCAACGAGTGATGTTTATAGGTACAGTTATTGACTCCACATTCCTTGGTGGCTCTACAAAATCCACTGTGACGACGAAGACACTTTCTGCATAGTTTGTTGTCGATAATCGCCTTCCAACGTTGATCAATTTGAAAGGATTTGAACACTTCACAATCTTGAACGAATTTACAATTTTTTCTGCATATTGTACACCTGTTCTCGCCTTTTACGCAATCAGGGGACTTTTCCGGTAGAAAAGCAATGGAACTGTTGCCTTTATCTTTCTCTACCTGATGCACATTTACACGTTCGGACGATTTGATTTGCTTCTCAATTTTCTTGTCTGAATCTTTAGGCACGAACTCAGTGACTTTAATGACAGCTTGCATCAATTTGTACAACCAGTCACTCAAAGTGACCAACGTTAACTTGTTATCTGGAATATTTACGATGTATCTCGCCCAATCCACTTTGTAAGTTGTCGGTAGTCGATCCACCAGTTCTTGCAGCAAAATCGGATTCGATAAATATTGATGCATTTCTTTTCGTTCTACTGTTTTCGACAGATTACGTACATCCAAGGCAAACGTTATAATTGAATTCAAATTATCAACCTTGGGATTCGGGAGTAGACGAATTTGTTTCAATAAATTTTTAACGATCAATTCTGAACGTCCAAACAGCATTTCCAACGTTTTCAAAATATCAGGAACTGATTCGGCATCCAACAGTAAATCTCGAACTGCATCGTGTGCCGAGCCCTTCAAACACTTTTGTAATCGGTCCAAATTCTCGCCATTGGTGTATCCACAAAGTTCAGTACTATTGACGAATCGCTTGTGAAATATCGACCAATCTTCTGGTTTGCCGTAAAAGAACGGAAGATCCTTAGTTACGACTTGCCGAGCAGCAATTTGTGCTTTCGTCAGAGCATGTTCACCAGCACCAACATACTGATTGTTTCCAACTCGTTTAAAGACATTTGGTTGACCAACAGGGCTTTGATGCTCATTGAATTTCGGTTCGACACGAAATGGACAGTGTGTATCGTCAGACGAAATCGATCCTTCGTAATAAAAATTTCGCCACGAAAAATCCTCTGTTTTCGGGTTAAAATTTCCTGGCTTGTTTCTTAATTTTTCATCTGCTGTGGGCGTAAATTTCAAAGCATTCAAACGACGATTAAAATCTTCCATGTCGATTTCTTCTTGCTCTTTCAGATTGTCAATTTGATTGTTTGTACCAAAAAAGTTCTTGGTCAATTCTTCAGTGGCTGATGCTAATTGATAGCCTTGCAAAAGAATTTCATATTTTCGATCCAAAAATGCCTTTTCAAGTTGAAACTTTTCGAACTGAATTTGTTGTTCAAGAAGCTTTTCTTCTTCAAAACGTTGACACTTAATTCGAATTCTCTGGTCCTGTACAGATAACTCACCGAACGATGATCTTAATTTGTAACTGCCTTCTTGAACCTTCTGTGATGTACTTTCTTTTGAATTCAAATATCGATTCGGATCCTTACGAGTAGCACCTTTGGGAATATTTTGACATGTCACTAATTCATCATCGTTCAACTTTTCGACTGTAACGTTCGATGTATTTGTTAGATTCTGGCGTAATTGGTTCTCTTGATGCTGTTTTCTGCAGCTAGGGCATATCCAAATCGCTTCAGTTGGAGCAACTGACAAATTCCCGCATGAAAAATGGAACCATTTTTCGCACCAATCGCAGTAAACCATATCTCCTTCGTCTGGCAATGTACACAGTGGACAACTGTATGTATTTACCTTTTGGTTCTTACTTTTATTCCGACGTGACTTGCCCATCACGAAATCGAACAAACAGTATTAGTTACGACCAGTATTATTACGACGATACGCTTACCGGAATCAATTGTTACTAGCAATTAACAGCACCGCAGCACTTTATTGAATAAAACGGTAAATCCAAAAGAAACTCAAATCAGAAGTACATTGACGAGTGCTTTAATTCACTAAAATTAAATAAAAACAAATAATAATTGCAATTAGATCGACTAAATGATTATACGCCTATAAATGACTTACAACTAGTCTTCCAACGTATCGCGTAAATTATCTTAATACAGTAACATGATATTCGATCGCATAATATGAAATTTTTAGCGAAGCTCGGAACAATCAAAATAAACGCACAGCAATTCGAATCATCGACTTAATCTAAACAAAAAATGAAAATTTTATTGCATCAAAATGCGTGTCTAAAGCGATCGATAAAAAACGAATAACTTACAAAATCCAAGCGCTTATCGGAAAAAATATTGATTGAATACTTCAGATTCGGACATCAGAACGTTAACTATTTTAACAAGCAAAAATAAATCCGAACGATCACTTCAATTATTCAATAAATAAATCGGATAAAATCTAACTTGAGCGTCCATTCCAAATCACGTCGCTTGAAATAATAAAATTTCCGGGAAGACTAAATGACAGGTAATCTAATTAAATACGATAATCACCACAAAATGGGGAACGAATGCTGTCGATGCTGATGATTGATTTAAATTTTTTGGCTCGTCAGTAAGCTTTCGCAACAATAGCAAATGCATCCCATTTTACGAAGAAAAGTATTCAGCGACATTCGGCAATCGAAAGTGGGCAGTACATGGCTTATGGTTTGGTAGCAGAGGAACATTCGGATCAAGTGTTATAGAATTTTTTAAAGAATGTAAGCTTGACTTATCCGAATTGAAGAAACTCGCTGAGGAGATTGTGATAAAGACTATTCACATAATTAACAATCATATTTACAATAATTGACGATAACTTTAATCAAAGACGAAAAATCACCTCAACACATAGTTTGTAAGAAAATTGTCATCTGATAGATTAGTATGCCGTGTATCAAGCAACTTAATGTAATTAAGCGGCACACATTTCTTTTAAATAAATGTTTTCTCTCTCTAAAAGAAATCTTTAATTGTTCAGTTATTGTATCTACCTTGTTAAGTAGACACTACAGACCTTACTTTGCCAGCTTACCTTACCACGGAATCAAAGAAGAAGAAGCAGCGCCACAGGCCGTGAACTTAATAGAAAAATAAAAAAGCGGGGTCGAGGGGCGGCAGCCCCCGCAATGGGGATCGAGGGTGGTATAACCCTCCTGCGGGGTCTAAGGGGCAGAGCCCCTAGCGGGGTTTGGAGCAGAGCCCCATGCACGGGGGTGAGGGGGCAGAGCCCCCCAACACAATATACGCAAAGCTGCCTGAAGAATTATGCGTATCCCGGCGAATGTGTCCGACACTATTTCTAACTTGACGTGTTAGAATTTGTATCTTAGATTTTTAAAATACCTAACTTGACAGTTTTGAATTTTCAACTTTACAGATTTGAATTTTGAATTTGACAGATTTGAATTTTTAACATGACGGTTTTGATTTTTCAACTTTACAGATTTGAATTTTCAACTTTACAGATTTGAATTTTCAACTTGACAAATAAATATATTATTTAACATTTAAATAAGACCCATATTTTTATTCTTCAATCTTCAGTTTTACACGCATTATGCAATTAAAATATTATTTTATTGAAATACTGGTGAGAAGTATTTTTTGAATTCATTTCAGGTCATTCAAATTTTGCGCTAGATAGAGGAAATAGTGGCTCGAACCAAAGACTAGGCATAACAATGCAAATCTCAAAAACATTATTACCTAATCTTTAATTTATTAGCTTAAAAGTGTGTAATTCGCATTAATCTTAGAAATTACAAAAAATAGATATCAATGATATGTGCGAACTTTCTCCATTTGTCATTAGTGCTTTTTCTACCCTTCTGTATTTTTTACAGTCAACAAATTTCTCACTTCATCATTCTCACGTTCTATTTCGAAGATAATTACGTTAGACTAAGGAAAGCTTTTGTTCAAATTTGTTTTGCTAAAGTTATTGTACAATGTAAGATGGAAACGACAGAACAGAATGTGCTACCATTTAGTCTTGCTTCGATTGCACCTTATCTCACTACAACCGAACATTTGAATTTGCATTTCAACCGTTTGTTACACATAAGTGTGCGAAGCTTGTGAGACCATTTCACACTTCAAATTTTCGTACCGGCATGATGAAAACTGTTTTCTCGTATTGTCTGTCAATTTCCCAAGTGGTATTTCGAAATGATATCTTTCACCTTCGAGAAAGATATTTCAATAACAATTTAAACTTTTGTCATTTCACTTTGTATTTTACTAAAAAATAACATCAAAGTTAGCAGCATATGGTTAAAATTTTGATGGCAAAATATTTGCAAAAAAAAGGAATGAGGAATGGAAGACTATAGTTGCATAGTTGCACTTACGTTGTCTTTATGAGGTGATTTTAATAACATATTTATGCTCATCTATTTCACTGAAGCAAAGCAGATGAGAACTTCATTTCGTACTATTCTTCACACTTGCTGGCAAAAATTTAAATACAAATAAAAACATATGCAAGGGACCCGTACTTATCAGAATAGATGTGGCAAACAGAATAGAACCTATCTAAGTAAATAATGCGTAGCTCTTAACTGTATGAAATTACGTCCACAATAAATCGGATTGGAAATCGGCGAAAGGGCAATATTCAAAAACCCGTTCGAAGCAACGGTGCACAAACCTATCCGAAACCCTTAAAAAGCTCACAATTTAAAAAAAAAATTGAAAATAGTTTAAAAAAATACACTGTAGCTGATCTTACAACTGACCTAGAGCACTTAGGAGAGGCTTCTGATCCATAATTCCACGAAAAAAAAAAAATCGCCTCATTTTCCTCTACGACACTGCACAGAAAACCTCATCATTAAAGAAATATCCACGAAAAACCACCGAACATCGTGTAGGGCCCACACTAATGACTCTACAGCCCGAACCACTCAACAGATTTTCACTAATTTAATTTTCGTGATTTTCTGATGAACCTTATATATAGGTCAAAAAGTTCCATCAATCTTCAAAAAACCACGTTATTGATCACTTTTTCTACCGTAACTTCGAAATTTCTTAACCGATTTTGCACAGACACTGTCTGGCAGACAGTGCCTAGATTCAATACTATAAAAGTTTTTTGGGTTACCTTTTGCTCACTATGTAAAATACTACAACACCATCAGTGGCGCCGACTTTGGTGGAGCTTGCAAGCGCCGCTACGAGCCAATTCATTACTTCCAATAGAAAAATTTTGTTCTTCGAAGATTCAAAGTTTTAGTACACTGAAGCAGACAAATGACTGCCATTTTTCCAGCTTCTAGCTCGATGAATTTAGCGGTCATTAGTCTCTGAAACGACAGTCTCGTAAAGATTACCAGAAATGTTTATAGACTACAATTTACTACAGACGGGGAAAATTAAATAGAAACTTCAGACTAGATGTTGTACAGCTGAGGTAAGAATTGCCAATTTTGTTAAAAACACATGTTTTTTATATTCGCCGACGTTTCGACCTAGGACCAGATCATCATCAGGGCTATATTTTATTATTGAAAAGAAATTAATTTTGTCATCAAATTGAAAATGAAATTCATGTTAATTTACCCGAATTTTTTAGATAATTAAATCATTAGAAGACTGAATTGATTCTTTCGAACTCAAAAAAATCGTTGGGAAATATTATAAATGTACACTTGCGGAAAAATATTTTTGCATCAAATAGAATTTTGTGTTTCTGCGCAAGTTTTTGCAGTGTTAAAAAGCTGCGCAGAAGTACAAAATTCTATTCATGCAAAAATATATTTCCGTGAGTGCACTGTTTAACGTGTTGTTGAAAGTATTGATGGTGTAATGGTGGGAAAATGTTCTGATGAATTACAATTATTTTCTATGCCGAGTGTCGATAAGTTATCCAGTGCTACATGATTAATTGTTTTGCAGGCTTAGGTAAGTAGGCTGTTTTATTTGCATTTTAGGTGTCTTGTTTGTAGTTATATGAACGTTCCTGGTTCATGATTATGTGGGCGACTTCCAAGATTTGTAATTTTCGTTTATTGGAGTTACGATCTAAAATTCTCCCGTTCTCGAAATCAAACTGATGCCCATTGGTCTTAGTGTGTAGAGCTAATGCTGAAGTTAACTTAATTTTTTGCAGATTAGTTTTCGAAATTGAATTTTTATGCTGTTTTGTACGATTACATAATTTTTGGCAGGTTTCTCCTGTGTAACAAGCAATGGCAATGTTGGCACCTAATCTGGTAAACTACATCTGAAGTTTGATCTAAGTTAATTTTATCTTTTTGCTTTGAATAAAATTTTGCAAGTTTATTTCCAGGTCGACTGGCTATTATCACCTCCGGTATGAAATTACGAATCTGTTTTTAAGCGCTTCTGACAATCCTGGGACATATTTTTTGGGAATATTTTCATCAGGATTATTTACATTTTTTGGATTATCTGAGGCCAGACGGCGAAGCACTTTTTTTAATTTCATATGGTGGAAAATTATTTTTGGCAAGGATATTTTTTATTTTAACCAGATTTTCTTCGTGAAAAGTTTGGTGACTAAATTCAAATATTTTCCGTACAAATGAAACGGCAACGTTAAAAATTGTGTTTTTAGGGTGGTCTGAATAAGCATTCGATTAGATGCGATTGTTTTGCTGTACCAGTTGGTTATGATGACAGTACTCTGACGTTTTATAGATAGATCTAGAAAATTTATTGAACCGTTGTCCTCTAACTCACATGTAAATTTAATATGGTCCGGGTCAAATGCATTAAGTCGTTTTAAGATTTCGTTAATGACTGTCTCCCGACATAAGGAAGGTGGTTACGAGCTTGTCCTTAATGAGTTGTTGAGTGACACGGTTAATAATATGTTCTGTTACGATTTGAACCATGATGCTACCCAAAGAGTTACCCATAAAAATACCGTTAAACTGTCTGTAGAATTGACCTTTGTAAAGCAGATAATTGCATTCATCCAAGCAAATTCGTAGAGTTTTATGAAGTCATATTTTTCCATTTTAGTGTATTGTTGTTGCAAAGAAAATTGAAAGGCAATTCATGTTAATTTACCTGAATTATTTAGATAATTAAATCTATAGAAGAAATTAATTATCTAAATAATTCAGGTAAATTAACATAAATTGATTGTACAAAATTAATTTGTTTTCAATAATAAAATATAGCACTGATGATGACCTGGTCCTAGGTCGAAACGTCGGCAAATATAAAAAACACGGTCTTTTAATTTGTGTTTTTAACAAAATTGGCAACTCTTACCTCAGGAAGTTGCGGGAAACGTGAACAATTGATGGACATCAGTCGATTCGAATAGTCAGCACTGACATCTGTAAAATTGTTTGCCACATTCGCTTATTACAGAAATATGAAGTAGCTACGAAACATTTGTCATCTTGAAAGCGTTTTGAAGTAAAATGCCGAGGTTTGAACTTGTTTCTTTTTAATTTCTAAGGTTTCTTCCTTGTAATTTTTACAGTAAAAAAAACTCACCGCAATATTTATTAAGTAATTTTATTTTCTGGTGCATTGCCTGGTCGCATGACAGGTGCGGTGCGAAGTGACTCTTAAAAATTGTTATATTTTTCAAAAAATGAATTTTCATATATTACATAGAACAGACAGAATAAAGAAAATCATAGATCTGGGGGATGCGGAAATTTTTAATAATTTTCATTTTTTGTCTGAGACGAAAACACATATGAGCAAGTTGTAAATGTAACCCGTGTTTTGTTGTTAAATTAAAATTTTCTAGATTTTTTTTTTTTTTATTTTCAACTAACATTATTTTTAAATTTTAATTATGCTTTTAAAGTCAATCCCTTAAATGAATAATAATTCGCTGGGATTGATTTATAATTTTTATTATAATATTTTTTTTAAATTATATATTGTAAATAATAATAATAATAATAATAATAATAATAATAATAATAATAATAATAATAATAATAATAATAATAATAATAATAATAATAATAATAATAATAATAATAATAATTTAACAACGAAAAACAATTTCAACTATAAATACGACCACACCACAGATACCAGCAGCCGAATGTAAACCGAATCTCATGTTAGGCACAGAAAACGACAATATCTTTTTCAAAAATCCTTCGAATTTTATGACTTTTAATATAGTGTCTGATGTATAGAAAATTTTAATTTAACAACAAAACACGGGTTACATTATTTACAACTTGCTCATATGTGTTTTCGTCTCAGATTGATAATATTAACAAAAAATGAAAATTATTAACGATTCCCGCATCCCCCTGCACCGTTTTAAGAGAAGAATACAACTTTTATATTTATCCATTTTTGTGTCAGTTTTCGAGCCGTGGATGCTTTCAGTTGCATAGAGATGTGACCTAATTTTTGGTTTGTATTAATGTGTAAAAACATTTCAAACGCAAGAAATCAAAAATGTGAATTTCACATTTCAGAGATGTGGTCACATTTATGTGAAAATATGTAAGTAAAATGTGAAACACAAAATTTTCAAACGGCAAATTTGTCGTCAGGGAGTTGCGGGAAAAGTGAGAAAGTAATAGACATAAGCAAATTCGAATATTTTAGAAGCAAAATTAACATAAGCTCTTAAAATGTGTGCAGTCATCAAAAATCCATCTTCTCATTTAGACTGAGATTTGCAATATTGTCTAATTCGGATGACATGCAACTTACCACAACACTTTCTTTATGGTTTGGCTCGCATACATCTTTTCAAGAATTAACGTTTTTGTTTAAATGTTTTTCATAGTAGTCATATTGGTCGCGTCTAACACAGTAAAATGTACCGGCATATAATATTGTCTAATATCAAACTCATTGTCTGTGAAAACGCCGAAGCGATTTAAAATTTTCTGTTTTATAGTCTTCATTTTGAGTTAAATTACATTTCGGCTCTGCTCTACGTTACATAATGTCTTCGTACATGTACAAAATAGCCCCGGAAATAAGGATTTCCAATGTGAAGTAAGCAATGTGCCCATGACTCAGATTAATCAATAACCTCGTTCAGTCAAGTCCGCCGACCCATTCACCAAACTCCATGTCGACAAGCAATATAACAGTGACTCATTCGGCTGGAGCAATGGCTCCAAAACCGAAGAAAGAAAAAGTGTTTGTGGGATTGACGTACATACCGAAATTGACTGAAAAAATTACGAAGCAAATCAAGAAACAGGTCTCCAATTTGTGTGTAGCTCCAAGGCCGGGGACGAAAGTCGGAAATTTGTTGACAAACATGAAAGCGAAGCTCCGAGTTGGACAAAATTCAATGGTTGTATATGACATTCCGTGTCAAGGTTGCCACAACAGAAAGGGTTATTTGGGCGAAACAACATGGAATCTGGAGGATCGTTGTCCACCTGGAGGGCATGCTCGCGACCTCAAAAACATCAATAAAAGTCCCAGAGCAACGGCATTGGTCCATCACGTAGCTACAACACAACATAAGTTTGGATTTGAGGACAAAACCATCTTCAAACAAGTACGACACCAAGGGCTGCTGAAAATTCATGAGACCAACCAGATTCTGCTCCACGAAGGGTACGCGGTAAACTTTAAGACTGATGCTGAGCACGTAACACAAATGTTCTACAACCTTCTTAAACAAAGTGAACGCAACATAACATCAAAGAAGAACTCAAAATGTAAACACCGAACAACCTGTGCGACAACACCAAAATATAAATACTAGCAGGTGATATTTGAAACGAAAACAAACAGTTAAGTGCAATATATAAAAAATTCAAAGTTTTCGTGATATTTAACTGTGATTAACGTAAGTTACAAAATTTATTTTGTCATAAGGACACAAGCTGCCTTAATTGAATGTTCAATCAATTACTAATTAATTGTTTAATCAATTTTCTAGCCATGAAGATGGATGTTCATAGCATCCGAATCAGGGCCGTAGCCAGACCGAAGTTTCAGGGGGGGCGTGCGCCCCCAAAGTTCACCAGTGTTATAAAAGTAAATAAGCTGTATCTATCGTATATGACAATGGAAAACTTTTATAAGGTGTTGTGAAGATTTCTGTCCGAAGCTTAACATTCGCACAAAGCAGTTGAACGTAGAAGCGTCTTGATATAAATTTTGCTATGATTGTTGTTTTCTGAGTTTTCAATAATATTTTAAGTCGCGAGCGGAGCGAGCGAAATTTTTTGACTTTCATGGTTAGGCCATTTCAAAATTTTGGCATCAGATTAAGCCCAAAATACCTTTAATACCCGACTAGCGTAACATGAGACTTACAGACTTTCACAGTTTGGCTTGAATGTATGTAAATTTAGCTAAATTGTTGTGTGTTTCAACGGACTAATTCTAGTGACTTTTTCGTACAAACATACGTTTTCAAAAAAGTGAGTCTACAATTCTCTTCCAAAATACGTTACCTGAAAGCACCAATTATATTCTTTCAAGGCTTACGGATTAACGAGATTGATTTTTGTTTTTATTTGTTGAAGCGTTTCATTTAAGAAATATTTAGCCGCGCAGCGAAAAAATTTTTTATTTAATTATTCTAATATTTAATTCTATTTAATTATTGTCTAGCTCTTGTATTTCAATCTGAATATATGTGAGAAGTTAGCTGACTAAGAAAATCTCTTGAGAAGGTTGCAATATTTCTAAAGGGGGCGTAAACTTTTCTAGAGGGGGCGAAGCCCCCTCTGCGCCCCCCTGGCTACGGCCCTGATCCGAATGCAAGGCTCCAAATAAGTAACGCATTCAAGAAAAGCACTTTGTTTTCAATTGGTCGAAGCAGGGAAGACAACAATTTTTCAATAAATTTTCCGCCGACCAGCAATACAACAAACAACAATTGAAACTCATTGTAAACAATAATGTTTGCTTACTTTCAGTTTCGCTTCAATAGAAGGTAACTCAGTTGTTGCTTAGAAATGATTAAAGTTAGGGATTTTGAAGAATTCGTTGTTTTTTACCCTTTTTTTAGCTCTGTATATGACTAGTTGCTGAGATGTGACCTGATTTTTTGCTTGTATCACTTTTTATTTCTATAAAAACATTTTCAACACAAAAAATCCGAGATGTGAAATTCGATTTTCACATTTCACATTTCACATTTCACATATGTGAAAAAAATGTGAAAAAATATGTGAAGTCACATAATTTTCAAATGGCACATTTGTCGTCGGCATTGAACTTTTCGTTTATATTATTGCACATCTCAAATCTTTATGGTAGAATGTGCCGAGATGTGACCTAAAGTAACACAATAAAGTAGTTTGCATATGAAAATGTGAGTGGTGAAAGTGGCTAAATTTGCCTTTTTTCGTCACATTTGCCAGATGTGAACGTCACATTTCCATATATAAAGTACTTCATTGTGGGACTTTAGGTCACATCTCGGCACATTCTACCAAGTTTTCAGATGTGCAAAAACATCCATTAAAAATTTTAAGCTGACGCCAAATTTGCCGTTTGAAAATTATGTGTTTCACATTTTACTCACATATTTTCACATAAATGTGACCACATCTGTTAAAAAAATGTGAAATGTGAAATTCACATTTTCGATTTTTTGTGTTTGAAATGTTTTTACACATACAAACCAAAAATTAGGTCACATCTCAGCAACTGAAAGCATCCACAGCTCGAAAACTGACACAAAAATGGATAAATATGAAAATTGTATTCTTCCCTTAAAACGATGCAGATCTATGATTTTCTTTATTCTGACTGTTCTATGTAACATATGAAAATTATTTTTTGAAAAACATAACAATTTTTAAGAGTCACTTCGCATCGCACAAATGTCAGCTCCCGGCAATGCACCAGAAAATAAAATTACTTAATATTGCGGTGAGCTTTTTTTACTGTAAAACTTACAAGTAAGGAACTTAAGAAGTTAAAAAGAAACAAGTTCAAACCTCGGTATTTTACTTCAAAACGCTTTCAAGATGACAAATGTTTCTTAGCTACTTCATATTTCTGTAATAAACGAATGTGTCAAACAATTTTACAGATGTCAGTGCTGACTATTCGAATCGACTGATGTCCATCAGTTGTTCGCGTTTCCCGCAACTCCCAGTTTAAGATTTTTTATGGATATTATTGCACATCTGAAAAGTTTATGGTAGAATGTGCCGAAATGTGACCTAAAGTCCCACAATGAAGTACTTTATATATGGGAATGTGGCGTTTACATCTGGCAAATGTGACGAAAAAAGGCAAATGTAACCACTTTCACCACTCACATTTCCATATGCAAACTACTTTATTGTTTTACTTTAGGTCACATCTTGGCACATTCTACCATAAAAATTACGGATGTGCATGCAATAATATAGACAAAAAGTTCAATGCCGACGACAAATGTTCCATTTGAAAATTCTGTGACTTCACATATTTTTTTCACATAATTGAAATGTGAAATGTGAAAACAGAATTTTACATCTCGGACTTTTTGTGTTTAAAATGTTTTTATATATAAAAAAAGTGAATTAAACGAAAAATAAGATCACATCTCAGAAACTACCCATATACAGAGCCCGAAAAGGGTAAAAAGCAACGAATTCTTCAAAATCCCTAACTTTAATCATTTCTAAGCAACAACTGAGTTACCTTCTATTGAAACTAAACTGAAAGTAAGCAAACATTATTGTTTATTGTTATTGACATCAGACAATATTAGATGCCCGTACATTTCACTGTGTTAGACGCGACCAAAATGACTTCTATGAAAAATATTTAAACCAAAATATTAGTTCTTAAAAATATGTTTGCGAGCGAAACCATAAAGAAAGTGTTGTGGTAGATTGCATGTCATCCGAAACATACAATATTGCAAATCTCGTTTTAAACGAGAAGGTGGATTTATGATGACAAAAAACTTGGAACTGCACACATTTAAAGATATTATGTTGATTGCACTTCTACATATTCGAATTTGCTTATGTCTATTACTTTCTCACCTTTCCCGCAACTCCCAGCTATACAACATCTAGCCTGAAATTTACCACCAATACAATAATTTAAGGGCGCGTACAGCAATTGTCCGATAAGATTCACTGGTGAATCGTTATAAGATTATTGACAACTTTCGCCATATCGTTCAGCAATATGCTTTCGTTTTGGAAATTTTGACAAGAAATTATTAGAAATAATTCTTTAAGTTTTATGTGTTTTTAAACAACTTTTCCTAAAATTAACCGATTTTTACTAATTTACAACATAAAGTTTGATCACTGGAATAAATTTTAAAACAGTTTACATGTAATCATCAATAACTTTGATTAATAATTAAAATGTCAACCATCATGACAGCTCTCATAACCCTATCCATATCACCGACATATGGGTAAAAATTTGACACTGTTAGTGAACGTTGACAGCTCTCACTAACGATTAACTGAACGAAGAAATAAATTGCTGTATACGCGCTCTAAATAGAAACATTTTTTGACAGTCCAGTGAAATTTTAAAAAATAAAGCAGCTATCAAAAAATGTTTCTATTCAATTATCCGCGATTGTGTTCTAAGACGTCACTGAGAAGTTTAAATTAATAACGTTTTTTCATCGCTTCGCTATCGAGTTTTATGGTTATATCAATAACATAATGTTTCAATAATGGTTTAATGATTACTTCGGCGACTTCATTTTTATAAAAGAAATATTTTTATGACTCCCACAATTGTTAAGGCTTGCCTATTGTTCGACGAATATGTAAAACATTTCACAAGAGTGAAGAGGAGAATTTTGCAATCGAAAACTCGTCATAGTTTCTGATGGTAAAATCGAACCGCCAGCAATTTAGAAACTTACAGTCGAAAGCAAAATCGAATCGCTGGGACACAAGAAAGTTACAGGTGATAAGAAAATCGATCAGCCTGAGGCTTGAGAGTTACAGCTTTTTGTAAAATCAATCCGCCGGTCACTTAGAAAGTTACAGCCGATAGTAAAATAGGATCGCTGTGACATAAGAAAGTCAGAAAGCTACAGCTGATATAAAAATCAATCAGCCAGAAGCCTAAGAGGTTCAGCTGATGATAAAATCAATCCGCCTGCCACTTAGAAAATTACAGCCGATAGTAAAATAGGATCGCTGTGACATAAGAAATTCAGAAAGCTACAGCTGATAGGAAAATCAATCAGCTGGAAGCCTAAGAGGTTCAGCTGATGACAAAATCAATCCGCCGGCAACTTAGAAAGTTACAGCCGATAGTCAAATAGGATCGCTGGGACATAAGAAAGTCAGAAAGCTACAGCTGATAGGAAAATCAATCAGCTAGAAGCCTAAGAGGTTCAGCTGATGACAAAATCAATCCGCCGGCCACTTAGAAAGTTACAGCCGATAGTCAAATAGGATCGCTGGGACATAAGAAAGTCAGAAAGCTACAGCTGATAGGAAAATCAATCAGCTAGAAGCCTAAGAGGTTCAGCTGATGATAAAATCAATCCGCCTACCACTTAGAAAATTACAGCCGATAGTAAAATAGGATCGCTGTGACATAAGAAAGTCAGAAAGCTACAGCTGATATAAAAATCAATCAGCTAGAAGCCTAAGAGGTTCAGCTGATGACAAAATCAATCCGCCGGCAACTTAGAAAGTTACAGCCGATAGTAAAATAGGATCGCTGTGACATAAGAAAGTCAGAAAGCTACAGCTGATAGAAAAATCAATCAGCTAGAAGCCTAAGAGGTTCAGCTGATGATAAAATCAATCCGCCGGCCACTTAGAAAGTTACAGCCGATAGTAAAATAGGATCGCTGGGACATAAGAAAGTCAGAAAGCTACAGCTGATAGGAAAATCAATCAGCTAGAAGCCTAAGAGGTTCAGCTGATGATAAAATCAATCCGCCGGCAACTTAGAAAGTTACAGCCGATAGTAAAATAGGATCGCTGTGACATAAGAAAGTCAGAAAGCTACAGCTGATAGAAAAATCAATCAGCTAGAAGCCTAAGAGGTTCAGCTGATGATAAAATCAATCCGCCACCGGCAACTTAGAAAGTTACAGCCGATAGTCAAATAGGATCGCTGTGACATAAGAAAGTCAGAAAGCTACAGCTGATAGGAAAATCAATCAGCTAGAAGCCTAAGAGGTTCAGCTGATGATAAAATCAATCCGCCTGCCACTTAGAAAGTTACAGCCGATAGTAAAATAGGATCGCTGGGACATAAGAAAATTACAGATGATAAGAAAATCGATCAGCCTGAGGCTTAAGAGTTACAGCTGGTGGTAAAATCAATCCGCCGGCCACTTAGAAAGTTACAGCTGATAGTAAAATAGCATCGATTGGACATAAAAAACTTAGAAAGCTACAGGTGATAGGAAAATCGATCAGAGTTACAGATGATGGTAAAATCGAACAGCAGGTAATTTAGAATTTCGCTGGGACATAAGAAAGTTACAGCTTATAAGAAAATCATGCTTAAGAATTCACTGCTATTTATATACAAATTTTTTTTGATGTATTTTCAAAATCGAGATTTTTCAATAAAATTGGACTGATGCTATGTTGTTCGTTAAAAAGATAAATTCACAAAATAATTAAAAAAACTCATGGTAATAATTGATCAGTGGTAAAAGCGATAAAATAATTTAATTAAAATTCATGCTGTTATTAGATCGACATCAGTTTATGCTTTCGAACGTTGTAAGTGGGCGTGTGCAGACTTTTCTGAAATGAAAAATAAACGGATACACGGATAAGCTAGCTTCTTGATTTTCTAGAGACTTACTTTTCACATCTGCTGAATTCTTTGGCTTTGGAGTTGCTTCGGAAGGAATCTCATCTGAGCAGTTTTCCTCGCCAATTGCATTCTGCAATCGTTCCAATAGTTCTTTTGCTTTCTGTTGATTATGATCGCTTAAATTTCGTTCGGTAGGATCGATTGCCACATTGCCCAATGCAGTCTCCAACCACTGCGACATTTTAACGACTTGTCTATCAATCGTGTTTTGTCGATATATGTCTCGATGGACGAGCTCTGCATGGCCCATGAAATCGGCAACATCAGCTACTTCCGTATCGTCCAACTTTAGGCTAACGCATATAGTCGCCAGTTGCTTTCGCAAGTTTGTTCCGTTAATATTAGCAGGATTTTCGGCTCCACAACATTTTGCAAACTTTTTGAGAGCAGCACCGGCGTTCACCACTACAATTTCTTCGATTGGTGAAGGATGAATGGCGAACAGATATTTATTCTTCTGATGTATGCCAGCATCCTCGCGGTGGGAAATGAGAAGATTCAGCATTTCCTCCATGCGTTGATTCAACAGTACGGGTACTGTTCGGTTCTTTTTTCCCCGAACTTTCATTCTGCTGTAGCATCTGGCAATTTGCTTCGCTTCGCTTGACAAAGATGCAAATAATTCTTGGTTCGTGTTTTCATTTAGCTTCTCTCTGCAGGTGAAATCTTCTAGAAGAATATCTTCAGTGTCTCCGACACGTTTTCTATTGAAAACGAGAATAGAAATCATTGTTAATTTCAGGAGATAAAGCCATTTGCCATAGTCAAACGATTTTGAAAGTTGGTTGTAGCATTCGTTGCTCTCGGATTGAATATAATTATTTAACAACTGCAAATCGTTGATGGTTGGTAGCGTGATTACTCGTCGTCTCAATGCACTTTGATTTTCATTTGCTGTTTTGTTTATCATGCTATGGATGTCAGTTTCCATCACTCTCAAAAAGTTCTCAGTCAATCGCTGATTTTCCTGGTCATCACGTTTTATATACTCCGAAACCAGCATGACTCCGATTTGCTTTATTGCAGTTACACAACTTGTAGCGGTGCAAGGTGCACCATACTGATTTTCTTCTTCATCGAAGCGCGCAACTGCTTGAATTGCTTCAACGATTCGATCGAAGTACTTCGGATGATACATTGTCGCCAGGTCAGTCACTATTGGCTCTATACTCTTCATCTCGTGCAAGAACCGGGCGATTAGTCTAAGTCGTCCTCTAATCATGTCTGGAGACTTCAGCTTAGTATGCTTTGCAGATAACTTGTTGCCATACACGGTGATAAGCCAGTCAAATTTCAAGCTGCGAACGAGTGGGTCATCCCGAAATCTCTTGTATACCTTCTGCAAACCCTTACTGGCGCTTTCATGATATCGAGCCTCGTCCTTTGTTGCAAGAGCAGTAATGAAGCGCTGGCCTTTGGTTTTTTCATTCTTCGCGATGGGTCTCCTTGGGCACTTATATCGGACATGAAATCGAAGACTCGATTTTGAGTAATATCCCTCGCAGTAAGGACATGTTTTCTTGCATGAAGCGTCGTTACTGAATTTCGGGTTCACCCGCCGACACGGAATGAGTTCACGTTTGTTTAACTTGTTGTCTTTGTTCCACATCGATAACCCAGCAATGCATCTAATATTAAGGATCGCCGTTTGAATCCTGGAAGAGTTTATTTTTGAAAAACTTTTAATTTCGATTTCTGTTGCAAGAATGAGTGCTTAAAAATTTAAAAAGTGTTTAAAATTTTGCTGTTGTAATACAACGAATTTAGGAACTGATAGAATGCACTGCACAAACGACGAAAATGCGTATGAACGATTGGAACTTCAATTTATACTGGAGTAAATTTAAAAAAATTCATGAAACTGAAAACTAAATGATGTACATAGGGTAGGTCGATTTTACACTTTGTCTTTTTTTTCTATCAGGATCCGCCGGAATCGATTTATTTTGTAAAATAAAGGATTTTTCTAAGACATTGCAATTAATTTTGACCCCATCTTCTGATTGGCCAAAGCGATTTTCTGTAAAATTCAGTGTTTCACTGCAGTGTTCAGCTGCAATTTTTTCTGACCAAAATTCAAGCTAAATACCTAACTATTTTGCTTTAACGCACTTTTTAGGGCTATTTTAAGTTATACAAGCTAAATATAGTTTTGGTTACACAAAAAAAAAAATCTAAATTTCAGGAGCGAAAAATATCAGTAGAGGTATAACTTATAACTTGTGACTTATAACTTATGGCCATATGAATTATAACTTAAAATTACAATTTATAAGATGACTTATCGCTTATACGTCATTTGCGCTAACTCTCCATTTAGCTGGTATAACTAAAAATAACCCTAAAAAGTGCGTTAAAGCAAAATAGTTAGGCAATTAGCTTGAATTTTGGTCAGAAAAAATTGCAGCTGAACACTGCAGTGAAACACTGAATTTTACAGAACATCGCTTTGGCCAATCAGAAGATGGGGTCAAAATTAATTGCAATGCCTTACAAAAATCCTTTATTTTACAAAATAAATCGATTCCGGGGGATTCTGATAGAAAAAAAGACAAAGTGTAAAATTGACCCACCCTAAGTACAACACATCAGAATCAGATTGGTTGGATCTCAAGCGAATTTTCAGCATGGTGAACATGGCGACGACCATGATTACTCATGGTGAAAATTCGTGTGGGTATCGAAATTTTCGCTCAATTTGTGATAAACCTTAAGATTCGAGAATTTTAATTCGATTCATCAATTGCGATCGAATCTTTTGGACAACGCATTGCTACAATAAAACTGTCAAAATGATCCCACCGCGTTTTTGTAAAATTAAAAGTTACCTTTCGGAAAACTTAGAAATCTTTGGACATCTGGCTCGTTATTATGTTTTTCTTTCCATGTGTTCTGGCAATTTCGAATACAGTTTCTTGCAATAAGGACAGCAATATTTCTTTTTCGAAACATCGTCTGAGGTTCTCACGAACATTGAGCTATTGTCACATCCTCTTATTGTTGTCGTTTTTGAGATCACCAATTCAGTAAGGCGCTGTAAAGACGTTCGATATTGTAATCGGTTGCTCGAAATTTCCGACATTCTAAATTGTTTTGTTTTCATGAATCTCAAAAATGTTTTGTTTTAAATAGTCCCTGGTTAGTTGATGTTTTCATCAATATCCTAATTAACTTTTTTTAAATCGATTGTCAAGAAAAAAAACATTCAAAAATATGGCAAAAACACTCACCATTCGTTCGTCATCATCGATTTCTAGTTCTTTTTGAGAATTAATGTTTGCATTTATTTCAATGTCTGGTCCGTCAGTTGCTGCGTCCGAAACACATTCATCTACATCCACATCGACATCAGAACTTGCGCTCACTTCAAAATTGTTGTAGCCATTACTGTCTCTTGCTACCAAATCCCATTCAAACATTTGGTCAGTGAATATTGGCTTTTCTTTGTGTTGATGACTTTCTTGTTGTTTGGCTTTCTAGAACCATTAAAAGTAGAAGTTCTGTTTTAAACCCAAAAATCAAAACAACGGAGTAGAAAATTCAATCTTTTGCTAGAATTGTTTTCAATTACAACGGAAACGTTTCCATTTAAAAAATAGCGTTTTTCGTAGCTTCCCAAGTAAGATATGAAACTTTGGTGCCGACAAGGGATGCCGAAGATGGGTGCCGACGAGTAGTGCCGACGCTGGTGCCTACGGGGGTGCCGACAAGGGGAGCGTCACAGGGAACAGAGCACACATTCTACTCGCGTAAGTCTGAGATGAGAATAATATGAACACCACCCCTCCGGCCCCTTCCCCTTTCCAGCACTTTAACAAATCGAAAGTCAAAGAGCTATCGAATGTCATAAGGTTGAGCTCTCTAGATGTTCAAGGGGGAACGGGAAAAATCACCCAGTGTATTATCTTCCGTTGGAAGATATTATCTTCCACTGGACGATATTATCTTCACAATGGAAGTTAATATCGTCCTCTGGACGATATTATCGTCACACTGGAAGATAATATTGTCCACCGGACGATATTATCATGCTAGTGGATGATATTATCATACCACCGGAAGATATTATTATCCGCTGGACGATATTATCATTACACTGGGAGACAATATTGTCCGATGGAAGATATTATCATCTCATTGGAAGATATTATCATCTCATTGGAAGATGTTATCATTTCAATGGACGATAATATCATCCACTGGACGATAATATCATACACTGGACGATAATATCATCCACTCGACGATATTATACTCCACTCGACGATAACATCATCCACTGGACGATAATATCATCCGCTGGACGATAATATCATCCGCTGGACGATAATATCATTCGCTGGACGATAATATTATCCAGTGGACGATAATATCATCCGCTGGACGATAATATCATCCACTGGACGATAATATCATCTTGTGGACGATAATGATGAATTATGCATTGGATTATATTATGGCCTTCGAAAGTATCGACGGTTTTGAAGTGAATAAAAAGGCGATGGCATCGGCCTTATTTCGCGCTTCGTTTTTCGATTTTGGCGGTATTTTCAATATAAATATATACCGAAGATTTTTGGATTAAATCTAATAAATGGACTAAATGTAATAAATGGAATAAATGGACTAAAAATGGGATTAAATTGACTAAATGGACTAAATGGACTAAAAATGGAAATAAATGGAAAAATATAATTTGTGAACTTCAAGCGAGTTCATTTCAAGAGAACAACTCATTAGTGACCGTAAAAAAGCGTAATATCACCCTTCTTAAGGTATTCAGGGGTATTTGATGTGAATGAGAATAAATAGGATTAAATGGACTAAATGGACTAAATATATTTATTCCAAGTTTTTTACATTTCAGTGAACCTCCCTCCCCCCGAGCATGACATCCTTTATGAATATGCACAAAATCAGGAGGATGTCCATGGAAATACTGAGGGGAACATTTTCGCCCATGAAAGTATCGATCGTAGACCTTTCCTTAGAGCCCCCAGATCGGTCAGTGGTCACAAGGGCGGTTATTTTTTTAAACTTGATTTTTTTTAAATTAATTTGGATTTCTTATGAATTTTTTATTTGATTTTTTTTCATTATTTTCTCTAAGTGTTTTTGGTACTTCGTACGGGTTTCTCATTTTGCCTTTTAGGCAATATTGTCAACGTAACTCAAGATCAATTAGATTATAACAGTTTTAATAGATAAATTTCATACATTAATTACATTAATAGTTTGAGACGTTTAGGCTTTATACCGGACCCTACAGGTTCAGCGTCAGCCCTATGTTTTTAATGTTATTCACTTTAAACCCATCGATTTTACCGAAAGCGCCGAAAGCCATGTCTAACTGATATTATCTTATGTTTTATGACATTATCCTTCAGTTTCAACAGGCGAGGGGCGGATAAACAGGAAAAAAAAAACTAAAAAAAATTAAAAAAAAACTCAGAAAAACTAAAGAAAGCTAAAAAAACAAAAAAAAACTGTGGAAATAAAGAAAAAAAAATTAGAAAAAAAAAAAATAAAAAACTGAAAAACTGAAAAAAAACAACAACAAAATAAATTAAAAAAAAACAGGTTCTAACAGAAGTTACGTTTATCCATCCCTCGCTTACTAAAAATAGATTATTTTATTTTGTCAATTATGCCAAGAAAAGGTGGTCAGGCAATGCCGTCATTCCGACCTGTAAAAACTTGGTCTTTTCGATTCACATACAATAGCTTAAAAAAAACCTTAAAACTGAAAAATCTAAACTTATAAATGTAAAGATTGACAAAATGCAAGAGCAGTAGAAAGGAAGTTCTAAACGAGACAAGAACTAGTAAAAGTGATAAATCAAAAAGATTTAGAAACTAATAAACACAAAAAAATAAATAAATAAAATAAAACTAAAAATCTTCAAATGACTAGACAACATAATATATCTCCTCTAACTTTTCTTTACATTCCGGAATGGTTCCTAAAATTGAAGCGGCGTTTCCTCGCTGGTTGGCAATGCTAATGCGCTGCAGAAAATAACTTTTTGACCTTTTCTCCCCTGACACCTCCTTGAGTTTTTTTCCAATTTCGTCGATCAGTTTTTTTCCTTCCCGTCCCCAAGAACCGAAAGTTTCAATTGAAACTGGACAGAAAACGAAGTCATTTTCCAGCGACGCATACTTAATTATTTTCAAATTTTCCCTTAGTCCGGCAGCCTTTCCTGCTTGTCGTTTCGTGTATGAAATATACGATTGGAATTAGGGTGAGTCCATCTGGTTTTTTACCATCTGCTCTGCTACAGCCTGGAGGCTCTCGCAAAGATGGAAAACCGCAAGTTGTTAGGGCCCGCTTAATTAAATCGTTAATGGACTCGTGCCGGGATTTCCTACCGGAGCTCTTTTTGCACGCTAGACCGTGGTGTCCAAGTACGTCGGCTATCTTTCCGCACTTGCATACATGGGAATGGCATACTGGCAAACCAAAGCGAAGAGAAACTGAGATCCTGAACGATTGATTGTCTAGCAAAGTTCCCAGTGGTGGACAAGGTAGAACGTTTAGCCATGAGCTGGAGTCTTTCGAAACGTTGGCTAAAATTCGCGCTTTATTGACATCTGAAGAACAAGAATCGAAAATTGTCTGTTGAATCGCTTCACAAAAAATACCATCCCACTTCGATTGGAATTTACAATACGGTTGCTCTAAAGGATCTTTGCCAGTTACTGAATGCCATTCTGTGAAGGCCTCCGAAGCCAGCCGTATTGGAGGTTGAATGTTTGATGGAAGAATTTGCGACACCAAGTCCAACGTTGAGTAATAAGAGCTCAAGAAACTTGAAAGGCGTAGGTTAGCGACGTTTCTTAACCCCAAACCACCACATTTGACCGGGAGCGCTGCCTCCTTCCACGCTAAGTAATCCAACTTACAATTAGCTATGACTTCAAGGGACGATTTCAAAAAGTGGTCATATTCTAGTAATTCTGTCATTGCATGCCAGCAGAGTGATGTTCGAAGTAAGTAAGTGAACTGTGGTATTGAAAAAGATTGACGAATTAAGTAAAATGCCTGATGTGCACTGAGACCTTTCATCCGATCAACCATTCGTTGCAACTTCGATAATTTTGAGTGAATAGCTGATGGGATTCCAGCGTCCACGAGTGGAGCTCCAAGTAACTCAATTTCTGAGGTTTTCCAAACGATTCCCGGCGCGAGGTTGTTGAAATCTTCGAATACCTGACGTTTGTTACCATCGCCTAAGATCATTAGTTCGCATTTAGAAAAATTCAACCGCAAGCCTATTTTGGTGGACATTTCAATGATCGTTGCTAGGTCGTTTAATACAACTTCCGGTGAACCACCAAGTGAGCCATCGTCCAAATACCAAATGTTTAGTTCCGACCTCAACATACAGACCATTTCGTGGATCGAAATGCAGAATATCAGGGGCCCACATGGATCTCCTTGTTGGCATCCACGTTGCGACAGGATGTTAGTCGCCGAATGTTAAAATGGTAGAACCTGAATAGCATTGTTTTATAAATGGGTAGATTCCGGGACACTTGTGATAGGTCGTTAATAGCATTTGTGCTCTTTCCAATTCGTTGAATGCATTTTGAAAGTCTAGCTTCAGGAAAACTTTCATTGTTTCGTGGTCAGCGTTTATGAAACAACGAGCCGCATGCGCACCCGCTTCAGCTCCTCCTTTTGTTCCAAAGCCGAGTTGTTTGGGTCGCAGATCAGATCCCAGCTCATCCCTTACTCTTGCACAAGCAATTTTTGAAACTATTCTGCGGTAGGTGCTACTGACCGCAATTGGTCGAATGGCTCCTGTTTTCTTGTTTAGAGCACACAAGGCTGCTCCGTACAAAATTGGTATGATGAAAACGGGTGCTTTTCCACGTAATAACAAGTCACTAAAAGTGGTTAAACGGTTTAATAGTTGACTGTCAGGTTCGCCAATATCCCAGCTGAGCATGTCCTTAAGATGTTGGGGTCTGATGCCATCTAAGCCGCCAGCGCTCCCATTACGAAAATTATCCACGGCGATTTTGAGCTCTGACTCCGTGACCGTGTTTAAGGTGGGAGTGTTTACATCGTCAAAGTCGAGGCTGAGTTCTGGTGCAGGATGCAGTTCCAGAAGCTTAGCGTACGTGTCGGTGTTCACAGGGGCTATGGAATCACTCGATGATAAAATACGGATAGCTCCACTTACATCGCCGTCATTTAGCTTTGATTGCACGGTTTTAATTCTTAGCTCATCCTCATCCAGCTGTTTTTTGGCTTTTCGAGGCAGGGTTGACTTGGGGACGATAGAATCGAAAAACTCCTTAAATGGCAGTTGATCTATTTGAGACCATTTGGCCAAATTTCTCTTAATAATGGTGGCGAGTGATAGTTTTGATGTTGACTTGTCGTTGCGATCAGAAGATTTAAATGCGACGTATGGGAAAGGCAAAAGCTTGAACCATGTCTCAAAGGAATTAACATTGTTAACACAAGAACTTAGAGCCTTAGTGTAATCTTTGGATGATTGAAAGCGAGCCGCTTTTGGGATTCGCTTTATCACTCTGGTGTAAGATTTCAGCATCTTTAGGTAAATTAGGAACTGGTTCACTAAAATAGTTGTTTCATTGATGGAATTTGCCGGATTGCTGTTTTGACTGGATATTCCATTAATCGACGACGACGAAACTGAGTTATTTACCGATATGTTCGATCGAATAGAGTTCCGCTCTGCAAGTGTGTGGCTTTTGGTTAGATGAACTCCTAGACCCGTCTTTCCTTTGAAACTTCTACCGCATGTGGGGATTGGACACACTTCCATAGTAACTGGGACCATGTTTGTTAACCACAAGGTTTACATACACAAAAAAAAAAAACAATAAAACGGCAATCTCTTGGCAATGATTGATTAAAAGTTTACGCACCTTTTATCTCCACAGGTATGCTACCTGTGGAGATTTCCGGGTAACGATGCCTTGTACAAATTTTAAAATTTCTTGCCGAAAGACGAACACATCAACTACACGCGCCAGATTTCAAACCCAATCCAATGGAGCCACTATTTTGCAACAGGTGGCTCTTATCCTTTCGAACACACCTGACAACCTGCCAGTGCAATGCGAAAGTGTAATGTGTCAGTGCAATGGGTGCAATGTTTACGGTAAAAAACTGTAAATTATGACCAAAAAAAGTTTATTTAAGCATCCCGGACTTGGATGACCAATTGGCGGTTCCACGCCCAAAGAATGTGAATGACACAATTTTCCAGCTCAGAATTCAATGTATTCAATGTAAGTGCTCTTTAAGTGCAGCCAACAATCAGCCCGAATGCAAAGTCATTGTAAAACTTCGTTCGAAAAAGGTCGCTAAATTTGAAATTCCATATCATCTCAAAACTTTGCACTTGAATTCGATATTATTTAACAGACTTTGAGAACATACACTAAACTGATACTTCCGTGCAAACTTCAATTAAATACTCGTACGTTAATCTCTATAAAAATTTCAATTTTGTCGAAGCGGCAGATAACACGACTTACTGCATTGACGAACACCAACACCTCAATCAGTGGATGATATTATCTTCCAGTGGATGATATTATCGTCCAGTGTATGATATTATCGTCCAGTGGATGATATTATCGTCCAGTGGATGATATTATCGTCCAGTGGATGATATTAACGTCCAGTGGATGATATTATCGCCCAGTGGATGATATTATCGTCCAGTGGATGATATTATCTTCTGTTGAACGATAATATCATCTCATGGGAAGATATTATCATCTCAATGGACGGTAATATCATCACACTGAAAGATAATATCATCCACCGGAAGATATTATCATCACGCTGGAAGATAATATCTTCCACCGGACGATATTATTTTCCTGGAAGATAATACACTGGGTGATTTTTCCCCCCGCCCTCCTTGAACGTGAGATATGCGTAATACGGACCCTTCTCTCTGTGCCCTATACTTTCCGGCATTTCTGCAAATCTAGAGACAAAAAGCTGACAAATGGAAATACGAGCATATAAAAAATTCTAATAGAACTGCCACCAGCAAAATGAATTAAAGTTGGCGCCTCGTCGTCGAAATTAAAAACTTTTGCTCCTAGTGATATATACTATGTTATGCGCAGACGGACAAAACATCAGGTTCCGAACAAATTATATCAACAAAATCAAATTCAAAATTTCTATTTCTATTCGTCATTTTTGGGAAAAAAAAGTCATTTCATCCGGTTTTTCATTTTATTTTTAAATAAACTTTGGTTTTACTCGAAAAATCTAGAAATTTCTTCTTCCTAATACAACTGGGTAAAAAAGTCTTTGACCTGAGTCGAAAATGACAGGAGGGAAAAAAAAGTAATCGTTCGAAAGAGGACCGAACAAGCCTACTTTACGCTCTCAATTTCTGTGAGGAAATCTGACGTTTTTCGTCCGTCTGCGCACAAAATACTTTGTCATTCATTTTCATACTCACATCACTCTCATTCGGGCTTACATCAGGTAACATGTAATATAAGTAGTTTGTCAAAGTAGTTTCCGTTCCCGCCTAAAACAAAAAATTGTGAAATAAACTTTTACTCAGAGTTTTACAGAGTGAATATCACGATTACACAACGAAAGAGCAACATTCGTTGTAAGAAAGTCGAAAGCCGAACAGAAATATCTTCGAAAATTTTTTGATATTTATATTATAAATATTTATTGCTATTTACAGTAAATATGATCGTTGTGTTTGTGTTTGAACAACAAAGCGGCATTACGATTTATCGAACGACAGTTCGTCAGCGCTGTTACAATTTCTCATCGTTTTATTGTGTTTTTTTTTCATGTGACATAATTAGTCGAAATAACAAAAATGTGAATTTTTTCAAATAAGTCTTAACTAAAGCCGAAAAAGACGGCTACGTTGAAGTGTGGACCAAAAACGTTTTTCGTACGTATTTGAGGTTATCTAAAAATTTGTCTTGCATCATAAAACAATTTTTTAGAAATCCTCGATAACTAGTAACATTAAAATATTCAGTGAAACCGAAATGTTTCGGCAAGTCAATACCCATCGCTTGATTTGAATTTGAAATTTCCAGTATCTATCAAAGCAAAGAAAACAATGACTTGATTCGGTCATGAATACAATACAAGTTGAAAGAATGAAATACTCCGAAAATTTTTGAAAGAAAAGCAATTTTGTCCAAGGGGCAGTGCAATGATGCGTCCACGTGAGGGAGGGGGGGAGTGGGTTTGAAAAATGAGGCAGTAATGAGGCAAGGGCGTATGGGGGTCTAAAAAGTCGGTCGCCCGAAGGGCGCTCGATTTTTTGTTTAGACTTTCTCAAAAAATTTAAATTTTTACACACACTTTGGTTACGTCTAGAACTGGAAATTTGGATTACAGTACTAGGAAAATGATGTTTTTGATATCTCACCACTGTAAAGTCGAGCTTTTACTGTACAACATTTTACAGTTATTATGGCATAAAATACTGTCATTTTTCGTGCTAAAAAGGTACTTAATAAACAAACAAAAAAAATTGCCAGGAGGAGGGAGGGGTCAAAAATCCGATAAAACATGTGGACATCGTTATTGCACGACCTCCAAGTAATTGGGTCCACTGAATTCTTAAAAAATGTTTTACTCACATTCGAACAGCTACTCCAGCCCCTTTCGTTGTGATTGAAAGCGTAATCGATACCGTGCATTGAATCACCCAATGTGTCAGAAGATTTGATAGGAAAACTTGCTGTAGGATCAATTGATGCCTTTGGTAACGAAAAAAATTAGAAAAACGGTAATTTCAAGCACAGCACTCAGACTTATCTCGCACATAAACCGAGTTTCAATAAATTCGCGATAGCGATTCAATTCCTCCAAGGAAAATATTAGTCGAAAATGCCCATCACTCCAAAGTTTATGCTCATTATGAGTGTAAGTGCTATGTAGTCACTGATGTTGGTCGGTGAAATTTAATAAAAAATTTTTCACTTACATTCCGACAGCTGTTAATTTCGCCGCTATGCATAGCTGAGACGACATCCACTACAGTAGTCTCAACCGAGGCTGATTGCTTACGTATTTTCGTTGAATTTATAGCACTTAATGCGTTCAAATTTATGGTCGGCTTTGATTGGCTCCAACTACCAACTTGCGTGTGTGTGAATGTACTACCTTTTTCACAAATCAAATAGCTCAATTCGGCATAATCTGTCGAAGGCTTTGTCATCATAGTTTCTTTTCCGTCACCTAACGAATTCTGAAACAAGGAAGCTGACTTCAAAAAATACGAAAAATACTTTAAAGGTAATTACATCTATATCAGTTAGACTTTTCTTAAACAAAATCAAAAAATTTTCGGAGCATCTCATACCAAGTTCAGCTTGTAACGTATGCAAAATCGGGGACAGAATAAATTGTCGCAATCGTATACAGAAAGTCAGTGTTGTTGTAAGAGTTATTGGCTGTAGCTGACACGTAACTGTTTACGTAAGCTCATAGCAAATATTAACAAAATTCTGAAACATCCACCAGTTCCACATAATACTAAGGTTCACTCCGTGTTGTAACCGTATAGATGACGTTTCCTTTGTAAACGGTTTACACTTTAAAGAGAGAGGAGAAAATGTCATCTAAACGGCAACAACCCGGAGAGAAAATGGAGTGATGAAAATCGACACTAATGCTTTCGATTACGGTCAATTAAATTTCAATTTACAGTCGATCCCATGTATTGAATCGTCCAATTTAGTATCAATCGATACCTTTGGGAAAGAAAAAAGAATTTTGAAAACTGTCGTGAATCTGAGTCACAGTTTTCGAATCTCTTTGTAGTGATATTTCCTGGCCAATGTTATGTTTACAGAATTGTCAGAGTTTATTTTGAAAATGAGATGAAGTGCAATCGACTCGGTAACGTTGGTACGTTAAATTGTACAAAAAATATTTTACTCACATTGCGTCTGCCGTTTGTATGTAAAGCTGAGTCGGCATCCAGCTCTGTAGTTTCAACTGAGACCGATTGTTCGCGTATTTTCGGAAGGTGAAGATCGATAGAATTATATGCGTTATATGGTTGACTCCAATTGATCCAATTGTTGTAGCTTTCTGAACATCCATTTGGTGCGAAATCGACATTCACATCAGAATTCACAACCAATTCCTTACGTAATTCGGCTAAACCATGAGTGGTATTCGACAATTGATTTATGATCGGTTCATTTCTCGAAATATGAGTATCATGTAGCACCTTTCAACCACAAAAATTTATCAAATACTTACATTTATGGAGTCAACAACTGCAGAAAATTTGAAAAAAATATTTTTCAAAGTTTTTATTGGATCTTGTGAGTCCATCTTTTTTTTTGCAGAACAAATTTAGAACGACATCGCTACGCATGGTGTGCTATGTTAGTTCTTTGCTGGTGCCAGGAATGTGAATGCGTTCAATTTTATTTGTGGGATGTTGGGTATGTTGCATGTTATTATGACAAAACAACATTAATGACGATTCAAGTGACGATAACCGACTTAACACCGTTCGTAACATTAACTTGTCACATATTGCACGAATTATTATCGTCCATTTGCGAATGTTGCAAAGTTACGAAACATGATCCGAGTGAAAATGAGTTCTGAAACGAGAATTCTCAAAATTCTCAGTGATTACATTTCAATGAGAATTTTTGCATGAAAAAGCTCTGAGACTGAAAATCTTCAATGATGACAGCTTTTTCATGCAAAAATTCTCCGAATATGTCTCACTATGAATGCTAAACTGTATGTAGTGCTGGACGTATGCGCTAGCGAGGCGTCTTCTCGATACCATTCTGATGCGAAATTATCAATTTCGCCTTAACAGTAGACATAAAGATCAGCAGAAGTGACCATTTTCGTGCCACCATCGATTTTTCGCACTTTTCGTCATTTTCAGCAGTTTTCGTCAGTGCGCTCCCATCAAATGGCCTCGGATCTTCTACAACTCATGAAAACTTTTCTTCAGGGCACTATTTGCTACCGTAATCCGGGCTAGGACCTAAAATTTTAGACAACATTTTTTTCATACAATTTTAACCCCCTCTAGTGAACAAATGCATTGCGACACTAAAAAAATGAACGCATCAAATTTAATGGAAGCATTTTCTTTCTGCGGTATTACATCATATTCGATTGTACAGTAAAAATTGTAAAACGAAGTGACTTGGACAAAAGCTGGTGAAAATGAGTGAAGATTGCAAAGAAGAACAAAGGTTGATATGTGTTTTATTGCCATTTTGTAAGGAACTGGAAAGCGATGTATTTTTGAGCTTACTTCGAAATGTGCTATGGCGATCCAAGTTGGATAATGAACTCGATATTGTTAAAACTGGAATGTCTGCCGATACGCTGTATATTAAGCCGAATGATTTATTGGTGAATTGGCAAGGGATGAATTCGAAGTCGCAACAGATTCGTCAAATGAAGTTACTCGGCGTCTGGATAATGTACAATTACCCGTCACTGGGAAAAAAATTATTTGGTGAAGCATGGAAGGCTCCAGAAAGAAAAATTGTTGAAGTTGTGGGAGACTCGGTGAAGTCATCAAAATTTCGCGGAAAATAAAATCATTCGAGATCAATGAGTCTATAATCGACGATTGCTGGAAAGCTTTGAAATTCGGAAGTTTTTTGTGTGAGAATGTGGGATTCGAATTGATTTCTGAATCAAAGAAAACCGTACAACTAGAGGAACAAGAAGTCAGTGCTAGAAATGGTAAATTTTACTGAGTTTTTTCTTGATCTCTTCAAATGCTGAAACAGAAAATGAAAAATTTTCATGAAAAATGATCGGTTTTCAGCAGGTCGGTGTTTGGTTCCTGTGGTCAAACGTTTGCGTCTGAGTGCAACTACGAAGGCGAAAAATGTGGAAAACGAGACCAGTTACATAAATGGTAGGATTTTTTATCAATTTTCTAGGCTCTAGACTTCTGAAAATATTGAAAATGTCGTTTGGAATAGATCAAAGTTATATCAGACTGGTGTAGCCTCATCTGCTAAGTATTTCTTTACAGTGAATTGTAATATGTCCACATAAAGTTATTGAGTATTCCTAGCTCAGAAAACAATTCCATAATGCGGCAACCAATCAACTTCCTGAACATGGTTGAGTTTACTAAAATTTAATTCAATTTAGAGTCGAAAGCTAATTCAATTTAGAGTCGAAAGCTAATTCAATTTAGAGTCGAAAGCTTGTGAAATTTCTCAAATTTTCCTAAGCTCACCATGTGTACAAACATACATACACATGTTCAGTCTCTCACTCAACAGCGATATTAGCCAGAGTTTCTTTACTGAAGTGTGAAAATTTTTTCCAACTTTCACATGAAAATAGTGTTGGTATGAGCCACAATGTTCATGTAATCAGACCAGATTTCTTTTGTCATTTTTAATCCTACAAGCTAGAACGGGTTTCGATACTGTTTGTATTGAGCATTGTTACACAACAATGTAGCTAGCCGTCAACATTTTTCAATCGCCGACTAACCACCAACAACGCCTCATGCAAACGAATTAGTAAATCGTAACATGTCTGAATGAAATGCAAAACTAATGCACCTAAATGATATTTCTGTTGCAGAATCGATTCAGAAGGAAATATTGGATATCCGGAAGGAGATTGAAAATCTGTCAAAAACGCGTCGTGAGGATACCAATGAAGGTAGAGGTGCAGAGGAAAACAAGGAAAAATCTCAGCTAAAATCGGAAGCCGAAAAAATTTTGAAGGAAAATGAAATGCTGAAAGGTCACGTTGAACGAAACGATAGTCTGACGAACGCATTGCAAAAAGGCCTAGATTCCAGTCTTCAAATCAATCGTATGTTAGAGAATCAGATTCAGGTGTTGACAGAGAAATTATCTAAGGCAGAGAATGTATGCTTGGAAACGTCGGAAAAAAATTCGAAACTCGAACAAGAACTGGCAATATCAAAGAACAGCGCTGCCAACGTCGGCGGGCCGAATGATATTCAGGATCTAAAGGAACGTTTATCCGAAACCGAGAAACACAAACTGCCGAGACACATCGACTCGAATCTGCAGAGCCGAATTCAGCACTTGACGGATAAATTGTCCGAAGTTGATGGTGATCTGTTCCAATCGAGAAATAGCTCTGCCTCCGTTGAAGCATCGCAACGCAGCGAGATTCAGGATTTGATGATGCTTTTATCTAAGACCGAAAAACGCAACCACGAACTGGTTGAAAAAAATTTGAAATTGGAGCGAGACATCGTTGATTTGGAGTGTAAAGCTGCCACAGCTGACGCAAACCTACAGAGTCGGATTCAACATTTGACTGAAAAATTGTCTGAAGCTGAACGTGATCTATTGCAGTCGAAAAATAGCTCCGAACTCGTCGAGTCATCTCACCGAAGTGAAATTGAAGATTTGGTGAATCGTTTATCCGAAACCGAAAAATGCAACCACGACCTGTACAACACAAATGCGAAACTAGAGAGAGATCTCGTCGATTCCATTCATAACGCTGTTACCGCTGAGACCAACTTGCAAACCCGAATTCAGCATTTGACCGAAAAATTGTCCGAAGCTGAACGTGATCTATTCCAGTCGAATAATAACTCTGCCACCATTCAAGCATTTCAAAGCAGCGAGATTCAGGATTTGATGATACGTTTATCCGAAACCGAAAAATGCAACCACGACCTGTACAACAAAAATGCGAAACTAGAGAGAGATCTCGTCGATTCCATTCATAACGCTGTTACCGCTGAGACAAACTTGCAAAGCCGAATTCAGGACTTGTCCGAAAAATTGTACGGAGCCGAAAATGAAAAGCGTGAATTGTCCGAAGAAATACAAAAATTGGAAGTGGAGTCGATCAAAGGCAATCATTTGAAAGAGGAATTGTGTTCATTGAAAGATCTCTTTAACGCAGCGAAGGCAGAACTTCAGAAACAAATTGTTATTTGTGAGACAAGCGCCATCGATGCCAAAAAAACTGAGTCCGAATTGATGACTAAAAATGAAACGTTGGAAGAGGAATTGAAGGGATGGAGAAAGAAATGGAGCGAATTCGAATCAGTTAAAGCACAGAACAAGCCCGAGCATGAACTGGTTCTGAAGGGTAATGCCAAAGCCTCTGACACGAATACAGAAGAAAACCAAGATGGGTCGCAGGTTCGTTTTTCGAGTTATTTATTTTATAGCAAAGAAATCTTCGAATTCTAAATTTCTTATGACTCTTCAGGACAAAGTTGTGTGTGATATTTTGCAACCTACCCGGCGTAGACAACACACGAAGAACACAGAAAATCTCACCGGACGGCTAATTATGACAAGGAAAAAAACGAGACTCGAGTGAAAATTTTGCACCAGCGAACTTAATGTAAATTCACCGAATGTTGATAATTATAATTCCGTAGTTTCCCGGAGAAAATCTGGTGGTTCGACATGAGTGATGTGATAAGATGATTGAACGGAAATTTAACGGTGATTATGCGGAATGTACGACGATTTTTTGAATTAAATGAAATTCCTCCGGATACATAAGCCTTCACTGAAAAATTCATTTATAAATCACCAGCTCTCCTATATTCCCATGAGCTAAAACTTTTCAAGCTTCTAGCTCTCTGATTTTCCCATCAGCTGTAATTTCCTAACATCCCAGCAATTCGATTTCAATGTCGACTGTAGTTTTCGTGGATGCCAGCGGTTCGATTTTCCCATCAGCTGTAACTTTTCAAGCTTCAAGCTCTCCGATTTTCCTATCGGCTGTAACTTCCTAACATCCCAGCGATTCGATTTCAATGTCGGCTGTAGTTTTCGTTGTTGCCAGCGGTTCGATTTTCCCATCAGCTGTAACTTTTTAAGCTTCCAGCTCTCCGATTTTTCTATCAGCTGAAACTTTTCAAGCTTCAAGCTCTCCGATTTTTCTATCGGCTGTAACTTCCTAACATCCCAGCGATTCGATTTCAATGTCGGCTGTAGTTTTCGTTGTCGCCAGCGGTTCGATTTTCCCATCAGCTGTAACTTTTTAAGCTTCCAGCTCTCCGATTTTTCTATCAGCTGAAACTTTTCAAGCTTCAAGCTCTCTGATTTTCCTATCGGCTGTAACTTCCTAACATCCCAGCGATTCGATTTCAATGTCGGCTCTAGTTTTCGTTGTTGCCAGCGGTTCGATTTTCCCATCAGCTGTAACTTTTTAAGCTTCCAGCTCTCCGATTTTTCTATCAGCTGAAACTTTGCTTAACTACGTTTTGCCCTAGACACTACTCTGAAATGGTGTTTAACTAAAAATGGAATGGGCATTTTTTTTTAAATTTATCAGTTTGGGTCGGACCTTAATAAGTCCATTAAACACAGATCTAGTGATCCTTACCCGATCGTTACCCGATCATCATGTAAATGTCGGAAGCCTCCCAGGCCCAGTTAAGAACCTATCCAGAGCGGCAGGTCCCATGCTGGTCCCATGCTGGTCACTGTTGCGGGTTGAACCAAATGACCTCCTAGAGTCCTGAACCTCAATGAGGAAGACTTTGGGCATTCACATATAACATGAACGCCCGTCTCCTCACCGGGGCCGCAGGTGCAGTTGGAATCATTAGAGAGTTCCATTTTAGTCAGATGCTTGCCCAATCCTCAGTGCCCAGTGATCGCACCCACCACCCTCTTGATGCGTCCCCTGTTCATGTCAGCCAGTCCCGTCCGGTTCAGGGTTTCCTTCAACTCTTTTATTAGCTTGGATGTCACGACTGACGACATGAGCGCCTTAATCATCGCCTCACTATCCGTTCAGACTATGTCATTCTCCCCACATGTCTCTTCCGAGACTGCCCCCCCCCCCTTAAGTGCGGCAAAAGTGTCAGCCTGAAAGACATCGGCGAATCTCCCTAGATAAAACCATCTGTCCATCGATAGTTCCCTAGAGAATATTCCTGCTACCGCGCCCTCTGCAGTTTTAGAACCGTCAGTGAAGCTCACAGTTCCTTCACCTGATAGGCCAGCCTTCCAGCCATTCTAACCTGCTGGGTACAAGGACTTCAAAGGTTTCATTCGGTCCCTGGGCATCTCAAAGACCTCGTCAGTTATAACCTTCTTGATTTTCCCGTGTACCGATGTGAAGTTCGGAGTCCAGAGATCGTTCTGCGACTATGTCCGTCTTGCCCGGTTATATCTCATCCTGTCACCTAACGTACTCTCGAACTTCCCTCTGATCAAAATCGTTAGGTCGTCCGAATACCCTTGGGCGAAAATTCCCTTGTCGTTCAGCCTCCTGATGAGGGAGTCCACGAACATACACCACAGTAGTAGGGAGAGTATTCCACCCTGGGGGCAACCCCTAGATGCACAGAAACTTTCTTTATGGCCACACACTGTTGCCTCAACTGCCCTGTTCCTGAGCATGCTAGTGATCAATCTCGTCACCGTTGATGATAATCCTCTGCTTTCTAAGGGTTGTCGATTGATCTCGAAGTTGGTATTATCAAAAGCGCCTTGAATGCCCATGAAACATCCAAGTGCAATTTTCCCTCCCTCAAATGATCTCTCTACCTTGGCCACCAGCCTATGCAGAGCAGAGTCGGTAGACTTACCTACCTGGTATGCAGGCTGGTTCGCATGCAGCGGATTTCTATGAAGAAAATGGGCGTTAAATTTGCTTGGGAACCACTGTACCAAAACAGAGGTCGGCGCCACAAATCATTTTGTAATTAAAGATAAGTTATTTTTTGTTTTTGAGATTAAATTGAAAATTGTAAGCTGTCCATTTCTTTTGGATCGTTTTTCATTTGTCCTGCGTTCTACATGTGAGTTTTGAAAGTTTCGATGCTTGATGATGTTGGTGAATGGAATATCTTATTTTTTTTTCTTTCTTCTGTTACTGTGTTTTATATTTGCTTGTCATTTCCTTTTGTTACACTGTAACGTTGTTTTAAATTTAACATATGTTGTCTCAGTTTGGGTCGGACCTTGATAAGTCCATTAAACACAGATCTGCACAACTGCACCTGCGGCCTAAGTGAGGAAACGGGCGTTAACGTTATATGCGAATGCCCGAAGTTTTCCTCACTGAGGCTTAGGACTCTGGGTAGTCATGTGGACCAACCTGCAACAGTACCTAAAATGGGACCTGCCGCTCCAGACAGGTTCCTTGTAGGAACTGGGAGGTTCTTGAGATTTACATGATGAACGGGGTACGAAACATAGGATCATCAGATCTGTGTTTCAAGGACCAGAGATGGACCGACCCAATCTGATAAATCTAAATCCTGGTAAAAACGCGCTGGTGGTGCCACCATCAACGGCATCCATAATTTTGATCACCTCACCACCCTCACACAACAAAGAACAACTTTGTCTTTCATAGCAACCCAATATGATTGATAGATTTCGCACAAAGTGTAAATTTTTTTCTAAAAAGCGCTGGTGGCGCCACCATGGCCTACTTGGCAATTTTTTTCGGTCGCCCCATCACCCACAAGAGCACAAGAAACAATTTTGTTAATCAAATAATTGACTTTAAACGATTTTTTCGAACAGACATTGATTATTTTTCATACAGATTTAGTTCTCGTAGACGTTTTTCAGAGTGTAATGAAATTTTCGACATTAGAGGGAAATTTTTCGTCGAGTTCGAAAAGGAAAATTATGTTAATATGAAATGTTTAGAATACTCCAAAGATGTTTTTGAGACTTTTGGATTCCAAATTCGGAGCACGGTTTCTTCGATATACCGGTATAAGGTCGAAAAAAGTTTTCGCGGAGGTCTCGATGAAATTTTGATTTTGAAAAATCGTATCTCAGCCAAAAAATTACCAAAATTGGTGAGGTAAAGTGTTTTAGAAACTTTGAACTATTTTAAATTCGGAAAAAATATTCATCGGAAATTTTTTTGGAAAACTTAGATTTCCCTAGATTAGCCCTATCGAATCCCGTTTTATTTCCTTTTGTCCTAATTTCTGCTAGGTCTCCCATACAAATGTTGCTAATTTTGACTAGCCTAAAAGATGAGATTAAAAATGAGCGCGCAGAAACTTTAAAGACTTTGCAGCGAGTGTCAATACTTTCAGTTCCTATTTATCGTGATCTTACTGTGCTATCCAACCAAATACATAAGCTATGCACGAAATCATTTAGTTCTTAAATTTGGTGCATAGTGCGTAGTGATTTTCTACGTTTTAGCTTTTCTTCAGCACTTCTTCAGCCCGCAGCGGCAGCGGAGGGCGTGACGCAGTCCCCACACCCCCAAAAAAAAGTGCACAATCTCAAAAATGCCATACAAAAACCTTCGGGACAAGGAGCCATATATACGCAAACTTTTGAGTTTTTCGCTGTCCCTTCCCCCTTAAAATTATTTAAAAAAAACTACGTCGCAGTAGCTTTCTAACGAGCCCAGACTCATTAAAATCGGTTGGAAATTGGCTGAGATATCGAGGTTTGAAAATTCGATGGATTTTCGATTTTGTTCTCATTATTATGAAAACTTTCTTTCTGATCTGTGGGTTTTACTGATTGCAAACCGGTTTTTACCGAGACCGGTTAACCGGTTAACCGGCCGATAATCGAAACCGGTTAACCGGCCACTATAAACCGGTTAACCGGTTAACCGACCATCAACATAAGAATCTTCATATTTTTTAAAATTTCACACTAAAAATCAAATAAAATTTTATTTGATAAACAAAGCACGCATCCACTTTACACGTCAGTTCAGTCGATTTTTAGGCGATGTTCTTTTGTATTGAATATCTTCCACTTAAAATTTCGAACAGAAAACGTTGACCGTTTATTAAAGAGAAATGGATGGTACATTATTTGTTGAACACCCTAAGAGTCAAGATGTTAGCAGTATCTGGAGATTTTTTCGAACCAACAAAGAGCGAAATAAGGCAGAATGTATTAAGTGCAAAAGAGTTATTAAAACTGAAGGATCATCAACCAGCGGATTACATAACCACATGAAGTTAGTACACAAGGAAAACACTTTGAAGAAGTGAGCAGAATCAAACATTGCACCGTCGAATGCAAAGATTAGTTCGTTTTTCCACAACAGAGAGGTCGAATCTCTTGATGAGGTATTGTCGAGAATGGCAGCATTAGATGGAATTCCATTCCAGTTGTTTTGCTCATCGGATGATAAACGAAAAGGTCTTACATCAAGGGGCTTCACAGACATACCGAAATCACCCAACACAATTCGAAAATATATCTTGAACTACGCAGAAATGATCCGTGATGAGACCAAAGCTCGTTTCGATAAATTCATATCCGAAGGACAAAAATTTAGTTGCACATCTGAGGAGTGGACATCTTTACGCAACAGGCGATTCATTAATGTCAAAATAAGGGACTGCAACCCGGTTTTAAGCCGAACCGCTTTTTCGGTTAACCGCAAAATTTTGAACACTAAAAAACCGACAGTTACGCAATCTTAAGATATTCTACTGATCAATTATGTAGACAGAAAAATAGTTCTAGCTACCGAGCAAATCAAACAGATTTTTTCATATCGAGGCGACAAACGACCTCCGACCTCAGTCAAGTTTTGAGCGGCTGTCAAATGGGGGTACAGTGCTCGTGTTATTATCATAACAAAATTAATTTTATAAAAAATCTACGCATTTTTGAGCCATAGCGTAGAACAACTTTTTGCTTAGAATAGCGTTCTACGTATAAATGTCAATAAAAAAGTTCATAATAAAAATGCCAGGAAAAATGACTTCGGTTAACCGCGGTTTTTTTGCCCTAAAAAACCGAAAAGCGGTTTTTCAATTTTGCCTTCGGTTTGCATTCCCTAGTGGGTTTCTATCCAACCGGGTGTCACTGTAAAATTTACATGCATGTACACTGGTGTACAAGGGTGTCAAATGGTGTGTTAAGCGTAATATAGTACTCCTTTATGTACCTTAGCCTCTGTCCACCTACTCCTACATCCTATCCTACCCGTGGTGACACCTGTTATAGTGAGCAACCCGCATGAACGATCAGGTAACCAACCCTGGTGTAGTAGTGTGGGTCACTTAGCATAAGGATGAGGGGGGCTGCCTTCGGGTAGTACCTAAACGGCACGTATAGGGAGGGCCGAAGGCAGCTAGGCGCTATCAAGATGGGATGGCGACTTAGTATGGTGGCGGATGATCTCAACAGCAAGAGACAACGGCAGCATACACAGCCCTAGTCAGATGGGCTACCATCACCACCTGGTGACTTCCCTACGGGTCATCGGGAGAAGGAAAGTAGGTTGGGCGCTTGGCTAACTCCCAGACACCGTAAAAACAGTCTTGTTATGAATTCCCCAACACAGCCTCGGATCGGACAGGATAAACGGCAACGACTCAAGCATCGGAAAAAGGACAACGATTTACAATTAGGAACATGGAATGTAAGATCTTTGTTGCGGCCAGGAGGATTGAGATCTCTCACAAGTGCGCTAAGAGCGGCAAAAATTGACATAACAGCTGTGCAAGAAACGAGATGGCCTGGAAAGGACACCATGACCAGTAGCGACTATAAGTTCTACTATAGTGGGAAGAGTAACGACAGTCCAAGAGAGTATGGAACAGGCTTCATGGTCCTCGGCAGAGCTAGAAACGCGGTGATTGGTTTCAGTCCTGTTGACGAGCGATTGTGCTCTCTACGGATAAGAGGAAAATTTTTCAATTACACTCTTATAAACGTTTATGCGCCTACGGAGGAAAGCGACAACGAGGTGAAGGAGCTATTCTACGAGAAACTGGTGGATGTATATGATGGAGCGCCGAAACGAGACATTAAAATTGTGCTTCTAGATTTTAATGCTAAAATAGGCCGCGAAGTATTTTATCGTCCCACAATCGGTAAACATAGCCTTCACGAAAACTCGAACGAAAATGGAACGCGGGTGGTTGATTTTGCAGCATCAAGAAACATGGTTGTCAGCAGTACCTATTTCCAACATAAAGACATCCACAAAGCGACATGGGTATCACCGGATAAACGAACCAAAAACCAGATTGACCATATTTTGATAGATGCACGTCACTGTTCAAATATGTTGAATGTCAGAAGCTGTAGAGGACCGAATGTAGATTCCGATCACTACCTGGTGAGAGCGGCAGTTAGGTCTCGAATATCGGTTCAACACAATCGACAACCGGCATTGGAAAGGTGGGACGTGGAAAAACTACAGAACGAAGACATTAAACGTCAATATGTCGACAGGCTGGAGACGAATATTATTGCCGGAATGGTCAGCGAACAACGAAGCGTAGACGATGCGTGGAATCAAATTAGACGGAATGTAGAGAGCGCCGCAGCAGAGACAGTGGGAACGAGAACGGGAAATAAAAGAAATATCTGGTTTGACGATGAATGCCAGAAGGCCATGGACGACAAAAACGCAGCTCGCCTAAAAACCCTAAGTAGATTCACTCGAGCTGGCCAGGAAGAGTACCGTTCTAAAAGAAATTTCGAGAGAAAACTCTTCCGACGGAAAAAGCGACAGCGTGACAAGGAAGTTTTGATCGAAATTGAGAAGTTTGGCAATCGGAAGGAGACTCGGAACTTTTACCGGAAAGTGAACGAATCCAGAAACGGTTACAGTCAACAACCTTTGCTGTGTAAGGACAAGCATGGATTGGTCTTAGCAGATGAGGAAAGGTGTATCGCGAGATGGGCTGAGTACTTTAAGGAACTGCTTAACCGAACAGACCGCTCAACCGAGACGACGAAACCGACGAATTGCCATTTCAGACTGCGCAACCATACATAGAAGAACCAACGATGCAAGAAGTTGAAGCTGAAATTTTAAAGCTCAAAAACTTCAAAGCCCCGGGGACTGACAACCTACCCGGTGAACTTTTCAAGAACGGTGGCAACGCGCTATGTATGGAGATGCACGAGCTCATCATACGCATCTGGAATGACGAGGAGTTACCGGAAGATTGGAAGACCAGCATACTTTGTCCCATATACAAAAAAGGTGACAAATTGGAGTGTGGCAATTTTCGAGGAATCGCTCTGCTGAATATTGCTTACAAGATATTTGCAAATATTCTATATCAGCGCCTTCATCCATACACGGAATCTACGATAGGTGAATACCAAAGTGGTTTTCGTGTAGGTCGTTCAACATCGGACCAGCTGTTTAATATCAGACAGATCTTGGAGAAGTGCAAGGAGTACAACATTGAAACACACCATTTGTTCGTTGACTTCAAGGCAGCCTATGACAGTGTTAGAAGAAGTAAGCTATGGAGAGTCATGGAGGAGTTCGGAATTCCCAACAAACTGATCTCGCTAACGAAGCTAACACTAAACGGAGCTAACAGCCGAGTAAGGATCCGCAATCAAATGTCAGAGACTTTCGACATTGAGGAAGGCCTACGTCAAGGAGATCCTCTTGCAACGCTGCTTTTCAATTTAACACTCGAAGCAGCTGTTCAAACCATGGACATAGACTCCAGCGGCACCATTTTCTCCAAGTCCAGTCAGTTGCTTGGTTTTGCAGATGACCTGGACATTATTGGCCGAACTATGGATGTTGTTAAAGATAAGTTTATGGCCTTGGAGAGGAAAGGTACCGACCTTGGGTTGAAGGTCAATGACGGAAAAACGGAATACATGATCATCCCACCTACGAATCGATATCGGGAAGATAACGTAACGATCGACACACACACATTCAAAATGGTCAATAAGTTCGTATACCTTGGATCAGAGCTGAACATAAACAACGACATTGCGGACGAAATAAAAAGGCGAGTAACTTTGGGCAACCGGAGTTATTACAGCCTGCTGAAAATTCTAAAGTCCAAGTCAGTAAGCCGAAATTCAAAATGCGCACTTTATAAAATTGTGATCAGACCGGTAGTTACGTACGGTTCGGAGTCGTGGTGCTTGACACAGAAAAATGAACAATCTCTGCATACGTTCGAGCGAAAGGTACTGCGTACAATATTTGGACCAGTATTTGACCGAAAACTGAACCGATGGCGCAGACGATATAATCACGAGCTCATAGAGCTTTTTGGAGAGCCCGACAAAGTCAGAACAACAAAAATAAATAGACTACGTTGGCTCGGTCACGTACAACGAATGAATGAACATCGTATTCCAAAAAAAATTCTGAAGTCCAAACCTGAAGGCAAAAGGAGTGCAGGGCGACCCAAGTCCAGGTGGAGCGACGCAGCTTTTGCCAACTTAAGAACTGTGGGAGTAACCAGCTGGGAGACGTTAGCTGCAGATAGGCCCGGTTGGAGAAGCATGTTGGAGAAGGCCAAGACCCTTAATGGGTTGTAGTGCCGGTAAAGTAAGTAAGTAAGTAAGTAAGTACACTGATTTCTTGGTGTTTTTAGATTTCGTCTATATTTACCGAATTGCTTTTTAATTTTCACCTTGTATTAGGATTCGATCCGACAAATTTACGTTTATGGCCGAATCGTAAACTTTCGGAAATATATTTTTGTATCAAATAGAATTTTGTACCTCTGCGCAAGTTTTTGCAGTCTTAAAAAGCTGCGCAGAAGTACAAAATTCTATTTGATGCAAAAATATATATATAACAAATCGATTGTTTCTTCTTCGGCAATAACGAATTAGGAATAAAGCTGAATAAATGACACCCTCTTGTTTTTATCTATCTATCAGTCTATCTATCTATGCTCTATTAATAATTTTCGATTCCGAGAACTAGACAGCCCATCTTATTGAAATTTTCAATGAACGTGCTGGACAACCGGGAAGTCGTGGCTCGTGGAAAAGTGGTCAATTTTGTGGGTTTTTCAAGTAACGCTCGAAATTTTCGAATTTTAGCTCCGCAGCGACAGTAGCTAGAGAGCAGACATGGGCGCCGCCGAAAATCAGCCGCTGACCTAGCTGCCGCCGACACGTTTTGACCCAGCCGAGCCGCCGGTATTTTATACCCAGCTGAGCCGGCTGAAAACGGCTAGAAGAAAAAAAGAGCGTTACTTCCGCAAATTTAAAAATCAACATAAAAAAATAGTAAATTTTTTTAATCGTAATTCATCCCAACCCTTGAAATTAGGTCCAAAAGAGTTCCATTCTGGTAAATTTTGTAGTTTTGTTTGTTTGTTTTGAGATCTCACCAACAGCTTTTTACGGCCGATTACAAGTTCAGTCTGGACCACCGGCTTAAGACGACTTCCGTACCACAAACCACGAAGTGTGCAATACTATCGGAGTAAAGCAGAATTTGTCTGACACGGGGGTCGAACCCGGATCATTTTGATGAAAGACTAGTTCGTAACCACTGAGCCGTCCCGTCCTTAAGCTATTGATCTCAAGAAAAAAGTTTCTAAGAATTGGTTCATGGTTCATGGGACTTGTGGTGACGATCCTCAGATTAAGTATTTGTCGAGGTAGTCTTCGTATTTAGTTATTACGTATTAAAATTTCATCAATGTTGATGGTTTTGTTTGAAGGGAAATGAAAACCGTAAAACCCTTGCAATGCTAACAAAATGGCCGCCTGCCGTCATATTGGATTTTGTATCATATATATATTTCGGTAGTTAGGTAGTTTCGTTAAAAAGCGAAATGCCAAGAAGAGAAAGGGATTACTGAGCAATTCTAACTTCGTTCGGGTTTTCTTAACTGTATTTTGAGCAGTTTTCACAACATGGATAAACCTATTCTATGACAGTATAGTAAACGCTCCGTGCCTTGTGATCTTACTAGAAATTCAAACTATACACCGATTCGTTCTCACTAGGACTATTAATACGTACTAGAGCTACAAACGCATGAAGGGCACTCACGCTTCTCGACTAAGGATATCATAACACAACTAAAGTTTCTAAATATTTGACATTATATTTGGACCCGTACGAAGTACAAAGGTCCTATACGTTTACTACAAACAATTTAATGTAACATGGGTTAGATCGAGGTGGGAGGGGGGGGGGGGGAGATGCATCTATTATCGTCTAGAGATGACGAATCAGCAATAAAAAAATGTCCGTCTGTCCGTCTCCACTTTTTTTTCAAACGGCTGAACCGATCAGACTAAACTTTTTTTTCCTGAAAGGTACATGTCTCTCATGATTTAAGTTCACAGATGAGCAAAATCGATTAAGTGGTTCCGGAGATATGGTCGAGGAAGTGACCAAAAACATGGTTTTTCGAAGGTCGGTAAAGCTTTTTCGCAAATATCTCAGCAAGTATACACGGAAATTCCTCATTTCGTTGTCAAATGGAAGCATTTGATGTCACAAAGAGGGAAAACAATTTTGTGGGAATTGGTTCAGCGGTCTGGGCACTGGGACCAATGGAATGGACGAAATTGAGATTCTTGGCCATATACGAAAACAGCTTTTCGTCTATATTTCCTTAACTATGCAATATGGAGATTTACGGTATAAGGCAAAGTTGTAGAGAATTAAATTTAAGCGAACACGTGTTTCTGAGTTTTGAGGAAATATGACCCAATCCTGGTATATGGCCACTTCCATAATTGGGCAGGTTGACCCGAATTTCTAGAACTATGATAGTTAGAAAGTTGGTTCCAAAGGCGAAGTTGTTGAGAATTAAATTTAAGCGAACACGTGTTTCAGGATTTTACTGAAATATGGCCCAATCCTGCTATATGGCCACTTCCATAATTGGGCAGGATGACCCAGATCTCCAGAACTTTGAGAGTTAGAAAGTTAGTTCCAAAGGCGAAGTTGTAGAGAATTAAATTTAAGCGAACACGTGTTCCAGGGTTTTGGTGAAATATGGCCCAATCCTGGTATATGGCCACTTCCTTAATTGGGCAGGATGACCCAGATCTCCAGAACTGTGAAAGTTAGAAAGTTAGTTCCAAAGGCGAAGTTGTAGAGAATTAAATTTAAGCGAACACGTATTTCAGGGTTTTGGTGAAATATGACCCAATCCTGGTATATGGCTACTTCCATAATTGGGCGGGATGACCCAGACCTCCAGAACTATGAGAGTTAGAAAGTTGGTTCCAAAGGCGAAGTTATAGAGAATTAAATTTAAGCGAACACGTGTTTCAGGGTTTTGATGAATTATGGTCCAATCCTGGTATATGGCCACTTCCATAATTGGGCAGGATGACCCGAATCTCCAGAACTATGAGATATGAAAGGTTGATTTCAAAGACGAAGTTGTAAAAAATTAAATTTAAGCGAACACGTGTTTCAGGATTTTGGCGAAATATGGCCTACCTAGGGTAATTTCGAAGGATCTTTGAAATTCTTACAATTATAAAAGAACAGAAAACTTTGGATTGTTTGCTTATTTGTATATTTAGGTACGTTTGAGTCACTTTGCCACATCTATTCTGTTTGTCACATCTATTCTGATACGTACTGGTCTTTTTTTATGTTCTATTTTATTTTAGAAATTTTCGAAATATCTTTAAAAAAATTCAAAAATATACCCAGCCGACATCGCCGCCGCTGCCTACCACTTTTTTCGGCTAGCCGCCGCCACCGTTTTTCAATCGGCGCCCATGTCTGCTAGAGAGTTGGTTTCTTCGGGAAAGTTAGAGAATTTGGCCAGGAGAATTTTTTTTTGGAAATTTTTTAAGAAGATAGCTGCCAACAGTCAAACCGGCGCCACCTTCGATTTTCCTGAGCAATAAATTAGTTTTCTTTTGGTTTTCGAATTTTAGCTTCGGAGTGATAATACTTAAAGAGTTGTTTTCTTCTACAAATTTATGGAGTTTGATCAAGAGAATTTCTTTTTTTTCTGTTGTGTACTTTATTGTACTCTTTTTTAGTTTAAAAGTACTCTTTTTCATTCATCCACAAGCCGCCGCCGAGATTTTTCGATCGGCGCACACCTCTGATACCTCTTCATTTTACAACGAAAGAATTTATTTTAGACATTTTACACATACACTCGTTTTCAGCTGTTTTGCCATTGTTATAACAATAGAAAAAATCTGAAAACGATGATACGAGTGAATAAGTAGAATGTCTAAAATATAAATTCCTTCGTTCTAAATAAAATGTTTTTCTAACGAAAATTGGTGAATTTCATTTCATATTAGAATGATAGAAAACAATGCGGAAATAATCGTTCTGCATTGTTATCTGACGTATTTCGGGTAAAGTGACGTATTTCGGTATTGATGCAGAATATTTTTTCTGAATTTATGGTTTCTAATGGTTCCTGATTTACGTTTCTTGATTTATGTCTCCCGATTTTAGTTTTCCTGACTAATTTATGCATCCGGAAAAAATTCAGACGACGAATATGAACGCTTTCTCTACAAGTTCACGCTCGTTTTTTTTTTCTGAGTGAATTTTGGTGGTGTGAGATCGAAATTAATTTAAAAACTTAAAACCTAACTTAAAATTTATACTTCGCAACGAAATTTTTAACATACCTTGCAGTTAATAATTTTTTTGATGAATGGGAACCCTATTTTTCCGGAGCAGAAAAAATGCACCTACGATTCAGAAAAAAATTGTAATTGATAAAAAAAAATTAAAAAATGAACACCAGCTGTATCTTTTAATTAAACACACATTTCGGTGAAATGAATTACATAATTTATGTGAAAGCTGTCAAATCAACATCCTGATTTGCATGCTTGTGATTTCTATATGGGTAGGCGATTGAACTGGTGATAGAGAAACACGATATGCGGACGAAAGAAATGAGTGTTTTGTCATCGTTCTCAGAATGTTGAAATAGAAAAACTGTGCGAAGTTTAGAAACTTCATTTGAAATTTCTGAGATATTTATTTTATTTAACAATGGAATAATTATGAGCATAATTTGCACACACAGAGTTTCTCAATGTTTATGTTAAATAGACGTGTTGTCACTGGACCTTGCCGTCCTTGCACTACAATTGTACACGGCGATCCTGATGAAGTTATCAGGGATTTCTAAATTCGTCAAATATATTTCATAAAGGTAAATGATAAATATTAGCAGAAAAAATTTGAACTCTTAGCACGGTGTTGTGGTTATTGTACTGCCCGTTACTCAAATTCTTCCCCCAGTACACCTTCAAAGATTGAGCTAAAAATGTTTTAAGCCATAGTTCTAAACAACGGTCGTTCTGTAACGGTAATCTCCCTCATAAATATTCAATTGTAGATATTTTTCATTTGTTCTCTCTTTGTGAAATTGTTTATTTAAATAAGTCGGGCATATTGCCCGTTAAATTTGTGCCCAAACCCACCCTACCCTGGTGACCGGCAAAATCGCCCAGTGTATTTTCGTCTCAAAACGATAATATCATGTCAGAAAACGATATTATCCTGTGAGAAGTGATATTATTGTGTTAAGAAACGATATTATCATATGGAAAACAATATTATCGTTGTTCAAAATAATATCATCGTATCCAAAATGATATTATCATATCAGAAAACGATATTATCGTGTAAGAAGTGATATTATTGTTTCAAAGACGATAATATTATATGTAAAACAATATTATCGTTGCTCAAAATAATATTATTAAATTAAAAATGATGTTGTCATATCAGAAAACGATATTATCGTGTGAGAAGTGATATTATTGTTTCAAAGACGATAATATTATATGTAAAACAATATTATCGTTGTTCAAAATAATATTATCGTATCTAAAATGATATTATCATATCAGAAAACAATATTATCGTGTGAGAAGCGATATTATTGTTTCAAAGATGAATATCATGAGCAAAAAATTTCGTATTTTGTTTTACAATACTATGTGGGACCAACTGAGAGTCTCAAAATCAATTCGATTGCGCGACTTCTAGACGACCTCACCTGGTCTCATCTCCTAATCTCATCTCCTCATCTTATCTTTTCATCTCATCTCTTCATCTCATCTCCTCACCTGGTCGATAAAAAATGAAATGAAAAGCCACAAAAAACTAGGTGGCTAACGTAGCTAGGAAACTTTTCCTTTTACGAAATGTCACAAAAAACTAGGTGGGTAACAATACTAGTAAGATTTTCCTTTTACGAAATGTCACAAAAAACTAGGTGGCTAACAAAACCAGGAAGATTTTCCTTTTACGAAATGTCACGAAATCCTAGGTAGCTAACAAAACCAGGGAGCTTTTTCCTTTTACAAAAAGTCACTAAAACCTAGGTATATAGCGAAGCTAGGGCCTTTTACCTTTTACGAAACGTCGCCCCATGCACGTAAGGCCACCTGCAGGGCGTATTATAACCAGCCGCAGTCGTAATGTAGCACGCCGCTGGAGCAAGGGGTGAAGGGGCAGAGCCCCCCCAAAAAAAATTCAATTCTTCGTGTTCCCATACCCCTAAAGTTTGTACACTTTATGAATAAAAAAGATTGCAAATACTTTGCTTGTGATTGTTAAACAAAGGAGAGAAAATATTGTTTACATTACAAAAGACGATAACATGCAGCGCCGCAGGCCATGTTAATAACGCGTCAATAAAAAAGCGGAATTGAGGGCGGCAGCCCCCGCCTAGGGGGGTCAAGGGGGGAGTATCCCCCTTGCGGGGTCTAAGGAGCAAAGCCTCATGCACGTAAGGCCGCCTGCAGGGCGTAATATAACCAGTCGCAGGCGTAATCTAACACGCCACAGGCGCAAGGGGTGAGGGTGCAGAGCAGCTTTCACAACGCAAAAATTTGTCATTATGTATGGCGTATTTTTGAACAGGAAATCAAATTTTTGCGTATGACAGCTGAAAGCGTAGAAAAATTATTACATTGGTGGGTCCGGCATTTGTGACGCATTTTTTTAATCAAAAATGAAAACATTCCAAAAGAATTTTTGCGTTTCAAAGCTTTAAGCGTCACCCCAAATTGATATCAGTTGTTTTGGAAGGAGGAAGAAGGACTTGCGTCACATTTCCCTTTTAACAGGGTTTTTGTTGTGATATCAGTACTTTTGGAAGTTTCGGCTACTACTTCCATGGGCGAAAATAATCACCTCAACTTCCTCTACAACATATCAAAAGTTTTTTTTTGAGCCGCCGCCGCCGCCAAACCGAGCCGCGGCGGCTACTACTTCCATGGGCGAAAATGATCACCTCAACTTCCTCTACAACATATCAAAAGTTTTTTTGAGCCGCCGCCGCCGCCAAACCGAGGGCCGCGGCGGCTACTACTTCCATGGGCGAAAATGATCACCTCAACTTCCTCTACAACATATCAAAAGTTTTTTTTTTGAGCCCCCGGTCCATTTTCCGCCATTTTGGCGGTCACCCCTATACACTACACAACCAACCCAACATCTTTCCCTTTGACACCAAACCTGTATCTCCAACACCCAACGATGTCTTATACAAAATATGCTTCCGTACACACACACACACAAACACATACATATGGGCTTTATATGGCGCCTTCTAAGGGCCCTGGCGCCCAAACGAGGCCGGTACCCACCTTTTTTAAAATCTCATATGGCGTAGAATGCCCAGCCGAAGGTCCCTGCAAAATTTCAAGAAAAGATATCGAGTCGTTTTCGAGAAAACTCCAAAAAAGTGGGTTTTCATACAAATGGCTCTGGAACTAACTAAGTAACTAAGTAACTAACTAACTAACTAACTAACTAACTAACTAACGTAGGATGTTTCCATTAACTTTGGTTTCTTTGAAAGTGCACATTTTGTATGGAAAATGACGATTTTCTAAAGGTCATATCTCCGGATCCACTGGACCGATTTTAATGAGTGAAAAGACATTTCGCCTTAGAATTTTCCATAGAATCCAGGAAAAATATTTTCCGGGGGTACGTCGCAAGGGGGGGAAGTCAAAACTTAGCTGTATATATGGTTCCGAAGTCTACGAAAAAAAAATTTCTGAATTTTTTGCTCGTGGGGACTTGCGTCACGGGCGCATTGCTACCGCGCGCCCATGATTTGATTTTTCAAAATCTCACAATTTGCATATGTTTTCGTGCGCTCTTCCGCTTCGTCGAATAAGCCTACAAACCGTTCCTGCTATCTTGTCTTGGAGCCCTGAATTGGCTTTCTATTCTTCTGAGCCATCCAATGCTGCACTGCAGGACTTGGGTCTAATTTTTCCACTGTAGGCACGTACAAGCCACGTACAAGATGTTAAATAAACTTAATGTTGTATAAACCTAAACAAAATTGCGTTACAAAACAAGAATTAATTCGATATGCCAGATTTTTACAGATGAATCGTTCAACATCTGCCGAAAGTGGTTTTGCTGCTAATCTTCCTAAAGCAGTTTTGATAGCCGTGAAAGGTCCAGTTGAAATATGCTGTAATGCTTTAATGGTGTCAGGTGGGCCTTTACATTCATAGTTATGTACTAAATCGGCTGCAACTCGGTACTCTTCTCATCATCATCATCATCATCACACTTTATAGACCGTTTGTACCTTTCGGTGTGAGGTCTTTACTACTGACCATGGACCACCCTTCTCCATACCCCCCTATCCTGTGCCAAGGAGATGGTTTGTTCGCCTATAGAAAGTCCCCTAACTTCTAAATCGGATTTAATTGAGTCTATAAACCTTCTCCTTGGCCTACCCCTGGGACGCACACCCGGGACTTGAGCATTCAATATCCTCTTTGGTAGCCTGCTATTACCCATCCTCTGAACGTGCCCGTACCACC
>CM055406.1:93463667-93480378 GCA_029228625.1 Pseudolycoriella hygida
ACACACAAACACATACATATGGGCTTTATATGGCGCCTTCTAAGAGCCCGGGCGCCCAAACGAGGCCGGTACCCCCCCTTTTTTAAAATCTCATATGGCGTAGAATGCCCAGCCGAAGGTCCCTGCAAAATTTCAAGAAAAGATATCGAGCCGTTTTCGAGAAAACTCCAAAAAAGTGGGTTTTCATACAAATGGCTCTGGAACTAACTAAGTAACTAAGTAACTAACTAACTAAGTAACTAACTAACGTAGGATGTTTCCATTAACTTTGGTTTCTATGAAAGTGCACATTTTGTATGGAAAATGACGATTTTCTAAAGGTCATATCTCCGGATCCTCTGGACCGATTTTAATGAGTGAAAAGACATTTCGCCTTAAAATTTTCTGTAGAATACAGGAAAAATATTTTCCGGGGGTACGTCGCAAGGGGGGGGGAAGTCAAAACTTAGCTGTATATATCGTTCCGAAGTCTACGAAAAAAAAATTTCTGAAGTTTTTGCTCGTGGGGACTTGCGTCACGGGCGCATTGCTACCGCGCGCCCATGATTCTGTCTGAATACGATATTATTGTTTGTAAAACGATATTATCGTAGCTGAAAATGATAATATCGTTCGAGGAACAATATTATCATATTAAAAAACAATATTATCATTCCAACAATAATATTATCATATCAAAAAACGATATTATCGTCGAAAGTGAAAATACACTGGGCGATTTTGCCTTGCCCCCCTACCCTAGCCCAAAATTTAAAAAATTGCCCGCCCCGAAACGTGTGAGCACGAGCGGGCACGGGCATAATTTGAAATTCCCTCGCATCCGCTCATCTGTAAGAGTGTGTATTTTTATTGAGTTACATTATAAACGACTTGCTTGTTAGAGACCTTAGGCATAGAGATGAGCGGGTTGTTCTTTTCGGGTTTCGAAAATTTTGATCGGGTCGGGTCGGGTTTGGGTCGCGTCGTGTTCGGGTCGGGTCGGGTTTCCGTATCATTATTTTCGGGTCCCGATACCTTATTTACTTTTTATATTTTACAAAGCTCGTCCAAATTTTATCATCTTACGTTACAGCTTTTTGCATTTTGAGAATGACACTGTAAATTCATCTATCTATCTGTCTACACTCACACTCACACAAGATAACATAATATTAAGTGAGGGCATTGTTTTCTTTCAAAATTCTAAGTTCTCTTTGTGAAATTGTTTATTTAAATAAGTCGGGCATATTGCCCGTTAAATTTGTGCCCATGCTCACCCTACCCTAATCCAAAATTTAAAAAAATTGCCCGCCCTGAAACGTGTGAGCACGAGCGGGCACGGGCATAATTTGAAATTCCCTCCCATCCGCTCATCTGTAAGAGTGTGTATTTTTATTGAGTTACATTATAAACGACTTGCTTGTTAGAGACCTTGGGCATAGAGATGAGCGGGTTGCCCGAATCTTCGGAAAACCCGACCCGAACCCGAACTTGAATTGTTCTTTTCGGGTTCACGGGTCATTATTTTCGGGTCCCGATCCCTTATTTACTTTTTATATTTTATAAAGCTCGTCCAAATTTTATCATCTTACGTTACAGCTTTTTGGATTTTGAGAATAACCCTGTAAATTCATCTATCTATCTGTCTACACTCACACTCACACAACATAACATAATATTAAGTGAGGGCATTGTTTTCTTTCAAAATTCTAAGTTACAAACGGAGATAGACGCGTTTATCATTTGTTTAATTTTGAAAAAGATTTTTCGGTATAATTTATTTTGAAGTGAAAGTGAATTCTGAGTTTGATCATCAACATGTCCAAGGGGAAGAATGTAAGAGTAAATGTCGGAAGTGCAGTTGAGCGAAATGTTAATATGCTTTCAGTTTTTCACATTCGTCAAGGTTACACAAAGTAATAAAATTGTTAATGTCTTAATGTGAGCTAGAATATTTTGATTCATTTTTGGATTTTCACCAAATATTAACAACAACAAAAACCTTTTTAAAGGTAGAGTGTGACGCAGTCCGTAAGTCCGCTTCCAAAATTAATGATATCGCTTGAGGTGACGCTATCGCAGAAAATACGCAGAAGTTCGTTTGAATGGAACCTTTTGTTCAAAGTTTTGATTTCCTGAAAAAATTAGAGCGCTTTCTTTGAAACAAAATTACGTTGTGTTAAAAAAATTGCGTCACAAATGCCGGGCCCAACGACGAAATAATTTTTCTGTACCTTCAGTTTTTGCGCTGCAAAAATTTGACTTTTGTTTGTTATTGCGTAGATTGTTTAAGGTAAATGAAAATTTTTGCGTGTAAAAACTGAAAGTATTGAAAAATTATTCCGCTGGTATTATCAGTCGTTTTGGAAGTTTTCAGTTGTTAAAAAAATTTCTATTTTTTTAAAAAAATTTTCTCAAAAAAGAAAATGTTCTTAGAAAAAAAATTTCTCCGAAAAAAATTTTCTCAAAAAGAAAATTTCTCCAAAAATTTTCTCCAAAAAAATTTTTCTCTGAAAAAAATTATTTCTCCAAAAAAAAATGTTCTCCAAAAAAAATTTTATACTGAAAAGTTTTTTCTCCAAGAAAATTTTTCTCCTATCTATCGATTCCGACGAAAAAAATTTTTTGGCGAAAACTTTCGCCTCGATTTTGACCAACTTCCGCGCCTCGGCGACCCCACTTTCTATTCATCAAAATGATGCGCTAGTCAATATCTATCGATTTTGACGAAAAAAAAAATTTTGGCGAAAACTTTCGCCTCAATTTTGACCAACTTCTGCACCTCGGCGACCCCACTTTCTATTCATCAAAACGATGCCCAAGTCAATATCTATCGATTCCAGCGAAAAAAATTTTTTGGCGAAAACTTTCGCCTCGATTTTGACCAACTTCCGAGCCTCGGCAAACCTACTTTCTATTCATCAAAAAAATTCTCCTCACCAATCTCTATAACTTTCCCGAAGAAACCAACTGTCTAGCTATTCTAATTCAGAAGATAGCAAAAAATTCAAGATGGCGTCACTTTGACAGCTGGCAGCCATTTTCTAATGATACCAAAAAGTTCTCCTGATGAATCTCTATAACTTTCTAGAAGAAACCGTCTCTATACGTAGTGTCATTGCGGAGCTAAAATTCGAAAACCGAAAAAGCATAAATGAAAATCCAAGATGGCGCCGCTATGACAGCTGGCAGCCATTTTCTAATGATACCAAAAAATTCTCCTGATGAAACTCTATAACTTTGTAGAAGAAACCAACTGTCTGAGTGTTATCATTCCGGAGCTAAAAATCGAAAACCCAAAGAAGCATAATTTACACCTTACAAAAATCCAAGATGGCGTCACTTTGGCAGATTTCTGAAAATCCCAAAAAATCTCCTGATCAAACTCTATAACTTTCCCGAAGAAACCAACTCTCTAAGTATTCTCATTCCGAAGCTGAAATTCGAAAACCAAAAAAAAACCTAATTTATTGCTTGGGAAAATTCAAGATGGCGCCGGTTTGACCGCTGGCAGCCATTTTCTTAAGATCCCAAAAAATTCTCCTGACCAAACTCTATAACGTTCCCAAAGAAACCAACTCTCTAAGTATTGTCATTCCGAAGCTAAAATTCGAAAACCAAAAAAAACCTAATTTATTGCTTGGTAAAATTCAAGATGGCGCCGATTTGACTGCTGGCAGCCATTTTCTTAAGATGCCAAAAAATTCTCCTGACCAAACTCTATAACTTTCCCGAAGAAACCAACTCTCTAAGTATTGTCATTCCGAAGCTAAAACTCGAAAACCAAAAAAAAACCTAATTTATTGCTTGGTAAAATTCAAGATGGCGCCGGTTTGACTGCTGGCAGTCATTTTCTTAAGATCCCAAAAAATTCTCCTGACCAAACTCTATAACTTTCCCAAAGAAGCCAACTCTCTAGCTATTGTCACTCCGGAGCTAAAATTCGAAAACTCCGAGCATTACCGAAAAACCCTCAAAATTTACCACTTTTTCCCATGCCACGGCTTTCCCAGAATTTTCCCGGAAAAGCGGCATATGAAATTTTTCATTTGGGGCCAAGACTGACGTTCCCTGAAAATTTTAAGGAAATCGCTCGGGCGGTTCTCGAGAAAAAAAAAGTAGATAGATAGATAGATCGTTGACACACCACACAGGAATAAAATTGTTATTAATTACAAAGGTAATTTGACCACTTTTCCTTAGGAATTGGTCATCTTTGATTGGCGATATCTCAGCCAATTTTCAACCGATTTTGATGAGTGAGGGCTTGTTTGAAAGCTGCTGCGACGTAGTTTTTTTTTTTAAATAATTTGGAGGGGAAGGGGGCGAGGGGAAAAAACTCAAAACTTCGCCTATACATCGTGTCTTGTCCCAAAGGTTTTTGGGTTTGTAGACGTTTTTTTTGGGGTGTGGGGACTGCGTCACGCTCTCCGCTACCGCTCCGAGCATGATTTCCGACAACTCCCTGTAACTGAAAACTGAATTGCCAACTCCAATGTTTACAGATTGATGAAGCAGTTGAGCCAATAGCTAAAAAGCTAAATAAAAAAGACGTCGAACTTTTGATATTTCAAAACAGCGATAGAATATCTTTCGAAGATATCGTCAGTAAGGCATCAACATCAGAAAACAATAAGGGAAGGCCTCGTTCTAAATGCTGGCAAAATTTCAAAAGAGTGTTGGTTGATGAGAAAGTTAATGATTTCGTTACGTGTAATGATTGCTTAGCAATTTTTAGCTATAACACAGCGAATGGAACAAGCTCAAGAAACACGAAAGGGACAAACAAATTAAGCCGAAGCGCAGTGAAATTACTACTCATTTCAAAAAAGCTGTTCCTAATTACGCTATGCATAAACTAAACGACGACATCGTCATTGGCCTTGCAAAAGATTTGAGGCCATTGAATACTGTAGAACGCCGGGGATTCTTGTTGATTTCTCAGGCCTTGATAAATTTTGGAGCGAGGTATGGGTATCAGTCTTTAGATGATATCGTACAACATAACTCAACATTGACAAGGAATCGACTTCCAGCTCTATGTGCACGTTTGGAAGAAAAATTGAAAGTTGATTTACACTCGGCACCGTCCGTCGTATCCAAAATTTGCTTTTTCAAAAGATATGTGGATGGACAAACACAACACCAGCCGCTTTCTTTCAATAAGCGCTCATTCCATAAATTCCAACTGGGATCTCAAAAGAGCGCTTTTGGGAATGGACCGATAAAAAAACTACGGTTAATATACGCAAAGATTGCGGAAGAGTTTTGGGAAAATATTTGGACCCACAAGAGGTATTCAATGTAGTATTGAACGCAGTGTCAGTTACAGATAGTGGATCAAATATGTTAAATGTTTTCGATCGTCGGAAACCCTGCCAATGTCATAAAATAAATCTATTTGTTGGTTGGACTCTCAATAATAAAGAAATGACCGAGACACAGGCAAAGAAATATCTCAAGGATGAGCTTTCGGTACCACGAAAGAAACTGTTCAAGCTAAAAGTGTCGAAAAATTGCGCGGAGTCTAGCTGGTCTGAGAGAATTAGTAACCTATTTCAAACGTACAAGTTTGAACTCAAAATTGTCCTCAACACTCAAGCAAGATGTAACTACTCGCTGAAACTCCGAGCTCATTTCCATAGTATCTTACTTAAACGTGAAAGGCGAAGTTAAGACGTAATAGCCTTTGATGATGTCAGCTTAGCTGAAGAAACCGGTCGGCAATAATAAAAATATTGTATAGTGCAATTTAAAAAATTAGAGTTTTATTCGTCTCAACCCCCAAAGAGTCGAAATGTTATAATTGTGTCGAGAAATTGTTATAAACCGCAACATAACCAAATAACGAATCAATCGAATGGAATAACCGAAATCAATGATGAAGACAATGACTGGAAACCGAAATGTTTGTAAGACATTCAAAACGTTTGCTGCTGTTGAAATTATTTTTATTTTAACGTTGATACTCGTTGAGGGGATGGGTGTTGAAATTATTAGTTCGTGTTAGGGTTAATTTTCATTGAGGGGATGTGTTGAATATCACCTATTCAATGAAAATCAACTTAATTGATAGAAATCTAGATATCCATTTTTTAGAGAAATATTTTTAGTTATAATATTCTTATTTCAATCAATCATTCGTTTATTGTCAACTTAGTACAAGCGGACATCAAAAGTTCAAAAATACAAACAGATAATTACAAATATCACAATTTCCAAAGAGTAACGTTAAATAAATTAAAATAAATAACAAAAAATATTTACACCGACTTGTTTACAGAGAGTTGTTAAGGATCAGGGTAATTATAATCCTTTCGTCGAAAGTAGAACAAAGTTAAAGAAATGAAATGTTTTCCCATTGTTACACGGAAGTTCTGTTACATGCGAATAAATTCGTCAAGCACCGAGTCAGGCAACTGCAGTAGATTCCTACGGAATTGATTTTGAGGTGGCGTCGGGTCAATCACTGAGCATACACGGTTAAACATCTTGCAAGCATAATTGGTGAATATGCAGATAGATGGGTTCTGTTTCGATTCTAAAAAATAAGGCCGTTGTTTCTCAGGTGTCTTAATCTGAAGGTTATACGTGATCGTAGCATAGGCGAACTGATGCGACCGGTCAAAATGGAGTGAATGAGCAGTACACAAGCATTCACTCTTCTTCTAGCTAAGGTTTGCAGGTCATATTGAATACATCTCTTAACGTAGGGACTGAGAATGTAATCATCTTTAGCACGTCGTTCGAGATCGCCATTTATGAACATAACAATAGTTATTTGTTGTCTCGTTTCGAAAGTATACGTATACGGTCTGCCTGCACTTCTTTTGCCTTCCGGTTTGGTGATAAAAAGTTTCTTCGGGATACGATTGTCGTCCATACGCTGTACATGACCAAGCCATCGTACTCTGTTAATTTTTGTTGTTCTAACTATGTCCGGCTCTCCATAAAGCTGCATAAGCTCATGATTAAATCGTCTGCGCCATCTGTTCATATTTTCGTCATATACTGGTCCGAAAATTGTCCGCAGTACCTTTCTTTCGAACGTGAGCAGCGATTGTTCGTCTTTCTGAGTCATGCACCACGACTCCGACCCATACGTAACTATTGGTCTTATCACAGATTTGTACAGTGCGCATTTAGAGTTTCTGCTTACTGATTTGGACTTTAAAATTTTTATCAGGCTGTAATAACTCCGGTTGCCAAGAGTTATCCGTCTTTTGATTTCGTCCATGATTACGTTGTCAGAATTAAGCAGAGATCCAAGATATACGAACTTGTCTACCACCTTAAATGTGTGTGTGTCAATTGTTACGCTTTGGTCGTGTTGTCGATTCGATGGGGAGACAATCATGTATTCGGTCTTTGTGTCATTAACCTTTAACCCGAGGTCGGTACCTTTTCTGTCCAAAGCCGTGAACTTTTCCTTAACAGCTTCCATGTTTCGGCCCAAGATATCCAAGTCATCTGCGAAGCCCAGCAATTGACTGGATTTGGTGAAAATGGTGCTGCTGGTGTCGATGTCCATGGTTCTCACTGCTGCTTCAAGGGTCAAATTAAAAAGCAGCGTCGCGAGCGGATCACCTTGACGTAGTCCTTCCTCAATGTCGAAAGCGTCTGACAATTTGCTTCGGATTCTTACTCGGCTGTTAGCTCCATCCATTGTCAACTTTGTTAGCGAGATTAGTTTTTTGGGAACCCCTAATTCCTCCATCACTCTCCATAACTTCCTCCTGTTGACACTGTCGTATGCTGCTTTGAAGTCTACGAACAAATGGTGTATTTCCACGTTGTACTCCTTACACTTCTCCAAGATCTGTCTAATGCTAAACAGCTGGTCCGTTGTTGAACGACCTACACGAAAACCACCTTGATATTCACCAACAGTAGATTCCATGTATGGAAGAAGGCGTTTGTATAGAATATTCGCAAATATCTTGTAGGCGATATTCAAAAGCGAAATTCCGCGATAGTTGCCACACTCCAATTTGTCGCCTTTCTTGTACAAAGGGCAGATGATGCTAGTCTTCCACTCTCCCGGCAACTCCTCGACATTCCAGATGCGCTTGATGAGCTCGTGCATCTCCAATCTCCATACATAATGCGTTACCACCGTGCTTGAAAAGTTCTCCAGGTATATTGTCGGTTCCTGGGGCTTTGAAATTTTTGAGCTTTAAAATTTCATGCTTCACTTCCTGTAGCGTTGGTTCTGCAATATGTGGCTGCGCGGTCTGAAATGGTAAGTTGTTGTTGGTGTCGTTTCGGTTCGGTGGTCTCTTCGGGTTCAGCAGTTCTTTAAAGTACTCCGCCCATCGTCTGATGCACCTTTCCTCATCTGCTAAGACCAACGCATCCTTGTCCTTGCACAATAAAGGTTGTTGACTGTAACCTTTCCTCGATTCGTTTACTTTACGGTAAAAATTCCGCGTCTCTTTTCGATTACCAAACCTTTCAATTTCGATTAAAACTTCCTTGTCATGTTGTCGCTTTTTTCTTCGGAATAGTTTTTTCTCGAAATTTCTCTTCGAACGGTACTCTGCCATGCCAGCTCGAGTGCATCTATTTAGATTTCTCGCTCGAGCCGCATTTTTGTCATCCAGTGCTTTTCTGCATTCGTCATCGAACCAGTCATTTCTTTTCTTTCCCGTTCTCGTTCCTATCGTCTCTGCTGCGGTTTGCTCTACGTTTCGTCTAATTTGATTCCATGCATCGTCTACGTTTCGTCAATAATTTTCTTCTCCAAACTATCCACATATTGTCGTTTAATATTTTCGTCCTGCAGTTTCTCGACGTTCCACTTTTCCAATGCCGGCTGTCGATTGTGTGAAATCGAAACTCGAGCCCTAACAACCACCTTTACCAAGTAGTGATCTGAATCGATGTTCGGTCCCCTACAACTTTTGACATCCAAAACATTTGAACAGTGACGCCCATCTATGAACACGTGGTCAATCTGGTTTTTGGTTCGTCCATCAGGTGATACCCATGTCGCTTTGTGGATGTCTTTATGTTCGAAATAGGTACTGCAGACAACCATGTTCGTTGACGCTGCGAAATCAATTGCCAACGTTCCATTTTCGCTTGTCTTTTCGTGGAGGCTATATTTACCAATAGTGGGCGGTAGTAGACTTCGCGGCCTATCTTGGCATTCAAATCCCCAAGTATGATTTTGATGTCTCGATTCGGTGCTCCATCATACACTTTCACCAGTTTCTCGTAAAATAGCTCCTTCGCTTCATTATCTTTTTCCTCCGTTGGAGCGTAGACGTTAATAAGAGTATAATTGAAAAATTTTCCTCTTATCCGTAGAGTGCATATTCGTTCGTTGACACAAGTGAAACCAATCACCGTGTTTCTGGCTCTACCGAAGACCATGAAGCCTGTTCCGTATCCTCTTGGGCTGTCGTTGCTCTTGCCGCTGTAATAAAACGTAAAGTCTCTACTGATCATAGAATCCTTCCCAGGCCATCTAGTTTCCTGTACTGCTGTAATGTCAAGTTTAGTCGCCCTTAGCGCACTAGTGAGTGATCTCAACCCTCCTGGCCGTAAGAAAGATCTAACATTCCATGTTCCTAATTGTAAATCGTTGTCCTTTTTCCGTTGCCTAAGTCGTTGCCGTTTATCCTGTCAATCCGAGGCTCTGTTGTTGAATTCATAACCATATTGATTTTTTTGAGTGTGGTATGGTGGCTAGCCACACGCACAAGAAAGTATACGTTTGCCGAGTACGAAAAGTTGCATGGCGAGCTTGCGAGCCAATGCATTCGTACGAGGCAAACGCATACTTTCGAAACGAGGCAACATATAGTTTTGTCATAGTAGCGATCGATCGTTGAAACACTTCAACATATTGTTGAAAATATAAATAAAAATGTTCAAAACATCCAAAAAAATTTCTTACTATGACGTACATATGCACGTTTGTGGTGAATAATTGTAACCATACTGCTGTGGGATTTCTATGAAAATAATGTGTAATATAACATAATTTTTGTGCAGAAGCGTATGTCCGGTTAGCTCGGTGGTAATGCGTTCCCGGACAGTGTCTTGCAAAGTACACTTTCCCGGACAGCTACTGCAATGTGCATCAGAAATGACAAACTTTCGAAACCAAAAACGACTAAGCAAACTCAACGTATCGAGCGCGTACATGACAAATTGTTTTTGTGTGCTTTCAATAGAACATCTGTACGTCACTTGATGAGGGTTCCAGACGCAAGAGGCGAACTCAAGATTTGACCGAACCAACGATTTGTACAGAATCTTTAGGGCATCCCCGTCTAGAAATTTATGTTGCCCCTTAACAAAGTTGAGAACTGCCTTGGACTTGTTTGTAATGTATTCGAAGTGTGCAGCGAAGCTCATCTTAGAATTCATATAAATTCCCAGGTCAATCATGTTGTTGCAACGTTCGATCATCTGGCCGTCCAGAAGGTAGTCATAAATGATTACATTTCTTTATAGCGTGTATGTGATAATTTTGGATTTCACTCTGTTGATTTGGAGACCATGTTCACAGCACCATTCAAAGAACAGGTTTATGGCCAATTGGAATTTTTGAGCATCTTAGCATAGAGTATAATTTGCTAGTCATGATATACAGTTAACGTCCCTAATTTATTTAGAATAATTTCAATTAATAGCTCAGTAATGAATAATCTTAGTTTTTTAATAAATTTTTTCTCAATAAAATTTACTCAAATAATACGATAACCGCCTGATGATGATGTCCAACAGACATCGAAAATTCGCATGAAATAAGCATACAGTCTCTCAATTAAAACGACCGCCTTCCAATAAATATTAGTATACACGAGACTGATAGTTCGGAGACGTATTGTTTTCGGTCTTCTAGTGTATATTATGAATGCTTTGTATGCTGTTGCGCCTTATATATGGCGATCGACTAAAAACATCAGTAAGCTTAAATGGGCCGGGGATTGGTTTAAATGAACTGGGGCTGGGTTGAAATGAACTGATGATCAATTTTTTCGAACTCGCTGTCAGTTTGAATGAACTGGTCGTGGATTTGAATGAAGCGGCGATCAGTTTAATTGAACTGGAGGTCGGTTTAAAGAACCCGGCTGTCGGTTTAAATGAATTGGCGGTCCGTTTAATTGAACTGGCGGTCGGTTTAATGAACCTGGCCGTCAGTTTAAATGAATAGGCGGTCAGTTTAAATACACTGGCGGTTGGTTTAAATAAATTAGCAATCGGTTTAAATGAAGTGGCGGTGGGATCTAAATGAAGTGGCGGTCGGTTTAATTGAACTGGCGGTCAGTTTAAAGAACCTGGGGGTCAGTTTAAATGAGTTGGCTGTTGGTTTAAATAAATTGGCGGTCGGTTTCAATGAATTAGCGGTCGGTTTAAATGAAATGGCGGCGGGTTTAGATGAACTAATGAACTGGCGTTGTGCTGAAATGAACTAGCGCTCTCTTTAAATAAACTGGCGGTAGGTTTAAATGAACTGGCGGTCAGTTTAGTTGAACAGGCGGTCATTTTAATTGAACTGGCGGTCAGTTTAATTGAACTGGCGGTCAGTTTAATTGAACTGGCGGTCAGTTTAATTGAACTGGCGGTCGGTTTAAATACACTGGCAGTTGGTTTAAATGAATTGGCGGTCGGATTAAATGAAGTGGCGGTCGGTTTAATTGAACTGCCGGTCGGTTAAAGTAAATTGGCGGTCGGTTTAAATGAGTTAGCGGTCAGTTTAAATGAAGTAGCGATGGGTTTAAATGAACTGGCGCTGGGCTCAAATGAACTCGCGGTCAGTTTAAATGAACTGACGGTTGGTTTAAATGAATTGGCGATCGGTTTAAATGAACTGGCGAGCAGTCTAAGTGAATTGGCAGTCGGTTTAAATGAAGTGACGGTCAGTTTGATTGAACTAGCGGTCGGTTTAAGTGAGTGCCGGTAGGTTTAAATGAACTGGCGGTCAGTTTAAATGAACTGGCGGTCGGTTTAAGTGTTGTGGCGGTAGGTTTAAATGAACTGGAGGTCAGTTTAATTGAACTGGCGGTCAGTTTAATTGAACTCGCGGTCAGTTTAATTGAACTGGCGGTCAGTTTAATTCAACTGGCGGTCAGTTTAATTGAACTGGCGGTCAGTTTAATTGAACTGGCGGTCAGTTTAATTGAACTGGCGGTCAGTTTAATTGAACTGGCGGTCGGTTTAAATACGCTGGCAGTTGGTTTAAATGAATTGGCGGTCGGATTAAATGAAGTGGCGGTCGGTTTAATTGAACTGCCGGTCGGTTAAAGTAAATTGGCGGTCGGTTTAAATGAGTTAGCGGTCAGTTTAAATGAAGTGGCGATGGGTTCAAATGAACTGGCGCTGGGCTCAAATGAACTCGCGGTCAGTTTAAATGAACTGACGGTTGGTTTAAATGAATTGGCGATCGGTTTAAATGAACTGGCGAGCAGTCTAAGTGAATTGGCAGTCGGTTTAAATGAAGTGACGGTCAGTTTGATTGAACTAGCGGTCGGTTTAAGTGAGTGCCGGTAGGTTTAAACGAACTGGTGGTCAGTTTAAATGAACTGGCGGTCGGTTTAAGTGTTGTGGCGGTAGGTTTAAATGAACTGGAGGTCAGTTTGATTGAACTGGCGGTCAGTTTAATTGAACTCGCGGTCAGTTTAATTGAACTGACGGTCGGTTTAATTGAACTGGCGGTCGGTTTAGGTTATGTGGCAGTAGGTTTAAATGAACTGGCGGTCAGTTTAAATGAACTGGCGGTCAGTTTAAATGAACTGGCGGTCAGTTTAAATGAACTAGCGGTCAGTTTAATTGAACTGGCGGTCGGTTTAATTGAACTGGCGGTCGGTTTAGGTGATGTAGCAGTAGGTTTAAATGTACTGGCGGTCAGTTTAAATGAACTGGCGGTCAGTTTAAATGAACTGGCGGTCAGTTTAAATGAACTAGCGGTCAGTTTAAATGAACTGGCGGTCAGTTTAATTGAACTGGCGGTCACTTTAATTGAACTGGTGGTCGCTTCAAAGAACCTGGCGTTCAGTTTAAATGAGTTGGCGGTCGGTTCAAATAAATTGGCGGTCGGTTTAAATACACTGGCAGTTTGTTTAAATGAATTGGCGGTCGGCTTAAATGAAGTGGCGGTCGGTTTAATTGAACTGTCGGTCGGTCAAAGTAAATTGGCGGTCGGTTTAAATGAGTTAGCGGTCGGTTTAAATGAAGAAGCGATGGGTTTAACTGAAAAGGGGCTGGGCTGAAATGAACTCGCAGTCAGTTTAAATGAACTGACGGTTGGTTTAAGTGATGTGGCGGTAGGTTTAAATGAACTGGCGGTCGGTTTAAGTGATATGGCGGTAGGTTTAAGTGATATGGCGGTAGGTTTAAGTGATATGGCGGTAGGTTTAAATGAACTGGCGGTCAGTTTAAATGAACTGGCGGTCAGTTTAAATGAACTGGCGGTCAGTTTAAATGAACTGGCGGTCAGTTTAAATGAACTGGCGGTCAGTTTAAATGAACTGGCGGTCAGTTTAATTGAACCGGCGGTCGGTTCAAAGAACCTGGCGGTCAGTTTAAATGAATTGCCGGTCGGTTTAAATAAATTGGCGGTCGGTTTAAATGAATCTGCGGTCGGTTTAAATGAAGTGGCGATCGGTTTGAATGAGCTGACGTTGTGCTGAAACGAACTGGCTGTTGGTTTAATTGAATTGGCGGTCAGTTTAATTGAACTGGCAGTCAGTTTAATTGAACTGGCAGTCAGTTTAATTGAACTGGCGGTCGGTTTAATAGAACTGGCGGTGGGTTTAGTTGAACTGGCGGTAGGTTTAAGTGATGTGGCGGTAAGTTTAAATGAACTGGCGGTCAGTTTAGTTGAACTGGCGGTCAGTTTAATTGAACTGGCGGTCAGTTTAATTGAACTGGCGGTCAGTTTAATTGAACTGGCGGTCGGTTTAAATACACTGGCGGTCGGTTTAAAGAATCTGACCGTCGGTTTAAATGAATTGGCGATCAGTTTAAATACACTGGCGGTTGGTTTAAATGAATTGGCGGTCGGTTTAAATGAAATGGTGGTGGTTTTAAATGAACTGGCCGTCGGTTTAAATGAACTTGCGAGCAGTTTAAATGAATTGGCGGTCGGTTTATATGAAGTAACGGTCAGTTTAAGTGAACTGGATGTCAGTTTAAATGAACTGGATGTTCAATCGTACTGGCGGTCAGATTAATTGAACTTGCGGTCGCTTTAAGTGATGTGGCGGTAGGTTTAAATCAACTGGCGATCAGTTTAATTGAACTGCCGGTCAGTTTAGTCGGTTTATTTAACTGTCGGTCGGCTTAAAGAACCTAGCGGTCAATTTAAATGAGTTGGCGGTCGCTTTAAATAAATTGGCGGTCGGTTTAAATGAATTGGCGTTTGGTTTAAATGAAGTTGCGGTCGGTTTTAATGAACTGACGCTGGGCTGAAATGAACTGGCGGTCGGTTTAAATGAAGTGGTCGTTTTAAATTAACTGGGGGTCAGTTTAAATGAACTGGTGGCCCGTTTAAATGAATAGGAGGTCATTTTAAATAAACAAACCGACTGTTATGTTCAAAGAAGTCATTGTTGAATCGATTGAAGAAACATTAGTGAAATTATTTTGATTTGATTTGAAAAACTGCATTTCGGTAACATCGTGAAGGCTTTTGGTCACATAACTCGGAAAATATGACTTTTACTCGTACAAAAAAATTTGTTCACAATTTTTGTTAGAAATTGTCTTAGGAAGAGATTGAGCCATTTCACGGAAGTAGAGCAGCATGCGCTAGAGTTACGCAAGTACGGGCTGACTCGATATATTCAAAGACATTTTTTTCAAAATCGGCTCGCTCTTCGATTTTACAAAATGTAGGTTCTGACTCGAATAAATGTCCCCTATGAGAATCCGAAGAAAGACTGTAATAAAAAAAAAATTTGAAAAAAAAATTTTGAAAAAAAATTAAAAAAAAAGTGTTGTAAACAAAATATGAAGAAAACCTTTTGAAAGAAAAAACAATTTTGAAAAATGCTTAAAAAAAAGAATTTGGAAAAAAAATGTGAAAAAGATAAATTAATATTTTGAAAGCAAAAATAATAAAAGTTTTTGGGTAGTATTATAATCGATCACCCAAAAATAATTTTTGATCATCTGAAAATACAATTTTGATCACCTTTACAAAATAAAACTTAATTATCACCTACGCTGAGTTAGCCACTTTAAGGATACATTACTTCTTTTAGGAAACGGTCGGACACACCCCTGGCCCTAAAAAAGAGTGTTTTATTTTTCTGATGATAAAAATTGAATTTTCGGGTGATCAAAAATGATTTTTTTGGTGATCAGTTAAACATATGCCAAAGTTTTTGAAAAAGCCGATATAATTTTTGAAAAAAGAATAATTTAAAAAAAATTTTGAATTTTTTTTTTTTTGAAAAGCCGATATTGAAACAGTATCTTCAACTGCCAAACAATTAAACAATTTCTTTGTAATAATAGCGGTCGAGCAGCCCCACTTAGACCCACTCTATGGCCTCTCAACACCAAACCACTCATTTGATTTCCACAAATTTTGTTTTTGCCACTTCCTGACATCTATATCTTTCATTTTCCACCATAATGACCACTTTCCACTGTGTATATGATTTAAAGGTTCACCAACCCTCACAGAACCATGTTTCTCACCTCTTTTTCAGCCATAACTATTCATCCGATTTTGCTCATCTTCGAACTTGACCTGACTTTTTTGATAAATTTTCAGGAACAGATCGGGAATCAGGAAATCGGTTAAGATTTACTCGAGTTATCGTATTGCGGGGGTCGAAATTCAAGAGGCCATGGTAAATACAATAGAGACGTACTTTGTACCGGTCTAAATAAACGAATTTTTCCGTTTATCTTTGAAAAGTATTCCCAACACTAGAATTACTGGTATAATTTGGAATCAAGCATCTTTACCGTTGATGCATGGTGGGGTAGGAATACAAAATGTCACCAACTCGGCAATTCCAGCATATTTTTCTCCACTATTCAAATAAACCGTAATATCAAAAAATATTTTTGATCAATCAATAATGTTAGGTTTTTATTCTTCGCCGGTGTTAGATAAAGTTGAGAGTTATTCGTGGATTATAGCGGCGTAATATTCAATGATAACACCAAAGATTTTTTGAATGGTTTAGATCCCACCTGTCTTCCTGACACCAATGAAAATAAGAAAATTCAAAAATGTTGGGACATAATGGCCACTCAAAAATTATTCAACAGCTTAATGTGTTCTTCAAGTCCGGCTGATCGTGCACGATTGCCCGCATCATCTCAATCAGAATCTACAAAGTGGTTGCAAGTGATACCGTCACCTCAATTAGGATTGTTCATGGATAACAATATTGTTCGAATTGCCACTGCTTTAGAGTATAAATAAGCGGAATCAGGAAAAACTCTGTCCGTCCGTCAACACGATAACTCGAGTAAATCTTAATCGATTTGACACAAATATTTTTTCCCTAAAAGTTATTCAAATAAGTGAGGTCAAGTTCGAAGATGAGCAAAATCGGACTTATAGTTCCGGAGTTATCGATGAAAGAGTGGTTTTTCTAGGGTCCGTGAAACTCTATCGCATATATCTCAATGACATCACGGAAATGATTTTTTTAATTCTTTTTCACAATTTTTTTTTCAAACTTTTTTTTCAACATTTTGTTTTCAAAAATTTTTTTTCAACAATTTTTGTTTCAATGTTTTTTTTAAATTT
>CM055406.1:93495650-93506278 GCA_029228625.1 Pseudolycoriella hygida
TTACTTTCACGAAGTTTCATTACGCTTCCCGAAGTTTTACGGAGTTTCCCGAAGTTTCACTATGTTTCCCGAAGTTTCACTAAGTTTCCCGAAGTGTCACGAAATTTCAACAAGTTTCACTTATAATAGGCCCTGCTGGGTAGGACAAAGGGTCAATTGATCTGTAAGTATCGATCAGAAATGGTCGGCCCTAACTGAGAAATCTAGAAAATAAGCGGATGAAGCAGTTCGGTCCCAATACGTGAACTTGTTGTAGTCACCTGCAATACACGGAAACATATTTTATTACGCCAGACGTGTGCTATGTGAATTTACACAGCACTGCAGCTTCTTGAAGAAATTTGGTATTCAAGGCGAACATGGATTCCGTTGAAACTCATTGGGACGGAAGCGCCTCGTTTCTTTTGAAATGTCCGGTCGAAGGCTGTGCATAGCCCGGAAAGCGTATCCGACGTATTTACGACGTCATTGAAGAAAACTCCTGGAAAACCTTAAAAAATTGCCGCGCCCAAATGGTATTTATCGGGAATGCAGAATCATTTGTTAAGTGCGCATTCCGATACCAACACATTGTTGGTTGAGACAGATGTTGCATCCACAGCTACAATTGATACATACGGCAACGATGATCAAACAGCAACGAATGATTCATCTTTAGCAAATGCAGTGACGACAAGTCAGTTAGGCGATGTACAAGTTCTGAGCGCTGAAACCCAAACTACAGATGTTAATCAACCTTTACTTATTGAACTTCTGAATGAAGAAGATGAAACCCAGAGTCAACCAGACATTCAAACCGAAAAAGTAAACACAATTCGTGTACCAAAGAGTGGTACTACAAAAAGAAAATCGTTGCCCGTCCAACTGCGACAATACAGCAAGCGATCACGAAAATAAATGAATTTTTAGACCCGTACGAAGTACGTAGGTCTCATGTGTTTACTACCATTTTGTTACATTGCGAATTCGAACCCGGAAGTAAGGGGGAAACTTCTTTTGTTGCCTCCAGATGACAAATCAGCGAAAAAAACAATGTCCGTCTGTCTGTCTGTCTGTCTGTCTGTCGGTCTGTCTGTCTGTTTGTCTGTATGTCGGTCTGTCTGTCTGTCTGTCCGTCAACACGATAACTTGAGTAAATCTTGACCGATTTTCAAAAAAATTTTTTTTCCTGAAAGGTAGTCGAAAAATATTTTATGGGATTCAATCTGGGCATTGTCGGCCCAAGTGCCGCCGAGCTAGGGCCGTTCAAGTGGTTTTTGGTCTTTTGCACATAACTCGAGTATATCTTTTCTGATTTTCATGAATTTTTTTTTGTTTGAAAGATCTGGGCATGGCCGATAATTTATGGAAGAAACATTTTTCGATTTGAGTCTTTGGACTTAGCTAGGGCACTAAAAAAGAGTCGTTGTTAGGGCCCTACGTGTTTTTTGCACATAACTCGAGTAAATCTTTTCCGATTTTCAAAAACTTTTTTTTGTTTGAAGGATCTCGGCACGGCCGACAATTTATAGAAGAATTTTTGCCTGTGCTTAGGGCTCAAGTGGGCCTCATGTCAGTCCTGAGGTCGGCCCTAACATAAAAAAATGTTTTTTGCTATGTTGCAGAGCAAATTGAGGGAAACATTTTTGTCTATGGAAGTATATATCCGAGGCCTCTACTTAAGGCCCTAGCCCAAAAAATAGTTTTTTGCTATGTTGTAGACAAAATTGAGGAGAACATTTTTCTCTGTTTGGAGGTCAATTTTGTGAGTTCGGAGAATGTTTTTACACCGTTACTTCGGACGGGTTTTTCAAAATTACCCTACGGGCAATTTCCAATACAGTCTAATGTGAACGCAATATTTACTTAAATACGTTCCAGTCTTTTCGTAACATCAACTCTGTTTGCCGCATCTATTCTGATACGTACGGGTCCCTTCTATGTTTTCCTTAATTTTTACTTTTTTAAATAAAACAAATTGAACTGAACGTTATGAGATTTTCTTAGAAATTCTTAGAAATTTTCAGAATTTTTTAATTTCTTAGTGTTGTGTTGCTTGAATTTGGTCAAATTCAAGCAACACAACACTAAGAAATTGATGTTACGCGACCAGCAATACAAAATTTAGATATTAGAATTTTTTAAGAATTTTAAGAATTTTCTAAGAATTTTAGGAATTTTTTAAGAATTTTGAGAAAACAAAATTCCGAATAATAAGCCCTGGAAAGGAATGTCCTGCCTATGACATTACTCGATTCTCGGCAAACATTCGTCCAATAAAGCCGCTTATACATTCTAAATAAAAATGAAAAAACTCGAATTTCGATACGATACAAAAATTCAACTGACAGCAAAAGTCATTTCATCGAAACATTAATGAATTGGCACGGAGCAACTTCGATCCGTTCGTTACAATGTTATTTAGAGTGAAAATAAAAAAAATTGTTTCAACCGAATCGTGCACTTTTTTCAATGAAAAAAGGTGTACTCGAGACCCGTGGCTAGAGAAAAACCTTATGTAACGAAACAGGATCACTGAATGTACCATAATGTTCTATATACAAGACATGCTGAAAAAGCCTAAAAAGAGATTTGTTTTGTTACTGATAGAGACTTTTTGCGTTTGACACAAAGGATGACTGAAAGGAGAACTTCGATATATTATTTATGTACAGGAACGGAAAAGTGAAAACCGACAAGTTTCTGATTTACCATGTGAATCAGTAAAAACCGACAAGTTTCTGATTCGCATGGTAAATGAGAAACTTGTCGGTTTTCACTTTTCCGTTCCTTTAAACCAAAAAATATTTGAGACCGAAAAAAGTTAACCAGTTTGATTTTAGAAGCAGCTGCAAAGGCTTTCTCAGCTAATGAATATTAGGAAATTCTTTTGTAGCCTCCAACTTACCGAGTAGGTACACGTTAAAACATAGTACAGACGAACACGGTTTATGAGTAATATTACAAGTGTGCGTTACGGTAACTCGCCAAGGTTCGTAACCGTAAACACCGCACACCTGTAACATTACTCATAACCGTTTTCGGCCGTAATATACTATTAATTTGGTGTAGTATCGTAGTAGGGGATTGGGTAGTTAGATAGGGTAGCGCCTGATTGCATATGAGCGGAGTATGGTAGTCCGTGTCATGTGCCAGGCGTGCAACTGTCTAACTATCAAGTGCTCTTTTTACGTCCACGTCGTAGTCTCCAGGACCTCAATTCTCTTCGGAGTTTTGTGCTAAACTTAAGAGTGCTACCTGATGACTTGCCCACGGGTCATAGGGGAATCGGATTAGTGGGTTGTGCTTGTGGCTAGCCACCATACCACACTCAAAAAAAGCGATATGGTTATGAATTCAACAACAGAGCCTCGGATTGGACAGGATAAACGGCAACGACTTAGGCAACGGAAAAAAGACAACGATTTACAATTAGGAACATGGAATGTTAGATCCCTGTTACGGCCAGGAGGGTTGAGATCACTCACTAGTGCGCTAAGGGCGACTAAACTTGACATTACAGCAGCACAGGAAACTAGATGGCCTGGGAAGGATTCTATGATCAGTAGAGACTTTAACGGAGACGGAACAGGCTTCATGGTCTTCGGTAGAGCCAGAAACGCGGTGATTGGTTTCACTCCTGTCAACGAACAAATATGCACTCTACGGATAAGAGGATAATTATACTCTTATTAACGTCTACGCTCCAACGGAGGAAAAAGATAATGAAGCGAAGGAGCTATTTTACGAGAAACTGGTGGAAGTGTATGATGGAGCACCGAATCGAGACATCAAAATCATACTTGGGGATTTGAATGCCAAGATAGGTCGCGAAGTCTACTACCGTCCCACTATTGGTAAATATAGCCGCCACGAAAATGGAACGTTGGCAATTGATTTCGCAGCGTCAAGGAACATGGTTGTCTGCAGTACCTATTTCGAACATAAAGACATCCACAAAGCGACATGGGTATCACCTGATGGACGAACCAAAAAACAGATTGACCACGTGTTCATAGATGGGCGTCACTGTTCAAATGTTTTGGATGTCAAAAGTTGTAGGGGACCGAACATCGATTCAGATCACTACTTGGTAAAGGTGGTGTTAGGGCTAGAGTTTCGATTTCACACAATCGACAGCCGGCATTGGAAAAGTGGAACGTCGAGAAACTGCAGGACGAAAATATTAAACGACAATATATGGATAGTTTGGAGAAGAAAATTATTGACGGAATGGAAAGCAAACAACGAAACGTAGACGATGCATGGAATCAAATTAGACGAAACGTAGAGCAAGCCACAGCAGAGACGATAGGAACGAGAACGGGAAAGAAAAGAAATGACTGCGGCTCGAGCGAGATATCTTAATAGATGCACTCGAGCTGGCATGGCAGAGTACCGTTCGAAGAGAAATTTCGAGAAAAAACTATTCCGAAGAAAAAGCGACAACACGACAAGGAAGTTTTAATCGAAATTGAAAGGTTTGGTAATCGAAAAGAGACGCGGAATTTTTACCGGAAAGTAAACGAATCGAGGAAAGGTTACAGTCAACAACCTTTATTGTGCAAGGACAAGAATGGGTTGGTCTTAGCAGATGAGGAAAGGTGCATCAGACGATGGGCGGAGTACTTTAAGGAACTGCTGAACTCGAAGAGACCACCGAACCGAAACGACACCAACAACAACTTACCATTTCAGACCGCGCAGCCACATATTGCAGAACCAACGCTACAGGAAGTGGAGCATGAAATTTTAAAGCTCAAAAATTTCAAAGCCCCAGGAACCGACAACATACCTGGAGAACTTTTCAAGCACGGTGGTAACGCATTATGTATGGAGATGCACGAGCTCATCAAGCGCATCTAGAATGTCGAGAAGTTGCCGGGAGAGTGGAAGACTAGCATCATCTGCCCTTTGTACAAGAAAGGCGACAAATTGGAGTGTAGCAACTATCGAGGAATTTCGCTTTTGAATATCGCCTACAAGATATTTGCGAATATTCTATACAAACGCCTTCTTCCATACATGGAATCTACTGTTGGTGAATATCAAGGTGGTTTTCGTGTAGGTCGTTCAACAACGGACCAGCTGTTTAGCATTAGACAGATCTTGGAGAAGTGTAAGGAGTACAACGTGGAAATACACCATTTGTTCGTAGACTTCAAAGCAGCATACGACAGTGTCAACAGGAGGAAGTTATGGAGAGTGATGGAGGAATTAGGGGTTACCAAAAAACTAATCTCGCTTACAAAGTTGACAATGGATGGAGCTAACAGCCGAGTAAGAATCCGAAGCAAATTGTCAGACGCTTTCGACATTGAGGAAGGACTACGTCAAGGTGAATCGCTCGCGACGCTGCTTTTTAATTTGACCCTTGAAGCAGCAGTGAGAACCATGGACATCGACACCAGCAGCACCATTTTCACCAAATCCAGTCAATTGCTGGGCTTCGCTGATGACTTGGATATCTTGGGCCGAAATATGGAAGCTGTTAAGGAAAAGTTCACGGCTTTGGACAGAAAAGGTACCGACCTCGGGTTAAAGGTTAATGACACAAAGACCGAATACATGATTGTCTCCCCATCGAATAGACAACACGACCAAAGCGTAGCAATTGACACACACACATTTAAGGTGGTAGACAAGTTCGTATATCTTGGATCTCTGCTTAATTCTGACAACGTAATCATGGACGAAATCAAAAGACGGATAACTCTTGGCAACCGGAGTTATTACAGCCTGATAAAAATTTTAAAGTCCAAATCAGTAAGCAGAAACTCTAAATGCGCACTGTACAAATCTGTGATAAGACCAATAGTTACGTATGGGTCGGAGTCGTGGTACATGACTCAGAAAGACGAACAATCGCTGCTCACGTTCGAAAGAAAGGTACTGCACAATTTTGGGACCAGTATATGACGAAAATATGAACAGATGGCACAGACGATTTAATCATGAGCTTATGCAGCTTTATGGAGAGCCGGACATAGTTAGAACAACAAAAATTAACAGACTACGATGGCTTGGTCATGTGCAGCGTATGGACGACAATCGTATCCCGAAGAAACTTTTTATCACCAAACCGGAAGGCAAAAGAAGTGCGGGCAGACCAAAATCCAGATGGTGCGATGCAGCTTTTGCCAACCTGAGAACTGCGGGAGTAACCAGCTGGAAGACGTTAGCTGAGGATAGGTCCGGTTGGAGAAGCATGTTGGAGAAGGCCAAGACCCTTAATGGGTTGTAGGGCCGGTTAAGTAAGTATGTAGTAAGGGAACGGGTTACCTCAGTGGTAACGTACTGGCTTTCCACCAAGAATTCAAGGTTCAATTCTTGTGGGGACAAATTCTGTATATGATTTTTCTTCAATGTATAGCATGAAAGTAACGTTCCTAGGCACATCTAGGCTTTTTTATGTATTTTTCTGTTATTCTCGACATGAGACAGGTCATCCAATGGAGCTTACTAGGTTTAAGGGAATATTAAGGATTTTCGTGGATTTCTCTAGCAGTTTTCAACTTCCATCAGATTTTTTGATTTTTTTCTGTTATTCTCGACATGAGACAGGTCACCCAATGGAGCTTCCTAGGTGTAACGGATTATTAAGGATTTTTGTGGATTTCACTGGCACTTTTCAGCTTCCATGAGGTTTTCTAATATTTTTTTGTTATTCTCGACATGAGACAGGTCATCCAATGGAGCTTCCTAAGTTTAAGGGATTATTAAGGATTTTTGTGGATTCCACTAGCACTTTTCAGCTTTCATGAGGTTTTCTAATATTTTTTTGTTATTCTCGACATGAGACAAGTCATCCAATGGAGCTTCCTAGGTTTAAGGGATTATTAAGGATTTTTGTGGATATCTCTAGCACTTTTCAACTTCCATCAGGTTTTTTAATATTTTTGTGTTATTCTCGACATGAGACAGATTATCCAATGTAGCTTCCTAGGTTTAAGGGATTATTAAGGATTTTTGTCTATTTCTCTAGCACTTTCCAACTTCAATCAGATTTTTTGATATTTTTTTGTTATTCTCGACATGAGACAGGTCATCCAATGGAGCTTTTTGGGTTTAAGGGATTATTAACGATTGTTGTGGATTTCTCTAGCACTTTTCAACCTAGGTAGGTAGGTATGGATGACCAAACAAAGACGATAAAATCCGGATGACCACAATCCAGATGAACAAAAATCACTATGAACGATGAAATGGAACTCAGTGTTTGATGTTGTACCGTTTGTACACATATTTTGTACATTTAAATGCCAAATTGTACAATTTTTTTCAGAAACGTAAATTTTTCTTCAGAAACTTACATCTTTTTGCGAAATTATACATTGTGGCTTCCGGATTTTTGGAAAAAGGCATTTTTTTTTAAATCTTTTCTTCCAATCATGGGGCTCTGTCCCAAACCCCTTAGCTTTTCTCATTATACAACACAAGGGGGTGATAGCCCCATTGACTCCATTGCTTTTTGGACCCGTACGAAGTACAAAGGTCCTATACGTTTACTACAAGTAATTTTAATGTACATTTATTATCGTCTAAATATCAGCAATAAAAAAAATATCTGTCACTCCGTCTCTACTTTTTTTCCAAACGGCTCAACCGATCACCCTTTTTTCCCTGAAAGGTACATGCCTCCCATGATTCAAGTTCGAAGATGAGTAGTTCCGGAGATATGGTCGAAGAAGTGACCAAAAACATGGTTTTTCGATGGTCGGTGAAACTTTTTCGCAAATATCTCAGCAAGTATAGCACAGAAATTCCTCATTTTGGTGTCAAATGAAAGCACTTTATGTCACAAAGCTGGAAATTTTTTTTGTGGGAATCGGGTCAGGGGTTTTTAGTCTATATATCCTTAACTATGCAATATGAAGATTTACTGTGAAAGGCAAAGTTGTAAAGAAATATGGGGAAATATGGCCCAATCCTGGTATATGACCACTTCCATAATTGGGCAGGGCAACCCGAATCTCCAGAACTATGAGAGTTAGGAAGTTGGTTCCAAAGACGAAGTTGTAGAGAATTAAATTTAAGCGAACATGTGTTTCAGGGTTTTGGGTAAATATGGCCTAATCCTTGGGATATGGCCACTTCTAATATTGGAGGGATGACCCATTTCTCTAAAACTATGAGAGTTAGAGAGTTGCTTTCAAAGGCGAAGTTGTACAGAATCAAATTTTAGCGAGCAAGTGTCTCAGGGTTTTGGGGAAATATGGCCCAATCCTTGGGATATGGCCACTTCTTGAATTGAGAGGGACGACCCATATCTCTAGAACTAAGAGAGTTAGAAAGTTGGTGGAAAATAAGGGACTCAGATGTCAAAAGACGAACTTCGGTAGGGCCTTTGACGTTACCTTGGATAATTTCTATGTGTCTTTTAAATTCTTATAGTTCTAAAAGAACTTAAAACATTGATTTGTTTGCTCATTTTTATTGTTTAGATACGTTCGAGACTTTTTCCAACATCTATTTCGTTGGCCACATCAATTCTGTTTGCAACATCTGTTCTATCTGCCACATCTAATCTGTTTGATCTGTTCATCTATTCTGATACGTACGGGTCTTTTGTTATGTTTGAGTATTAATTTTAATTTTTATTTGATCGTTTATATTGATTTTCGTTCATCGAGATTTTTGTTCAAATGTATTTCTGCTTGTCCGGACTTTTGTTCATCCGAATTTTAATCTTCCTTATTTTGACCGTCCAGATTTTTGTCATCCGGATTAAGGCCCGACACCCGAAAAATCGAACATTTTGTTCGCCTTTTTTGACGCTTAAATATAATTGTTGAATTAGTGTCACATCTCACAACCCTCATTAAAGTTTAGTAAAAAGTTCAAGCTTTTCTAAAAGTTCTTTCATTACGACTTCGATTTTACAGAACGTTCTGAAAATTGCAAGAAAAAACGGTAAAAAATCGGTCAACGTTAAGACAACCGGTCAACGTTTAAGGCTTTGACGGTAATCGACGTTGAGGAGAATGTATTTTCTTAAGTTTCTAAACAAAAGTTTAAATTAGGGCAGGATTTCACGGTCATTTTAAGTTTACATTGATCATGGAATAGATACTATAAAGGGAACGTACGGGTCTTCTCAAATATTTTGTGATGTGATATACTTTTTCAAATCCTCCTAAAGCCGAAATAACCCGATTACCAAATCCATTGTTTAACCGAAACCACAATAACCGAGCTAAACTTATATTGTTGCAGTGTGGTGTAGCAGGTAGCAGCTCCATGTTACACCATTACATTAACGTACGTATATAGCGTACGAACCGACGTTATGATAGGATGTACATACGTATCGTCAATTCTGGATCACAAATAATTTAACGGCAAAGGCACACAACATAAGGTAAGAATATGTGCCTCCATAAATCCTTAATCTGAATCCCATTTTATTGAGTGTGCCATCTTATTATGTTACTGGCTGGGGTGAAATGACTTTCGCTCTAGTCATAATGATGACTACGTTTCACTAAGCTATGTAATTAAAAATATTATTTTATGCCATGTTGGATGAATGGAAGATATTTACCGCAACCATAACCAATTACAATTTAACACTTATTATTACATATAAGCTCAAGGGTATGTAAAAACTTAAGTTCTGTTCATACATAATGTGCCGTCTATATTTAATGTATCATGATAAGCACATACACACAACGATACTACATATTTTACATGAGGAAAAATATATTATATGTGCTTGCAGCCTTCAGCATTTCTGCATTGCTGGAATTGTGTATTTGCAGTCTAAACATCGCCGTGCATTTTTACTACGTGATATATATTTGTTCAATGTTTAGTAAAATCGTATGTGTTGTTATTTGTTCAATGTTTAGTAAAATCGTATGTGTAGTCAGCGAAAGGTAACTCCGAATGCAAGGCGCGTGAATAAAAAATTTCGTCACAAGCAACGTATTTCATTTAATGGATTCCAACAAGCAATACAAAATTAATCGAATTGTACTTTTCCGTGTGTTATTAATTGTTTGATAGTTTTTAGGTGCAATGAATTTCAAAATATTTGTAAGAAATAATACTTATTTATTGCAAATAATTTAATTATTTCTGATAAATAATTTCACAATTATTTGTCCTGAACAATGTAATTATTTGGAACAAATGAATTATTTATTTAGCACGTATAAATTTCGGAACGTATTTGTGACAAATAAGTTATTATTCGGTATAAATAAATAAGTTATTTGTTACAAATTTATTGCATTGATATTTGTCGGTAGTATTTTTTTATTTGTGACGAATATTTATTTATTCGCAACAAATGAGTGTTCGTTTATTTTTTTTTCCGTTCAGGCATTTTTTGGACCGCGTGCTTAACGTGAATTCCGAACCACGGTAGCTAGCATTTAACATTAGGATTTCTCCTGGTGATAATTATATATCCGTCCAAAGTCAGACTCAGATATTTGTACACAGAATTCATCGAATATGGGTGACGTCATATTTGTCATTCTCCTATGTACGATTCGTTGCGGAACCAAAATTTACAACTACTCAAATTATGAAGCCTGGGTGTGCCCATGCCCAGGAACGTCAGTTTCATGCTATACATTGAAGAGAAATCCTATACAGAATTTGTCTCCACCAGGATTGAACCCTGATATTCCTGGTGG
>CM055406.1:93544383-93565080 GCA_029228625.1 Pseudolycoriella hygida
TTTTTGTGGATTTCTCTAGCACTTTTCAACTTCCATCAGGGTTTTTGATATTTTTCGGTTATTCTCGACATGAGTGAGGTCATGCAATGGAGCTTCCTAGGTTTAAGGGATTCTCAAGGATTTTTGTGGATTTCTCTAGCACTTTTCAACTTCCATCAGGTTTTTTGATATTTTTCGGTTATTTTCGAAATGAGTGAGGTCATGCAATGGAGCTTCCTAGGTTTAAGGGATTCTTAAGGATTTTTGTGGATTTCTCTAGCACTTTTCAACTTCCATCAGGCTTTTTTGATATTTTTGATCGGTTTCAATTTCTTCCAAAAGTACTGATATCACAACAAAAACCCTTTTAAAAGGGAAATGTGACGCAAGTCGTTGTCCTTGCTTCCAAAACAACTGATATCACAACAAAAACCCTTTTAAAAGGGAAATGTGACGCAAGTCGTTGTCCTTGCTTCCAAAACAACTGATATCAATTTGGGTGACGCTGAACGCTTCGAAACGCAAAAAAACTTTCAAAATATTTTCACATTTGAATAAAAAAATGCGTCACAAATGCCGGACACTGATGTTATAGTTTTTCTGTTCTTTGAGCTTTCACACCGCAAAAATTTGACTTGAATGTAGGAATGTATGTAGTATTTTTGTACAGGAAGTCAAATTTTTGCGTATAAAATTGAAAGAACAGAAAAACTATAACACCAGTGTCCGGCATTTGTAACGCATTTTTTTAATCAAATGTGAAAATATTTTGAAAGTTTTTTTGCGTTTCGAAGCGTTCAGCGTCACCCAAATTGATATCAGTTGTTTTGGAAGAAGGGACAACGACTTGCGTCACATTTCCCTTTTAAAAGGTTTTTGTTGTGATATCAATTGTTTTGGAAGAAGGGACAACGACTTGCGTCACATTTCCCTTTTAAAAGGGTTTTTGTTGTGATAGTATAGTTTCTCTTTATACTAAATATGAGCACTATCGCAAGTAAAAGTTTTCAAAATTTGATGCGCAACTGTAAGCCCTAAGAAGAATGCAGTTCAAAATTCAAAATGTAAAAAAAAAACAATTTCTAAAAAAAGTTTTCGAAAAACAAACAAAAGTTCTCAAAACATTTATTTTGCATAAAATTTTTTTCAAAAACAAAAATTAAAAAGGAAATATCAAATTTTTCACAATTACACTTGTTTTACAATTGTTTGAGTGTAGCACATTTTTTGTTTTTATTTCCGCAATTTGTAAGAAACACAGGTTTTGACAGCTATGGTATTGAACTTATTGTTTTTTTGAATATTGTCCCAGTAAAATATCGCTATACGTGTGCGATAAAATTACAACTGGGACAAAAATAAAAAAACGATAATAATACCGTAGCTGTCAAAACCTGTCTTTGGAAAAAACATTTTAAAAAAATGCAGAAAAAGTTTAATAAAAATAATATATCACTATGCTGGCTGTATAAATATTCATGAAAAGCCAACTATCATGTACGGTCGAGTAGCACGAGTTGGGCCCACTCTGTGAACCCTAAAGTCCTAACCACTTAACCAATTTTTACAAGTTTTTTTTTGAGATTCACACCTTACTAGAGATATTTACAAGCAAGTTTCACCGTCGCTTCAAAAATCACTAAAAATACAACTTTTTTTACTCTAATTCCGGAACGGCTGGAAAGATTTTGATAATCTTTGAACTTAGATCTACAAATATGATTTAATTTCACCATTCGCGGGCAGAGGGACGGGTAACAAGATTTTTTCCGGATTTCTCTAATTTAGAACCGAAAAACCCACAAACTTCCAGTTCGAATTTCGGCTGGCTACAAATCCGAAGACAAAAGCACATACGGATCTAAAAAAACATGATATTTATTCAATAAGGTGTCACCTCAATTTAGGAGTGGAGCGATCAAGTGATTGGATGATGTTGTCGACTTTGAGCTTGTAACTAAGTTCTCGTTCGACGCACATTAGCAATAACGGTTCGAGATGATCTTGAGTTAAAGTAGGCAAGTTATTATTGAAAACGTTCGTCCACAAGCTACTTGAGTGCAAGAAAGCAGCGCGATGCAAATTTGAGTATGACGTATTGTATTGCTTTTTAGAGACTCTACACTTGGCCGTGTTTCATTGGCCGCGTTTATCTTTAATAAGCTTTAAAAAAATATTTACATGGTAATTTATAAAATGTCTGATACACTCATATTTTAGACGCAGAAGTAGAAATAGAAATCGTATGAATTATACTTAAGAAATTTTTTCAGAGAGAAAATAATGTTTATTCACTGATATTAATCAAATGTCGCCCATTTTGGCCAGCCCGTGCCTGTAGAAAGCTGAACAGCTCAGTTAAACTTAACTGGTTTTCGTTTTCCAAGAACACTGTGTAGACTTGTTAAAGAGCGTAATTTGGATTAGTTAAAATTGATCTCTGGGTGGACAGACAGATCTGTGCTTCATTTTAGTAAAAGCAAATGCATTTATACACTTCCTTTTTTTAAGTCACTGATAGACACAAGAGATTTTGAAACCCTTTGATGGTCAAGTGAGGGGAGTTTCTGAAGTGGGTATGAATATTTTTTTTAAAACTGTGTGGGTCATATAGGGAAGAGAAAACAGGCAGGCAGGTGATTCCACAGTCGAACGCTGTAGAAAAGAACATTCCCCTGTATTTTATCGTACGCCAGAATCTAGCAGTGACAACGTAAAGATGAGCTTGCGCTGACTGTCGGGTGACACAAACCGAGTTGTAAGGAGGAGGTAAAATGCCTAATTGACTGTTTAAACTGATCAGCTTACATGACAAAACCAGTTGGTAGCTCTGAGGCACTGTCAAAATATCAATACATATTTTTTTTATACAAATATTTCCCCTTACCATATAAAATTGTGATAGTGCCTTCAAGTAAATGAGGGGAATCTCATAACTGGTCAGGTTAAACAGTCAATAGTTTTGATGAACACTGGCCACAAAAGTACCGATAGACTAGTGTAACGGCACCTACTTTACGGCGGTGAGTGAATGAATCAATTCGGTTAGTTATATTTATGTTACCTATTAGTCGGGAAGCCTTAAATTGAAGTCTTTCGACGAGGTCTAATGTTGAGGAAAGAGCACCGACCCACAAATATTGAGTTGAACTCAGCGAGACGCATCACATATGTCTTATATATGGTGGCGAGTTATATAAAAATTTCTTCCATCTATGGAGAAAACCCACTTTTTTCGCCTACTACTACTTTGTACTACTTTTTGTATGGATGTGCAAATTGCCACTGATCTAACTGGCCTTTCACGATCTTTAATAATTCTATAGGCAGCGTCAATGATAATTTTAATACTGGCCCTACAAAACACAAAAATGTGGATTTCGTAAAATTCAGCTGCTTTATGTATTTTCGTCAGCAGATCAAAAAAGTTAGGTCTTCTTTTTTTTGCTTCTGCTGCACCTAAATTGAGTATCCTTAAACTTATAAACTTGTTATGGAGCGTAAATTGGACTATTTGAAATTGCTCTCTGGGATGACAGACAATCAGATCATGAATATGCGTTAGACTCAAAAATAACAACATTCACCGTCCACCGTCGTTTGACTTGTGATCGGACTCTCTACGATCCATTTATCTCCATACAACATTTTTGTAAATGCGAACGCATGCCTTGTATTGATTTTTATGTTTGAGATGTTAATGTCATTCACCCCACGCGCATCTGATCTAATAGTGGACTTTAACGCTCTTTAACGACAAAAGTCTACTGTGTCATTGGCAGTGCCTATATGCTTGATCATTACGTAACTTTGTACATACGTAACGTCTAAATCTAACTACTGTCACGTTACATAAATGTCAACATTTCGTCAGTCCTTGTTCACTGCATTGGCCGACATTTTCTTTCTCAACAACAGAGCTTCGAATTGGAAGCATTTTCATGTAAGTATCTTAGCAATTAAGATGTGATTGGATGAAATGCAGCAAAACAAAAGTAACTGTTCATCACATTACAGCATTCTGTCGCTGATGAGATCACACAAAGAACATAAAACAAAACGGTAATTGCTTGTACAATATGATACGAGTAAATGGTTCACGCTTTTCACGCTGTTTACAATTTTTCTTTCTATTTTATGTAAAGTAATTTTTCTAAGGGTCCAGACATAATTTCTGGTCCAATTTTTTGTTTATAACAAAATTAATTTAAAAATAAATATTTTGAAAGATTTTAGCAACGACTAAATAATGATCTACTTTCGATGATTCTTTTGTACGACGAGAACGGTGCAAAGTAATCTGTTCATAGTTCTCAAATTACCACAAAAATATATTTTGTAAAATTTTTTTACTTTTTCGAGAGTGTACTGTGTACAAATAGATTGACAGATTGAAAATAGATTATTTCAACGCTCGAAAGGCTGCAAATCAGCAGGTCTTTTAAGAAGTAGAAGAACAGCAAGTGTTGAACTTCGTACTAAGTTGAGTGCTTATGTTTTTGTCCTAGGAATCGTAACCAGTTGAATTTGTTGGAGTTGGGAGTTGGAACGCTCGAAGGAGGTATGAGATCAGCGTAACGGTTCTAACAAATTTGTGTCCCATTCTACACTTTTTACGTTATGACGAGGAAAGGGGGTCTAGACCAGCATTACGTAATTTTGTGATGGTCCCTATGGAGTCTGAATAAGAGAAATCCCTAAAAAGGTTGTCCGTCAAGAGCTTAGGTGGCGCAATTCACAACCAATTCGTCTGAAATTAGTTTGTGGTGGATGGTAGATCTAAGTTTAAAGATTAGCAAAATCGGTCCAGTCGTTCCGGATATAGGGCCAAAGGAGTGGTATTTTTAGTTGTTTCTAGGCATCCATCAATATTATGCTAAAATGGGTGTCAAATGAAAGGTGTGAATCCCTCAAAGCCGTGGGAAAAACAAATTTGTGAAAATTGGTTGAATGATTTTCTTACTTTTATAGTTAATGTTAATAAAATTTACATGTTTTTTTTTTTTTGAAAAAGTTGTTTGGAAATTTTTAGTGGCTGTTCACAAATTACGTCACGCTCTAAGGGGAGGGTGGTCTAGCAAAACGTGACGGAGGCCATTTTTATATAGAGTGTCATATTTAAGCCTTTTTGCGTGAAAAGAAGTCAAACCTTTCACATTTTGATCGAAAATCGCAAAATCTTGGGAAAAATCGAGTTCTGAAATTCGAAATTTTTATCGTTACAAATTACACAAAATCACTTCAGTTCGTGGAAAGTCTGATTGATAGTATTGACATCGTCCGAATAGCTTTTAATAACAAAATTCTCTTACGTTAGGCAATGTTCCGTGAAATGATGTATTATGCCTTTCCGACGTTCCATGACTTGGTTCATTCTGGATTTCCGATGATGCCATATTCGATTATTTGTTGAAATGTAGTGAGTTCTGCTCCTGTAAACAAGGAGAGAAATGTAAAAAAAAATTTCAAAAAATCGATGATATTTGCCGAGACTTACAATATTCAATGAGTTTTTTTCCCACGAGTTTGGCCGATTAGATATGATTATGGGCTCCTTCTGATACGAAATAAAATTCGTCGATTCGTCGAGACTTATATCACAAAATTCACTCGATGTAACATTCGGTGTTTCTGGTATGGTTTCGCAATCTGATTTCATTATATGTTGGCGCACCTTTGGAAAATGTTTTAATGGAAGAATTAAAGTTACAAATTCAAGGCAGCTCTTCAAAAAATATGAAGCAATAGGTAATTAAACCGACGTCATTCAGATTTTCTGCGAACTTAAGAAAAAAATATTTCTCCTGAATAAATTCTATTTGAACTCCGTTAGCTCAGGAGTATGTTACACCTCCTTGACCATTTTGCGTTCATAACTTGCAAATATGTAAACAAAAACGTTTCACGCAACCACCCGACTGATTTTGCTCATCTTCGAACTTAAACAAACTCACGTTTTCGACTACATTTGAGGAAAAAAACGCTTATCGAAATCTGTTGCAATTATCTCGAGTCGTCTTGACGGACGGACGGACAAAATTTTTTGAACATTTCTCTTATTTACCTAGTACGGATTCAAAAGCGATTAGTTCTTGAAAAATCTGTAACAGTCTTCTACTGCTGGTCAAAAAGCTTTTAAAAAATACTCACGCTTGAACGAACTGTTTCCTTGTCCGATGAAATGACATTGAGCGATTCAGCCAATGCGTCTCCAACATCTAGATTGGATGGCATCATCAGGTTGTCATTATGAAGATAACTTTTAGCACCTAAGCTTACGGTGATCTCCTTTTGTTCATAATTAATGTAGTATCCGTAAAAATGTATTCAAAGAAATACTTACATTTAGACGATTTGCGATAGAAACAAGTTTTCCAAATGTTTCTTTCAATTTTTTTAAATTATTTTCACGTTCACTAAAATTGTATGCTGCCGCCATGATCGTTCGATTCGTTGGGTATATAATTTTTCAATATTTTAGCCTACTATGTTTTCTGAAGCATTGATACTTAATGGGCTGTAGAGTACCGGATAAGTAAATAAGTAGGGTGAACAAGTCGTTTTTATTAGAAGTTTGGATTGGAATCCGCCAAATTCCAATGAGCCCCCTAAGAGGAAAGGGTGGTACTACGAAATCGTTACGATGTGTGACGGGTGACCGCAGGTGGTTTTTCAGTACGTGATGTCACACAATCTTTACACTCTTCAAAAAAATTAATTATAACGTTACAGGGATGATGTTACATTTTATTCTCAACTTTCGGAAGGGAACATGGGGCCTTAGAAGGGACGGAGGAGGTAGGGGTGTCTAAAATTCATGTACGCGAATACTCGCCATGTTATGTAGGGGGGTTCGCCAGTCACTTTTTTCGAACCAACAACAAATGATCTCTGTTTATGACACTTGTGTCATTTGAAGCTCTGCGGAAGCAGTATATGATACATCAAGCCAAAGACTGACTTTTTCAAGCAAAAACATACAAACGATCAACTCATTATTTTGTTCTTTTTTACTGACTTTCGGATATCCAAAGTAGGAAATATATGGTTGGTGGGAAGGAGAGTCCGCAGCGTTGTGGATTTATTCTATTGCTTACGCGTTTAAACAATTCTTAAACGCTTTTTCTGTTTTGTTTCGTCCCGTTTCTAAAAACGCCAGTTGCTTAGAACCAACTGGCGTTTCTAACCAACTGGCGGTTGGTTCTAACCTACTGGCGGCTGGTTCTAACCAACTGGCGGTTGGTTTTAACCCACTTTTAAACCGCCAGTTGTCTAGAACGGCAAGTGGGTTAGAACCAACCGCCAGTTGGCTGGAACCAGCCGCCAGTTGGTTAGAACCAGCCGCCAGTTGGTTAGAACCAACCGCCAGTTGGCTAAAACCAACCGCCAGTTGGCTAAAACCAACCGCCAGTTGGTTAGAACCAACCGCCAGTTGTCTAGAAGCAACCGCCAGTGGGTTAGAACCAACCGCCAGTGGGTTAGAACCAACCGCCAGTGGGTTAGAACCAACCGCCAGTGGGTTAGAACCAACCGTCAGTTGGCTAGAACCAACCGCCAGTGGGTTAGAACCAACCGCCAGTGGGCTAGAACCAACCGCCAGTGGGTTAGAACCAACCGTCAGTTGGCTAGAACCAACCGCCAGTGGGTTAGAACCAACCGCCAGTGGGTTAGAACCCACCGCCAGTGGGTTAGAACCAACCGCCAGTGGGTTAGAACCAACCGCCAGTTGGTTAGAACCAACCGCCAGTTGGTTAGAACCAACCGCCAGTTGTCTAGAATCAACCGCCAGTGGGTTAAAACCAACCGCCAGTTGGTTAGAACCAACCGCCAGTGGGCTAGAACCAACCGCCAGTTGTCTAGAACCGCCAGTGGGTTAGAACCAACCGCCAGTGGGTTAAAACCAACCGCCAGTTGGTTAGAACCAACCGCCAGTGGGTTAGAACCAACCGCCAGTGGGTTAGAACCAACCGCCAGTGGGTTAGAACCAACCGCCAGTGGGTTAGAACCAACCGTCAGTTGGTTAGAACCAACCGCCAGTTGGTTAGAACCAACCGCCAGTTGTCTAGAACCGCCAGTGGGTTAGAACCAACCGCCAGTGGGTTAAAACCAACCGCCAGTTGGTTAGAACCAACCGCCAGTTGGTTAGAACCAACCGCCAGTTGGTTAGAACCAACCGCCAGTTGGTTAGAACCAACCGCCAGTTGTCTAGAACCGCCAGTGGGTTAGAACCAACCGCCAGTGGGTTAGAACCAACCGCCAGTGGGTTAGAACCAACCGCCAGTTGGCTAGAACCAACCGCCAGTGGGTTAGAACCAACCGCCAGTGGGCTAGAACCAACCGCCAGTGGGTTAGAACCAACCGTCAGTTGGCTAGAACCAACCGCCAGTGGGTTAGAACCAACCGCCAGTGGGTTAGAACCCACCGCCAGTGGGTTAGAACCAACCGCCAGTGGGTTAGAACCAACCGCCAGTTGGTTAGAACCAACCGCCAGTTGGTTAGAACCAACCGCCAGTTGTCTAGAATCAACCGCCAGTGGGTTAAAACCAACCGCCAGTTGGTTAGAACCAACCGCCAGTGGGCTAGAACCAACCGCCAGTTGTCTAGAACCGCCAGTGGGTTAGAACCAACCGCCAGTGGGTTAGAACCAACCGCCAGTAGGTTAGAACCAACCGTCAGTGGGATAGAGCAACCGCCAGTTGGCTAGAAGCAACCGCCAGTTGGCTAGAAGCAACCGCCAGTTGGCTAGAAGCAACCGCCAGTTGGCTAGAAGCAACCGCCAGTTGGCTAATTTTTTCAACTATTAGAAATTCTCTCACTGAACGCCACGTGACTAATTTTTTTGGCGTTTTTCAATGACTGTCTCCAAAATTTTTATCACAAAGACAAAGTCTCCAAATTATCTGCTGTGTAAAAGTATATGAAAACAACATTTTCCAATTTGAATTAATTCATTCAACGGTCAATAAAAACCCCCCCACCTCGGGAAATATTCATTATATTTTTTTGTCGTCAGAAAATTTAGGTTGAAGACACCGGCAACATCGACATCCGAGTTATTGAAGACCATCAAAAACATTATGACATCCCTGATCGAACCTTGTCCAGGACATATTGCACCCTTGAAGTGAGGTAGGATAGAAACCATAACAGGGTGAAATTCGACAACGGGAATTGGAATTCATTCTGTGAAAACCTACTGATCAATAAACAACGATAATTTTATTGTATTGGGATCTTTTCCTGAATCAGGACTCCGCTTATAGAGGCAACATTTACTTAGATACGTTCGAGACTTTTTGCGACATTTATTCTGTTTGCCACATCTATTCTGATGCGTAGGGGACCGTTGCATATGTTTTTTGATATGTTGTAGAGGATGTCGACGAGAATATTTTTGCCTGTACCATGGTTCTCGGGAGTCGTTACAGTGCCCTAGCTCACTTTATAAGAGGTACTTCGGTTGAGTTTTACCCATTATCTTCTGTAATTTCTGTGGGTCGTTCAATTCAGATAGTTCAGATAGTTGGAAACATTGAGTTTTTTGCCCATTTACTCAGCGACGTGTATTCGAATGCGTACACATGCCTTTTTGCAATATCAATATTCTGATACGTAAACTCGTTCCAATATTTTTATGAACTTTTTACTTCGGCGCAGGTTTTTGCGGTGTTAATAACCTGCGCAGAAAAAAAAAAGTTCATAAAAATGTTGGAACGAGTTTACGGGTTTGGTTTGAAATTGTTTTCTACCAATACTTCGAAGTAAGTGCATGCCATTTGTGAAGGAAATTTAAAGGTAATTTTTTTTGTTGGAGTGAAGTTCATCCACAAGTGACAATTTTACAGAATTTTTCATCTCCCAACGTTGAAAAAGTGTTCAAAACGTAACGCCTATAGAGTTGCAGATCATGTTCCAGTGCAGTTATACAGACTTTTTTGGTTGAAAGCAGTCAAAAATCGGCGTTGCTTAAAAAAGTTGTTACAGGAGAAATTTCTACATAGAAAGTAAACAAATGCAAAGGACCCGTACGTATTAGAATAGATGTGGCAAACAGAGATGATGTTACGAAAAGACTCGAATGTATATAAGTAAATATTGCATCAACTCTTAGGTGTATGAAATTATGTCCACATTAAATTGTATTGGGAATTACCAAATAGACAAAAGTGTTCACCTCCATTTTCTCTTCAACAATTTTTTTGTCTAGGGCCGACCTTACGACCGACCTGGGGCCATTAGGAAATGCCTCGGACACACAGTTCCATAGATAAAAATGTTCTACTCAATTTTCTCTACAACACAGCAAAAACTTTTTTTTTGTCAATGGCCGACCGTATCATTGACCTTGAGCCCTAATTAGAGGCCTCAAATACATACTTCCATAGACGGACGGACGGACATTTTTTTATTGCTGATTCATCATCTGAGGACCATGATCGATGCTCTCCCTACTCCCGGGTCGAAATTGCGGTGGTTACAAACGTCATGGTAAAAGCAGAACACCCCTATTTGAAGAACTACGTTCTTCGTACAGGTCTGAAAACGTGGTTTTGTGAAGGTTAGTGGAACTTTTTGAGTTATATCTCAGCGAAATTGGAACGGAAATCGCTCTTCAAGGTCTTAAATAAAAGACATAGACATCAAAATATCACGAAAATTAAGTTAGTGAAAATCCTGTCAAGTGGCTCGGGCTATAGAGTCACCACTGTGGGCCCAACTCACGCTACGCGACCTTTCAATCAACCGTCAATAAATGATGTCTGCGTTTACGTAATTTATGCCGTTTAAAGCTCTGCCGAAGAAATCTATGATATCGGAATCATTTACATTAAGCTAAGACTGTAAAGTCTTTCACCAAAAACAACTTAAATTTTTCCTATTAAGTTGATTACTCCAATTATATTGATCAAAAAGTAAATCAATTTCCATCCCAAAGACGATGAAAGTAATCGATTGCATCTTAAGTGTTTCGAAAGATATTTGAAAAATCATAGCATGCTAATAGTTATTATGTTATGTGTTGTGTTGATGTTAAGAAGAAGAAGAAGATGTTAATAGTGATATCTCTTAAATGAATTAGAAGGTGACAGCAACCTCCTCGATGAGTCTGTTTCAAATTGCGATATAATTTGCGACGACGAATTGAATGAAGAGTTGGCTGCACTGGATGCTAACATTAAGAAAAATATCGGGAAATTTGCAATCATTTGTCCAACATCGAACAAATACAACTTCGAAATCAGCCAACACAAGTGAAGATGCCATAGGTAATAAAATTATCAAATTGTCGCAGATGTCTACGAAGGAACGACTGAAATTACGAGCGAAGAAATTTGGCGTTGCGGTTTCAACAATTTCCATCCCGACTACAGCTTGCATACTAGAGTGCCTATTAGAGCTCATTTATTTGTTCGTAAAGAACTTCGTCATTAACACGACCAGATTACGCTAATGTCGAAAAAGAGGACCTGCGACACTTTAGGTGTCGTGAGATAGTGGGCATAAGCCACGGATTGCCTAGGCCCAAATACTACCAGCGATTGCCGTCCCATAGCGCTAGTAAGTATTTGGGTGCCGAATCGTAATAAACAAATAAGTGAAATAGACACTCATTATTAACTAAGTGAAATAGACACTCAATACGGTTGTTGAAGTGTGAAAGAAAAGTAAATGAGTCTATCTAAATTAACATTAAGTGAAATAGACACTCATTATAGCTACCGAAGAATACAATATGGAAGAAAATACGAATATGGATACAGACATACCACTTTCAGAACTGTCGCTTTCCCAAGAAATCCAATTGATCGATTCAATTCCGGACTACGAACGCCAAGTGCTAGAAAATCAGGACGGTCAAGCCGCCCAAGCGCAACCGTTGATAGTACCACTCGAACCAAATGAGGAACTGAATCCGAACGTTACGACAGATACAATGGACCAGTCTTGGGATTCCACGATTAAGTCATTAGAGTCGAACAAGCGGAGAAAAAGAATTGGAGCAATGCGGCGCAAGAGGAAACGTCTAACCTTGGTGTGGGGTCTTTAAGCCGCAACCCGGTGGTCATTGACCACCCCCCTCCATACCCTTCTATCCTCTGCCAAGGAGATGGTTTGCTCGCCCAGTGAAAGCCCCCTAACTTCTAAATCTGATTTAATTGAGTCTATGAACCTTCTCCTTGGCCTACCCCTAGGACGAACACCCGGGACCTGTGCATTCAATATCCTCTTTGGGAGCCTACTATTACCCATCCTTTGAACGTGCCCGTACCATCTCAGACGACTAACCCTTGCCGCCTCCTCCACTGACCTAACCCCTAAATTTTCTCTGATGTCGTCGTTCCTGATATGATTGTCCCACTGTTCCCTCCGATTCACTTTTGCTATGCTCCTAAGAACCCTCATATCGGAAACCTCCAAGTCATGCACAAGGTATCCGCAGGCCACCCAACTTTCACTACCATATAAAATTGTTGGCCTGAAGATTGATCTGTGAATAGCTAACTTTGTGCCACTACTTAATTCCTTCCTGTTAAACACATGAGACCTCAACTGACTGGCCACCGCATTTCCCATTCTCCTCCTTTCCTCAAATGCCCTAACTAACTTGCCATCCTCTGAAAACATGGCTCCTAAATATTTAAACTCAGAAACCTGTTCCAACTGCTCCCCATTTAAACTGCACACTACGTCTTTCCTAAATTTGCCAACATGCATAACCTTTGTTTTGCCGACGCTTATCTTCATCCCGTACTCCTCACATGCTACATTCAGGCAGTCAATCCCCCTCTGCAAATCATCGGCATTATCTGCTAATAGGGTTAAATCATCCGCATAGGCCAGGATTTTCATAAGTACATCCCCAATTTCCACATTCCCCTGCAAATTGGCCTGCTTGATGATTTTGTCCATGAAAATTATGAACAGAAGAGGAGAGAGACAACAACCCTGACGAACGCCCTCATTAACCTCGAAAGCCTCACTAATTTCACCATCTATCCTTACCGCAGCCTTGCTCCCTGAGTAGATGCTTGGAACCTAACCTTGGAATTGGAAAAAATTGTTAATGGTATCATAGAACCAAATTCCGTTGAACAAGAGGCATCGGTAGCGACTGTACTACCTCCTACCTCCGAAGCAGGCTCAGGAGACACCAATAACGGTGATATCCATGAGCAGGACAACGAGGGCGGAAGGGAATCGGGAGCCACTGGTGAAACTTCTCAACCTGGACAAAAAAAGAAGAAGAAAAACTCAAAGAAAATGGAACCGTTAGCGACCGAACTTCCTTCTATCTCTGAGGCCGGCTCAAGAGACACTAATAACAGTGAAATCCATGAGCTGAACAAGAAGGACGGAGGGAAATCAGGAGCTACAGGTGTACCTTTTCAAACTGGAAATAAAAAGAAAAATAAAAGCTCTAAAAAAACGGGACCAGATTCAAAGAGTCATTCGACTCCGAAAATGGATACCGTCACGCCGAGTTTAACAACTAGTGGGGTCAATGCACAGCAACCAAGTCAGGGAACTGTAGCAAATGACACCAACGGTTGTGATTCGGCTCAGCTCCAAAGAGTGGACATTGTTCACCGAGGGAACTTAGAGCATAACAAACCGAAAGAGGCTAACAAAGACTCGAACCAAAAATTACCGGAAGAACTGACACTAGCAATAGTCTACACGGATGATCAAGCAAAATTGATAGATGAGAATGACTCCATGGTCATCAAAAAGCAATTGTTGAAGGAACTCGACTATTTCCTGTTAGGAATGACGTCACAGCAGAAACCTCCTAGAATTATTTTTGGTGACAATGTGAAAGGCATTTTCAAAGTCGATTGCATGGATCAAGATACAGTGAAATGGGTCAGAGATTTGCTTTTGAAACCCAGCTTCAATCCAAACGGTAAATATGCCGTAGTGCTAGCTAAAAGTTTGTTCGAAAAGAAGGCGCGGGAACCAAATCAATACTTCGAAGAGTGACGTGTTGGGTCCCCGGCACAGAAGAGATTGGTTTCGATGTCATAATGCGCCGAATTCAATATTTGAATCCAACACTGAAGTTCACGGAATGGACAAAATTTGGCATTTATGAAAAGGAGGGTAGTCGAATCGTTTCCTTTGGAATGCAAGAAGAGCATGTTAAGGACCTAGAAGCAGTTGAGTGCACTGCTTTTAGCGGACTTAGAATGCTGGCTTTCCGGATCAAGCGTAAGATCGATCCAAAAAATGAATAAAATAAATAAACAGAATACACCCTGTATTCAGATAGTACAGGGAAACTTACAGCACGGCAAGGTAGCAACAGCAACCATAAATCAACACCTCAAAGCCGGTAAGTCTGATATTGCACTCATACAGGAACCTTATGTATATAACAAAAAAGCAAAAGGGCTAGACAACTCAATTGGGACCGTATTTACAAAAAATTTAATGCAATTCTAGTGACAGAAGTCAGCTCGAGAGATTTGACAGCAATCTTTCTGGATAGGAAAATTAAGGGAGTCGATGAACCAGTAATGATAGCATCGGCATACCTTCCTTATGACCATCCAGAAAGAAGAGAACACTGCACGACAGAACTGAAGCGATTAGTGGAACGCTGCAAAGTCGATAAAATACAGCTCATCATAGGTTTGGACGCGAATGCACACCACACAGTTTGGGGGAGCACCGACACAAACCAAAGAGGTGAGTCATTGCTAAATTATCTAAGTACACATCGCACACAAGCACACAACGCTGCAAAGTCGATAAAATACAGCTCATCATAGGTTTGGACGCAAATACACACCACACAGTTTGGGGGAGCACCGACACAAACCAAAGAGGTGAGTCATTTTTAGATTATCTAAGTAACACATCATCACCAAACATAAACCAACCATAGACCAATCAACCATGGGTAGAGCACAATGGGCCCAACAAGGGTGGCCTCGGCGCTAGGCCTCTCGCAGAAATAACTACATTTAACTATTATTATTATTAATTTTATGTCTTTTGTATTTGCGCGAGGGGCAACCCAAATAATAAATCAAGTATTTGGGTTCTTCAATAGTGGGCATTGTGTTAGTTTTCTGTTGACTATTGTGCGAACTCAATACTTACAAATGATTGAATATTTTGTCAAGTTATGAAATCAGAAAAGGGTTACGCATTAAGCATCTAAGGTACAGCGATTTTCTACCACTTACAAAAGTTCTGCAATCAGAGGGGGGTAATGCATTCAGCTTCGATACGCAAAAAGAATTAAAGCTAAGTTACGTACAACAATTTCCATCCCGACACCAGCCTGCCTACTAGAGTGCCTATTAGAGCTCATTTATTTGTTCGTAAAGAACTTCATCATTATCACGACCAGATTACGCTAATGTCGAAGAAGAGTACCTCATGAATATCTCGAACAAGACCAAATCGATTTCAAACAAATTACATACGATTAAGTAGTCCAATGATATGAAGCTTTTGGCTGTGACAACACTCCTAACAAGTGCAAGTAGTTGGCTTATTATAGATGTTTTTGGCACAACTAGTGTTATTTGTGAAAATTCGCGAAAATTCATGAAAATTCGTGAAAATTCGTGAAAGTTCATGAAAGTCACGAAAATTCGAGAAAATCAAAAAAATGTTTTCACGAATACAGGCACTGATGTGATTTCTTCGGCTCACCTATGTCTTGTCGGAATATTTCCCAAATAACTGAGTTCTTCCGGTGTCAAAAGTCTGATGTCATTCGGACATTTTCTGAAATCTGATGTCCTACGGATATTTTAGCCTAATACTATATTTCTAAAGGAAGTTATGTCGTCCTTTTTTTAAAAAAGGTCCAAAAGACATCAGATTTTTAACACCGGAAGAATTTGGTTATACGGGTTAGCATATCAGCGCAGTCACATAACAGATATGTGTAGGGGCGTGACACGTAGTTTGTCCTGCCTTAAACGAAATATAGAGACTTACATGCGAAGAAAAAGTTTTAGAGAATTAAATTTTAGCGAACACGTATCTTTTTAGATACTTTCGTGTCTTTTTGCAACATCTATTCTGTTTACCACATTTTATTCTGATGCGTAGGGGTCCCTCGCTTATGTAGGGTCCCTCAAAAGTTCGAAAAACGAATACTCACGATCTCAAAATACATGGGAGTTTAGACTGTGAGTATACGTTTTTTGATTTTCTGAGACTTTTATTTTCACCAGGGCTTTGATAATTTTTTCCGCATGGGAGACACTCTGAGCTTTTCTGTATATTTATCCATATGAGATCCCGGAAATCTACCCGTACGCCCGTAGGTGAAGGGGTTTTTCGACAGAAGACTACTTTCCATATATTTCAACCCCTTTTACGTACAAGGGGAAGAAGGAGGTCTAAAAATAGCCATTTTTGAGTACGCAATTTATGGATGGCCCCTAAAACACAAGCGTTCCGTAAGTTAAAACAGCATAAAAGGGAATTACGGGTACGCTTAGCACTATGTTTTAACGTAGCATATAAAATATTTAAGTGCCACAAAGACATAAACATTCCAGTTTTATAATATCAACGTTAAATATTAAGAGGGAAAATACTTATTTTTTCACATTTTCCTAAATTTTGTTTGCACTTAACTATACTCTGAAAGAAAGACGTTATTTATTAACTCGTTTTCTTTGTGTTATTATTTGAACGAAACTTCGCTGAATAATTTATTTTGCAAAGAATTAGAATTCTATGTTGATATGAACTTGGTAGCCTTTTCCAAATGAAGAGCAATGAACGTGACCAAATATTTTAATTTTGACAATAAAGTTTACTTTTAAGTTTAAGTAAATAATTGTTGCCGACCAAAACGTTGCTTAGAAAAGACTCTTTTTGGGAGTTACAGTTAACTAAAATCAGAATGTTATGCGATTTTGCGTTTTGTGATTTGTTTTTGTGGATTTCAAACACGAAGAATACATTCCATTTCGGTGTTGTAGCTTTTGGCTTTTGCTAAAAGTGTGTTGATATGCTTTTTCATTGAGTCCGTTTTTCCAAAATTACAAGAAAATATAGACTTTCGGAGAATTCCAAATTTATACGAAAATTCAATTTCTTGTAAGTAACTCTTCATGGAGAATTCCAAATTTATACGAAAATTCAATTTCTTGTAAGTAACTCTTCATGGAAGTTTTAAAAGAAATGTAAATTCTAAAAAAAATGAAACTTTCAATTAAATTAAAGTTTTTCGGAAATTTCAAATTAAAAGAGAAAATCTAAATCTTCGATGCCGAGATTTCCCCTCAAATGTCCATAAAATTTATATTTTCCAATCAACGACATACATTTTCCGAAAGCCAAAAACAGCAGCACCGAAATTGATTCTATTCAGTGTGTGGGCTTTAAATCATGGGACCTATTTAACGATCAAAAAAATATTCAAGATTACCGAAAATAAATTCGAATTTTCAAATTGAAAAATAAGTTTTTTCGGTAGATTGTGAATTATTTTTTGGTAATTAATGATTAAATTTTATGACAAAATGAATATTTTTTTGGTAAAATTTATTTTTAGACCTTCTTCGAAAAGGTCTCTTATGCGTTTACCACGACGTTTGTAACCACCCCAATTTCGACCCGGGAATAGGGGGGGGGGGGCATCGATCATGTTCCTTAGGTGACGAATCAACAATAAAAACAATGTCCGTCCGTCCGACATAACTCGAGTAAATCTATTCCGATTTTCATTATTTTTTTTTTGTTTGAAAGATCTAGGCATGGCCGACAATTTATGAAGAAACTTTTTTGGATTTAAGTCCTTGGACTTAGCTAGGGCGCTAAGAACGAGTCTATGCAGGGGCCACGCATGTTTTTTTGTACATAACTCGAGTAAATCTTTTCCGATTTTCATAAACTTTTTTTTGTTTGAAAGATCTTGTCAGGGCCGACAATTTTAAGAAGAAACTTTTTTGGATTTGAGTCCTTGGACTTGGCTAGGGCGCTAAGAACGAATCTATGCTAGGGCGATACGTGTTTTTTGTACATAACTCGGGTAAATCTTTTCCAATTGTCATAATTGCTTTTTTAATCGACAGGATATAGCTGGAGCACTATAAAGGAGCTTCTGCTAGCGCTCTACATGTCTTTTGTACATAACTCGAGTAAATCTCTTCCGATTTTCAAATTTTTTGTTGATCGAAAGGTCTAGGATTGTGTCCCGTTTTATAGAAGGATTTTTTTTGATTAGAAACCCTTGGACTAAGTCAGGACCCTAAAGCTGAGTTTCTACTAGGGCCCAACGTGTTCGCTTAAATAAGTACGATAAATCCTGTCTGATTTTGTTCATTCTTTTTCTATTTGAGAGGTAATCAGAGTACCGAATTATATTCAGAAACAAATTTGGACCCGGAGCTTAGGGCTGAAGTGGGCCTCAGGTCTGTCCTAAGGTCGACCCTAACCAAAAACAATTTTTTTTGCTATGTTGCAGAGTAAATTGAGGGAAACGTTTTTGTCCATGGAAGAGTATGTGTCCGAGGCATTTCCTTATGGCCCTAGGTCGATCATAAGGTCAGCCCCAGACAAAAAAATAGTTTTTCACTACGATGTAGAGAAAATGGTTTTTTGCTATGTTGTAGAAAAAATTGAGATAAACATTAAATTCCAAACTACTACAGGAGAAGACGTACTTAAAATCGCTCCGGAAAATTTCTAAGAAAAGTGTTAGTAAAGTTAGTTAGTAAATTTTAATTTTGAAAGTTAGTAAGTGGTGAACGAGTTATTTACATCGTCACATAAAAAATATAGTGAAATTTCATCGTTTTTTACGACAAAAACACATAAAACTGATTTAAAAGTTGAGTGATATTTGATTGTGTCCTAACGGATTATCGACCGGTACTTACATACTTGCATGTGGTTGCGTAAAGTTTAGCTGAAAGTAAACAAACACATGTAAATTTGGCCCTGAAAGTCACTAGCGTAAGAAAAATAGACTTGGTGGTTCCGTTAAAGATTTTGATGGTCGGAATTCACATATTCGGTCGCTTAAACAACTCGTCACAGTAGTTTTGGATGGATTTATCACTTCTTTGTGAATCACAACAAGGTCGTTGATACACGATTGTGCTTGTTAAAAACTATTGACAATTATCGCAGCAAGTGTCATATTGGCAGTGCTGCCATAACCGAGCGTTGCCAGTTACATTTCATACAGTACTAGAAGTATCAAAATTACTTGTCGGAACGGAGCGAATTTCGAAAAAGGTATCGTCACACGGACATCTCCATAGGTTTTACAGACCTATGGAGATAAAAGGTATTTGAATTCATTCTTTGATCATCAACGCAATGTCTAACATTCTGATTATTTTCGGATAAATTTCGTTATGGAAGTACCAACGGAAGATCAAGGAAATCAGACATCGCCAGGTGCATTAATACGGTGTCATCTGTGCCCATCAAACTCAGCAAAACTGTACAAAGGATCAAAGGGTTTGAAACTCCATTGCAACAGCGCCCATCCTGACAAATCACCATCAAGCAACGAAGATGTCGCAACAAGCGGAAGAGAAACTTCAAGTGTGGAACAGGATCAAGCAGATCGAGCCTCACATCCTACAATTGGGCCAACCTCATCGACAAACACTGGGCCTAGTGCATCAAACCAACAAGAATTAACTGATCAGGATCGGATGAAAGAGCTGCTACTGTTTATCCAAACTGTAAGGGCCCACACGACCGTCCTCAAAAGAATTCCAAAAGCTGCACGAATACAAGCCGCCATAGAATTTTCCATTTTAATCAACGCATGCATACAACGGAATGCCACCTTTATGACCTGGACGCACCTATTCACATTCTCGTATGTTGCCTTGAAATCACCTGACCAAAATAAACAAACAAAGAGCTTATCCATCGCAACAATTGTTAAACGAAACCTGGAACTATGGTCAAAACTTAAGCGACTGCCGTTTGATGAATTCACAGAAAACGTTCAGGCGAATCTACAGCGACGGAAAAAATCAAAAACGTCCAAGGACGCAGAGTCAATTCGTATCAAACTAGTCCAAGCTAAGCTCAGCGACGGTGACATTAGTGGTGCAATCCGTATTTTATCATCGAACGATTCGATCGCCTCCGTTAACCTAGAGAACTATCACAAGCTACTCGACAGGCACCCAGAGCCAAATTTACCTAATGAATCAAACATCGACACAACTATCGAAATTCAGCCAGTCACACCAACAGAATCTATAAAATCAATTTTCGGCTTCGCAGCGGGTAGCTCGGGTGGAATGGACGGAATTAGGCCCCAGCGTCTCAAGGATCTTGTGGGAAAGGAAACGGGCGATCACGGAGATAGGGTTCTGGAATCTCTGAGCAGCTTCTCAGATTTCTGTTTGAACGCAAAGGTGCCGACGCATGTTACGCATTTTTTATATGGAGCGACACTTTGTGGACTGAACAAAAAAGATAACAGCATTAGACCTATCGCAATCGGCAACACGCTCAGGAGATTGGTGGCAAGAACGGCTACTGCTAGAAATGCGAAACAAACCGGGAACAATCTTCGTCCCAAGCAACTCGGATATGGCGCACGCGGTGGATGCGAAGCTGGTGTCCATGCAGCTCGACATTTCATCAATTATCAGCACCCTGCGACTAAAGTTTTTCTCAAGCTCGACTACAAAAATGCATACAACAAAATTGAACGACGTCCAATGCTCCAAGCCACCAACGAAAAATGCCCGGAATTATTCC
>CM055406.1:93565580-93591920 GCA_029228625.1 Pseudolycoriella hygida
AATTACTAAATTTTCATTAAGAGAAAAAATGGTTCACGCTAGGGGATTGAACTCCCGACCTCCGAGATACCAGTCCAACGACTTCCCTATGTGACAACCTATGTGTTGTGAATTTCAAAGCAGTGATGTGAATTTAACTTTAAATAACAAAGTTAGCGTGTTATGAAGGAAAAAGAAAACCTAGAATTATATACATCCAGATGACTCATTCGATGCATTCATCTTCATTGAACCTGTGAAATTTTAATCTTCGTATAATAAAATCAATTTCTCGAAAATCCGCTAAAAATTACTCAAGTTATCGACAAATTAAAAAAACAGGGAAAACTTGTTTTGAAAATTACTACCAGAGGACTACGTCGATAGTATCCATCCTTCAACTCAAGCTGAGGAATGTTAATCTTCGTCGAATAAACCTAATTTCTCATAAATCCCCTCAAAATTGTTGAAGTTATCCTGATATTAAAAAAACGTAAAAAATTCTTTTGGGAATAACTACCAGACTATAACTTCTTTTTTAACCATTAAGGCACTCGACCTCAAAAAACATAGTCTTCGTCCAATAAAAAACAGTTTTTGAAAATCGGTCCATAATTACCGAAGTTATCGTGCCAATAAAAAAACAGAAAAATATTCCTTTGGGAATAACTACCAGATAATAACTTCTATTGTACCCATCTACGAACTTGACCTGAGGAATTCATGTCTTCATCGAATAAAAAATAGTTTTTAAAAATCCGTTAAGATTTGCTCAAGTTATCGTGATATCAAGATCATAGACCACAATTCTTCTAAGAATTACTCCCAGATAATTACTCACATATTATCCATCTGCGAACTTGACCTGAGGAATTCTAATCTGCGCCGATAGAAATCAAATATGCAAAAATCGATTTAGAAATACTCAAGTTATCGTGATATCAAGCGTTGCAGACATTTCAGTATTTTATGTTTTTGGTCAATATATCATACATTTTATCAAATATAGTCATAGTGAACTACGGACGTATTTTATTTCGTAAGACCCAAGACTTTCAGTCAAGGGAATAATGTTTTATTAAGCGAAAAAAAGGCTACTCAGCCGGAAAAAAATATAAAAAAATATGCTTAAAATATGCTAAATAATCTAATCACTGTGAACATAATAATGAAGTTATATTCACTGCAATTACTAATTATAAACCTCTAATGTCCGTCTGTTTATCTATTTATTTATGTGTCTATTTATGTTCCCTTGACGTTAGTCCGTGCGTCCGTGTCCGTGTGTCCGCGTCCGTGTCCGTGTCCGCGTGTCCGTGTCCGTGTCCGCGTCCGTGTGTCCGCGTCTGTACGTCCGCGTCCGTGTGTCCGCGTCCGTGTGTCCGCGTCCGTGTGTCCGCGTCTGTGTGTCCGCGTCTGTGTGTCCGCGTCTGTGTGTCCGCGTCTGTGTGTCCGCGTCTGTGTGTCCGCGTCCGTCCGTGTGTCCACGTCCGTGTGTCCGCGTCCGTGTCCGTGTGTCCGCGTCCGTGTGTCCGTGTCCGTGTGTCCACGTCCGTGTGTCCGCGTCCGTGTGTCCGCGTCCGCGTGTCTGCGTCCGTGAGTCTTTAGATACCAATCCAAGTTGTAATTATAATCTTTATCATTGCAGCGTAGACTCGAAAAGTTGTCAGCAATTGCCAGAAATTCTCAGATCATTTTTGTCCATAGTAGCATAGGTCGAAGAGCTCGCCTTACAAAACTTACAAAACTACTGATATCACAACAAAAAAACTTCTTCGAAGGTAAGGTGTAGTGCAGTAAGTAAGTTCACTTTCAAAATTATTGATATCGTCACAGGTGACGCTTTCGCTGATAAGGCAAAAACATTTGTTTGAATAGAATGTTAGCTTGTGGTCAAAGTTTTATTGTTAAAAAAATTTGCACCCCCTTTTTTTAAAAAAAATTACGTTGTGTTCAAAAAATTACAACACAAATGCCAGACCCAACGGCGAAATAATTTTTCTATACTTTCAGTTTTTACACTGCAGAAATATAAATCTTCTTTCTTTTTGCGAAAATTGCTAAACATAAATTTATACTGTAACGCGTGAAAACTGAAATCGTTGAAAAATTATTACGCTGGTGGGTCTGGTATTTGTGTTGTAATTTTTTTTGTAATCTCGTTTTAAAAAAAGTGGTGCCAATTTTGTTAAGAATAAAACTATGACCACAAGCTAACATTCCATTTACACAAATGTTTGCGCCTTTCAAGCGAAAGCGTCACGTCTACCAGTGCTGGCGTGGCTACCAAAAGGCCCTGCGGCGAAATCTGAAAAAGCCCATATCTTCGGGCGCTGTTTTCGCAAACAAATGGAATTCAATGAAGTCAAAAACAGGCAGGCGAAGTTTGTCAGTGTTCGAGGACAATGGAGGAACGCTTAATTGCAGCAGACACAATTTTTTGACCTTAAAGATCCTTTATGTAGGAATTTTAATAATTGAATCATTTCGTATGACGCGGCAGGCGACAACTTGTGGGCTCTTCGGCAGTTTTTAAACAAAATCGAGTTTTTTTTTTAGTGCCGCAGCTGAAAATTTTGAAAATTTGGATTCGTTTTTCTTATTTTCAGCCTCAGTTTGGGTCCAATGGATTTACCCTTCTCCGAATTTGCAAGAAAAAATTTGTCCGTCCGTCTGACTGTCGACACGATATTTCGAGTCAATCTTGTCCGATTTCCAAAAGTATATTTTCCCTGAAAGTTGTGATCAAAATAAGTGGAATCAGTCAAGAACTTTCGTAGTAAAGAACTAAAAAGTAGTCGAAAATGTGATATAATGAAGGCCGGTGAAACTTTTTGGCTTATATCTCCGCGATTTACGAGTAGCCTTTCGAGGTTTTGAAATGAAAGATACAAACTTCAAAAAACAAAAAAAAGTTGATTAAATCAACTCACTGGTACATATAAATAATTTTTGGTGCGATATAGATGCGGTCAAAGGCTCAAGAGAAAAAGAGTAGGACCGAAGCCTCTACTGAGCGTCCCAAGTCGGTCCTAAGGTCGGCCAAAGTTAAAAAAAAACTTTATTTGCTACGTTTTAGAGAAAGATGCGGGGAACATTTTCATCCACGGAAGTATGGGCTTAAGGCCACTCCTTAGTGCCCTGAACAGTGCGTTACTAGACAAGGGTTTTTCAATTTGTCATTTTGGCGATTTTCAATGTAATCTAAGACTTCAATTCAATAAAATTGCAAAGCATTCCTCGACACTCTATGGAAGTTTAGCGTTTGTTTTAATATGCAGTAAGATTTTATTAACAGTTGTTCTGATACTCCCAGGTCTCTTTGCAAATACGTGCGGATCGCCTTAGCTATGTTTTTAAAATTTGTAATCTTTGCATACACAAAAGAAGGCCGGCACTGACCTCTACCGATATCAATAATTTTGTAAGTGAACTTACGGGCTGCGTCACACTTTACCTTCGAAGAAGTGTTTTTGGTGTTATAAATTAATTTAACTAATATAAATAAAATCCTTTTTGTTTCACAAACTTAGCTTACAACAACAATTATGAATGCTTCGTCATATGCAGAAACCGGATCAGGACTTAACTTTACTTTACTAAGGAAGCAATGTGGCAATTCTCTCCCTTTACATTGCAAGGGAATGATTTGATATGGAGACCAATTGCACCTATACAAAGTTCAAAAGATTTTAGGGGTTCCAGAGCCAAACTGCATGGAAAAATAACCTTGTCAAAAAAAGGTGATTTTTTTTCTGTAGAGCAGGTACAAAAACTTTGTTGGCTAGTGTTGCAGGCATCGGAAGAAAACTTTGTTTCGAATTCAGTTAGGCTATCGATTAGAAATAGCTGTAGATTAGAAATTTTTAGACCCGTACGAAGTACGAAGGTCTGATGCGTTTACTACCACGTTTGTTACATTGCGAACGCGAACCCGGGAGTAAGGGGGAAACTTTTTTTGTTGCATCCAGATGACAAATCAGCGAAAAAAACAATGTCCGACTGTCTGTCTGTCGGTCTGTCGGTCTGTCGGTCTGTCTGTCTGTCTGTCTATCCGTCAACACAATAACTTGAGTAAATCTTGACCGATTTTCAAAAACTTTTTTTTTTCTTAAAGGTAGTCGAAAAATAATTTATGGGATTGAATCTGGGCACTGTCGGCCAAACGGCCACCGAGCTAGGGCCGTTTAAGTGGTTTTTGGTCTTTTGCACATAACTCGAGTAAATCTTTTGTGATTTTCATAAATTTTTTTGCTTGAAAGATCTGGGCATAGCCGACAATTTATGGAAGAAACTTTTTTTAATTTGAGCTCTTGGACTTAGCTAGGGCACTAAAAACGAGTCTCTGCTAGGGCTCTATGTGTTTTTGTACATAACTCGAGTAAATCTTTATCGATTTTCAAAATTTTTTTTTGTTTGAAAGATCTGGGCATGACCGACAATTTCTGGAAGAAACATTTTTCGATTTGAGTCTTTGGACTTAGCTAGGGCACTAAAAAAGAGTATTTGTTAGGGCCCTACGTGTTTTTTGAACATAACTCGAGTAAATCTCTTCCGATTTTCAAAAACTTTTTTTGTTTCAAAGATCTCGGCAAGGGCGACAATTTATAGAAGAATTTTTGCCTGAGCTTAGGGCTCAAGTGGGCCTCATGTCGGTCCTAACGTCGGATCTAGCTAAAAAAATTTTTTTTGTTATGCTGCAGAGCAAATTGAGGGAAACATTTTAGTCTATGGAAGTATGAGTCCGAGTCCTAGGTCAGTATGAAGGTCGGCCCTAGCCCAAAAAATAGTTTTTTGCTATGTTGTTTTTCTCTATTTGGAGGTCAATTTTGTGCGTTCGGAGAATTTTTTTTACACCGTTACTTCAAACGGGTTTTTCAATATTGCCCTACGGGCAATTTCCAATAAACTCTAATGTGAACGCAATATTTACTTAAATACGTTCCAGTCTTTTCGTAACATCAACTCTGTTTGCCGCATCTATTCTGATACGTAGAGTCGCTTCATATGTTTTATATGAAATTGACGTCATAAATTAATGTAGAGTTAAATAGTAAATTTTTGCTTATTTGTTTGTTTGAGTGCTTCAGCTGCTAACTAGTTGGTTGATAGTTTCATGTCAAAATTATAAATTTGCTAACTGTATTTACAATTCGTTTGCATCATGTATGATAAACATTAATAATCAAAGTCAAGGGAGTGTCCGCATCAATAAGATGTGACCAAGTGTCTATTTATTCGTCTATTAGTCTGTCTGTCACGATCCCGTTATTTTTGCGTTTAATTGCGTTTACACTGGCGAAGAAAAAAAAAATACTTTTTGATATGTTGTCGGGGATGGTGTGGAATATTGTTCTGAAATAAGGGAGCTATGGGTCAAGAAAGGTTCAAAATCGAAAATCGGCCAAAAGTCAGTCAAGATGTCGTCTTAGAGATTTGGTCGGGGAAGCAAAGTCTTAGCGTTTTTGTTGGCCTACAACTTTGTAGAAGAAAGTTTTTTAATCCGACTTCATACGGAGGAGCTAGGCAGCGAAAATTGTTAAAATTTTGGGGTTTCCTCACTTTGTTGTTAGGGAACTTTTGTTGTTGGGCAAAGTAGAGATAATTTTTGAATGTCAATCGATAGTGGAGGCTTAGAGCAACAAATTTGCTGAACAATGTTGGGTGAAAAAGTTTCATACTACCGAGCTATAGGTCATTATTTGGCGATTTTGTCCAGAGCTGGAGCACTTACTAACCAATATCTCGGCCGGTAGTTGCCGGAATGAGGCCAGTGAGGTGTCAAATGAAAGGTTTCGTTAGTGTGAAGGAAATCGGTTGAGCGGTTCGGTGTCCAGGGTCGGCCAAAGGAGGCAAAAATGGACAAAAATTTGCTCTGCTACCCGAAAATTACGGAAAAATAATTTTTGATATGTTGTTGGGTATGGTGCAAAACGTCAAGAAAACATGTTTCGGGTGGGATATTGTTCTGAAATAAGGGAGCTATGGGTCAAGAAAGGGTGAAAATTGAAAATTGGCCAAAATTTAGTCAAGATGTCGTTTTAGAGATTTGGTCGGGGAAGTGTCAGAGTAGAATACATAGCAAGTGAAACGCTGAGTACGGGGAACTTGAAATACGGGGAACGTTGAATACGGGGTAAGTGGAATACGGTGAACGTTGAATATGGGGGAAGTGGAATAAGGGGGAAGTGGAATACGAGGAACGTTGCATACGGTGAACGTGGAATACGGTGAACGTTGAATACGGGGGAAGTGGAATACGGGGAACGTTCAATACGGTGAACGTGGAATACGGGGAACGTTGCATACGGTGAACGTTGCATACGGTGAACGTGGAATGCAAGGAAAGTGGAATACGGTGAACGTTGCATACGGTGAACGTTGCATACGGTGAACGTTGCATACGGTGAACGTTGGAATACAGTGAAAGTGGAATACGGTGAACGTGGAATACGGGGAAAGTTGAATACGGGGAAAGTTGAATACGGGGAACGTTGCATACGGTGAACATGGAACAGGGGGGGAAGTGGAATACGGGGAACTTGGAATACGGGGAAAGTTGAATACAGTGAACTTTGCATACGATGAAGGTGGAATACGGTGGAAGTGGAATACGGGTGAAGTGGGAAACGGTGAACGTTGAATACGGGGGAAGTGGAATACGGGGGAAGTGGAATACGGGGGAAGTGGAATACGGGGGAAGTGGAATACGGTGTACGTTGCATACGGTGAACGTTGCATACGGTGAACGTTGCATACGGTGAACGTTGCATACGGTGAACGTTGCATACGGTGAACGTTGCATACAGTGAACGTTGCATACAGTGAACGTTGCATGCAGTGAACGTTGCATGCAGTGAACGTTGCATACGGTGAACGTGGAACATTGGGGAAGTGGTATACGGGTAACTTGGAATACGGGGAACTTGGAACACGGGGAACTTGGAATACGGGGAAAGTTGAATACGGTGAACTTTGCATACGGTGAACGTGGGATACGAGGGAAGTGGAATACGGCGGAAGTGGAAAACGGTGAACGTTGCATACGTTCCACGGAGTAAGTGGGATACGGGGAAAATGGTATAAGGGGAACTTGGAATACGGGGAAAGTTGAATATGGTGAACTTTGCATACGGTGAAAGTGGAATACGGGGGAAGTGGAATACGGTGGAAGTGGAAAACGGTGAACGTTGAATACGGGGGAAGTCGAATACGGTGGAAGTGGAAAACGGTGAACGTTGAAGACGGGGGAAGTGGAATACGGGGAAAGTGGAATACGGGGGAAGTGGAATACGGGGGATTGGAATACGAGGAAATAGAATTCGGGGAAAGTTGAATATGGCGAACTTGGAATACGGGGAACTTGGAATGCGGTGAACGCTGAATACGGGGTAAGTGGAATACGGGGTAAGTGGAATACGGGGAACGTTGCATACGTTCCACGGAGGAAGTGGAATACGGAGGAAGTGGAGTAATTTTGCGGCAAAAAAAGTATTTTGATTTATAGTACCTTTATCGCCCACTTCGATTTTAGTATTATTAGCGGTAATATCAACGAAGTGATATAATGACATGAAACATTACGCATCATTATTTAAAACGAAAAAAAATATGTTTTGGCCTGCGTAGCCCCTAGGGGCGGGGGTTTCGACTACGTAACCTACCCTTTAATGTTAAAACGAAAATGATAAAGCCTGCGTAGCCCCTAGGGGCGGGGGATCGACTAGTTATAATTATAATTGATAACCGTTACTTACGATTTTATTCCCCGCAAATATAAGTACGTTACGCTCAAGTATAAATAAAAACATTAAAAATGCCGCAATTGTATCTTTTCTTTGCGTGTAAGGACAACCACATCAAAAATATTTCAATATTTTTCTTTAGTATTCGTTTCTATTACAATAAGCCAAATCCAAAGGACTAATCCACTTCTCCAGGGTTTCTATAGCACTTTTCAGGTTCCATCAGGTTTTTTGATATTTTTCGGTTTTTCTCGACATGAGCGAAGTCATCCAGTGGAGTTTCCTAGGTTTATGAGATTCTTGTGGATTTCTCTAGCACTTTTCAACTTCAATGTGCTTTTTTGATATTTTCGGTCATTCTGGGCATGAGTGAGGTATTCAAATTGACCAAAATTTTGAGGGGTTTTTGGCGAGAGATAAACTTACAAAAGTACTGATATACGTCAAAAAACTTCTTACAGAGGAGGCGTGACGCAAGTCTTCATTTCTGCTTACAACAGTTGTGAAATCAGGAAAGGGTGACGCATTGAGCATCTAAGTTAAGAGCACATTGCAAAAAAATAAACTGTCAAATTTGCGATGTTTTTTAAAAACAGAATCCTGCGTAAATAACTAATTATCAAAATTAAAGCTCATATACTGTGAGAGGACGACTGTTACACGAATAGCAGATGAATCAAATTTCAAAAAGTTTGAGTATGAAGGTAGAAAGTTGCTTTGAAAATCATCGCATTCCAAGTAAGGTTGCGATGTTATTTCACAGCAAATTTGTACCTTGATACTTAAACTTTTTGAATTATGACTCATCTATTGTTCGTGTAAGAGTCATCCTCTCACAGTACATGAACTATAATTTTAAATAATTTGTTATTTACGCAGGATTCTCTTCTAAAAAACATCGCAAATTTGACAGTTCACATTTTTGCGATGTGCTCTTAAAACGATTTTCTTCCAGTTACAAAAGTTCTGAAATCGGAGGAAGGTGACGCATTCAGCTTCGATACGCAAACAAATTAAAACGAAGTTACCTTGTGTTTTTAAAAAATTGCGTCACAAATGCCAGATCCTACAAAGAAATAATATTTCTATGCTTTCAGCTTTTACACTGCAAAAATTTGACTTTTACTTCTTTTCGTGAAGATTGTACTGTTCAAATTGATTGTTGAAAAATTATTACGCTGGTGGTTCTGGCATTTGTGACGCAATTTTTTAAAAACACAACGTAGTATAAATAGTTTTATACGTTCAGCGCTTAAACGCACTTTATTTGATCGCAAACAGAACACACGTTCTGTTTTCATATAAACGCGTCATCTATGTAACTTTACAGTTCTACTATAAAACTTATATACTTTTGCACTTCGAGTATAAAGCTCATACATTGGTATATGTGGTGATATTTATAAATAAATTGGAAAGTTCGTTTTATGTGCGCGAAACACATAAAATCACTGAATAATAATCTGATCATTATTTACTAGTTTTGCTTTTTGTGGTTCTACTTTTTTTTGAGATCCTTTCATTACCGGAAAGTTTTACTGTGCCAGTGGTAAGCTGTGCGACAAATCCAGTGCCATCTATGAGATGTAACTAGGAGCGAAACTAGTAGGAGTAGAATACCGGTTCTCCCAAGAATGCTTTTTCCGGTAAGCCGTACGATGGCACTACACTCAACTTCACTTGACTTGAACGATTCAAACAGTTTTGTTTTGTTTACAAATATAACAATCGGTACAAATCCGTTTGCGGTTGAGTTTCGAACCAACGCACTGGCAACTCAATCTCGTAGTAGCAAGCAGACGTGTTATCCACAACGCTATCGAGTAAAATTATAATTAAATTGCATTGGAAATTGCGCAAAAGGCAATATTGAAAAATTCGTCACTCACGGTGCTGCTGAAAGAGAAAAAAGTTTTTTTGAAAAGGCACCCAAAAATTTGTTGTGGTTTTCGAAAAAGGGACTCCAATAGAGTTCAAAACAGGTTTCACTTGATTCCGATCAGATCCTTCCGCATGTACCTATACGAGATTTTCGATTTTTTTTCCTTCCGTAGGGCTGATTTTTAAAAAAAAATTTTCGATTTTTTCTGGTTTTTCCTATTGAAAAGTTTTTTATATTTGAGAAACTTAGAAAAAATTGTTTTTGGAATTTTTCGGAAAGGGTCTAGAGATCGCGCAATCGCAAAATGTGCTTTTTTCGTCATTTTGGAGCGTTTTCGGCCACTAACTCTCACAAGATCAATCAAATCGGCTTTATGATATTTTTAATGGAAAGCCACATTAATTTCCTTTCCAACGACGCCCCACACGAGACATTTGATAAAGAATTGGATTTTCAGCGTCGATTACAATTGCTGATTTTTGCTACTTTTCAGTCACATGGTGGGCTTTGGTGGGAAACTTCAAGAATTTATTTTTCCTAGAAAGCATAGTCCATAACCTTTCCGACGACGCGACACCCCACTTGAGAAATGTGTTGAAAAATTGAATTTACGACGGCCATTTGAGAGGAGGTGATGGCCAGAGCAGCGAAATAGTCGGAAAAATTACAATTGGATCATATTTCCCCAGAACCCTGAAACACGGGTTCGCTTAAATTTAATTCTCTATAACTTCGCCTATGGAACCAACTTTCTAACTCTCATAGTTCTGGAGATCTGGGTCATCCTGACCAATTATGGAAGTGGCCTGGTAGGATTGGACCATATTTCTCCAAAACCCTGAAACACGTGTTCGCTTAAATTTAATTCCCTACAACTTTGCCTTTGACAGTAAATCTCCATATTGCATAGTTAAGGAAATATAGACGAAAAACTGTTTTCGAATATGGCCAAGAATCTCCATTTCGTTCATTCCATTGGTCCCAGTGCCCACACCCCTGAAGCGATTTCCACAAATTTTTTTCCCAGTTTCGTGACATCAAATGCTTTCATTTTACATCAAAATGAGGAATATCCGGGCTATACTTGCTGAGATATTTGCGAAAAAGCTTCACCGACCCTCGAAAAACCATGTTTTTGGTCACTTCCTCGATCATATCTCCGGAACTACTTGATCGATTTTGCTCATCTTCGAACTTGAGTCATGGAAGGCATGTACCTTTGAAAAAAACTTTAGGCTGATCGGTTGAGCCGTTTGGAAAAAAAAGTGGAGACGGACAGACAGACGGACATTTTTTTGATTGCTGATTCGTCATCTCTAGACGATAATAAATGCATCCCCCCTCCCACCTCGATCTACCTCAAGTTACAATAAAATTGTTTGTAGTAAACGTATAGGACCTTTGTACTTCATACGGGTCCAAAAACTCGAACGTTTCTAAATAAATATTGCCTTAACTTCTACATATATGAAACAAACACATTTTCAAAAAAAACATTTTTTGGGCTCGGGCTGACCTTGGGAAAGAGTTGTATTGACAAGAAAGTCCGACACTGCTCAATATAATATAAAAGCCAAAATGTCATTGCACCTCACTGCAATGCGTCTGGATTCACCTCACTGCACTTTGGTGCACCTGCCTGCATTTCGGTGCACATTGTTGTACTTGACTGCACATTGGTGTACCTGACTGCATATTGGTGTACCTGACTACACTTTGGTGGTAAATTGCACACAAACCTAGTGCCATCTATGATGTAGCTGCGTTATATTGGCATCCGTGATACTTTCATGCAAAAATGTTGCTGCGCATTCTTTCGTTTCTATACAATTTCACTTTGAAGGCAACTTAAGAAAAACAAATTTGACCCGCAAACAGCATTACGAATATAAATTCACCTCAAACTCGTGTGCCGAGAGTTTGTGGGATTTGCATGCCGTTGGATTGCAGATCGTCGTCTAAATAAAAGTCATAAAACAAATGGATATAACTAAAGTATATGGAGCACTCACTGCTTAGATTGACAGCCTCCGTGGACTTAAAAGTTCAAAATGAAATAATGATGACATTCGATTGAGCTTTTCTAAAAAAAATTCATTACGGTGACTTTCAAAATTTTACAAGTTTCTAAATTTTCACAAAGCTCTCTGATGCAGCGCTAGGCTTCCGTTTTATATTTACTGAAAGAAATCAAGATGCTGAGCGCCCCCATTGACTTGAACCAAAGTCGGCGCCCCTGCTTGTTCACATAACTCAACTAAGGCCCTGGTTCTTAAAAAGTTTATGAAACTTTGAGTATCGCTAATTTATATAGTCTTTTGACAAATGTGGAAACGTTGAGAATCTTTTTCGATTTTCATAAAAAAATTTTTGTTTGACAGATCTGAGCATGCCTGACAATTTATGGAAGAAAAAATTTTTTAATGGAGCTTCTGCACTCAGCCAGGGTCCCAAAACTGAATCTCTACTATTGTCCAACGTGTTTTTGTGCATAAATCGGGTTAATCTTATCCAATTTTCATACCCTTTTTTTTGAAAGATAGTCAAATAATTGATTACGAGATTGAATTTGGGAAAAATCGGTTGAAAACTTTCGAAGCTATGGTCAAAAAATTGGTCGAAAACCTGGTTTTTTGAAGGTTTGTGGAACTCTTTCACTTATATCTATGTGAAATTAGAACGGAAAGCGCTATGGAAGGTTTTAAATAAAAGGTATCGACATCAGAAAATCAAGAAAGTTAAATTATAGAAAATCTGTTAAGTTGTTCGGGCTGTAGTGTCATTAGTGTGGGCCAAACTCACGTCACGCGACTCTGCACGATATTTGGTCGTTTTTCGTGAATATTTCTTTAATTATGAGGTTTTCTGTGTAGTGTTTTAAAGTAAAAAGAGACGAACTTTTTTGTATGGAAGTGTGGTCAGAGGCCTCTCCGTAGCGCTCTAGGTCAGTTCTAAGATCGGTCCTAGTACGAAAAAAAGTTTTTTTTGTGTGAAAAAATTTGTTTTTAATTTTTTCTTCAGACTTTTTGTGGAAATTTCTTTTTAAATTTTAGGCTTTTTTAGGGATTTGGAGAGGGTTTTTGCCCCGTTGCTTCGGACGGGTTTTTCAATGTTGCCCTTTCGGCAATCTCCAATCCATAAGGACTTAATTGAACATACTTAAGTGTTAAGCCAATATTTACTTAGATACGTTCGAGTCTTTTTGCAACATCTATTCTGTTTGTCACATCTATTCTGATACGTACGGGTCCCTTGCATATGTTTTGATTACCTTTCAGGAAAAAAAAATAAAAAATTTGATAGAAAATTGGTCAAGTTTTACTCGAGTTATCGTGTTGACAGACAGACGGACGAACGTGCAATTTTTTTTTTGCAGACTTCTCTTAGTTAGACGGGTAGACCCCAAAACGAAAAACTCATCAACTCCCGAGTTACTGTCCGGCTGGTTACAAACGTCGTGATAAACGCTATATTTCGTACTGGTTTCGTACTGGAAGTATTTCGTACTGGTCTCAGTTTTTACAGTACAAAGGAACAAACGCCGGCATTACCCTCTAAAAATAAGTGCCACCAAGAATATCGACGGTACATACGTATGGGTAGGCGAATGTGGTAAGTATCCTCCCAATGGGCCTAAAAATTCGAAACTTTAATGAAACAACTTGATACGTTTGCCAAAATTTAACTTCATTTCGAAAAACCTCAACAACAACAAAATGCAAAAAAACTCGCCCGACAGCAAAAACTTAAACAGAGAATCCAATGATTTCCGATCTGGACTTGTCTTAAATTAAGTCTTCGTAATTGATTTCCAAACAGAGTAACCAAAATAGGTCGTTAAGCAGCAATTCGTCAACATTCCTGCGATGTACAATCCGAGTATCAACCAATAAGTCGGCGTTAGCATATTAAACATGTTAAGAATCCATGGCACAGTATAGACGATTAAATTCGTCAGCAAACTTTGGTAAAAAATGTACTCAGTCTTACCAGTTGCAAGAAAGAAACTGTGGACAACATCGTTATACGTAAATATTACAAAGACCCAGCCAATGTTATGGTACATGCGTTTCGAGATGAGAGCCACGTTTTCATTAGATTTGCTGAAAAACGATGCTAAGCTTGACCAAGTCGTTGCGGTGAAAATTATCATCAAAAGAGTCCAAGCTATCAAACAAATTCCGCTTTCTTTAGCTACTTCCTTAAGGGTAGTCCTCGAACTGCTATGTCCGATTCGTACGCGAACATAATTGGCAACGACGAACGCTGGCAGCAATGCAATCCCCCAAATAATTCCGTTAAATAGACTCCACGCTGCTGCTTCATCTTCTCCCAAGTGATTGATGAATGTGAGTGTGACGAAGAAATAAAAAAAATTTCTCACAATTGAGTCGGCAAAATTGCCCCATGAAACCTTGAAAAATCCTCTGAAATTGTTTTTCAAATCATCGATGGCTGATGTTGTCGTGAAAAATGCTATCGGTCCCATTTTCTCAACGACTAAAACAAAACCCATGCTTACAACCATTGTAACGGTACTTTGTACGACAGTATATGTGCCAAGGTCGTGAACACCACAATGAAGGGAAAATGGTTGCCTACCAAAGGTCAAGAAGTTCATAAAAAATGACGTGAAGGCAATCACGACTTGAGCGACCATTAGCCATCTGCTGGTCGAAATAAGCAGGTAGTTGGTGAAAGCCGTTGTGAAAAGCGAGGGGATGAAACTGAACGCACTTGTGTATAAGAAATTGGATGGGGCTTTGGCTATCGTTTCTGGGGTGTCGATAAGTTCCACAAACTGATGTACAAATAAACGCACAGTAACTGTGAGCAAAAGTCCAGCACAGAGTAGTACAAGTAGCGACAATTTGAATGCAGAAATCGCCATGTGCAAATTACTCCTGTAGTGAACACCGACAAAATGAAAAAGACTGTTGCCGACACCTTCTTGAATTACCTTCAGTATGATGCTAACGAACATAAATTGAGATGAAACGGCAAGTCCAGAAGCTTCTGCAATATTTCCTGTGAAGAACAGGGGAATTGTTACGTTGGCCATTGCAGGAATCATGGCTGAAACAATAAAATTTACAAAAATTGTTGATGGGAAAAGAATTTTGACTAAACCTTGGGATTCTTTTATAAGCCGCCGGATAGGCGATGCGGGTGAAAATGAATCTCTTTTCGTTGAAGACGAAATTGGTTTGCCAGCATCTGTCTCTTCCATCATTTATTCAATTTAAAAATGTAAATAAAAACGATTCCCTCGTACTGTACTTGTAAAATGTCTGAAACGCATTTTTCTGTGCATTGCACATCGGAGAGTCACGTTATAACTAAATGTTATCTGAACAAACACAAGATTATGAAGACCTTACATAACTGAATGATTAAAATAGAACGCCATTACAACGCCAACACAAAATATGAAACAATGTTTCCTTAAGTGTTTTCAAAAAGAAAAATGCAAGCAAAGACCCGTACGTTCAGTTCTATGGTAATGTCGAAAACCCTCCCGAAATGTAGACATTGAAACTGACCTTGCGTCCTCTAAAACATATTCACAATTAATTTTTAAGTTCTATACCGACTCAAGACCGAATTCGGACCCTAACAAGGACTCTGTGGTTCCACAAAATATTCAACTAAACGTTCTGTAGAATTTTGCCTTTGGAAGCAACACTCTCTGCTTAAGGAAATGTTCATGAAAACAACGATAGAGTTGGTCGAATCAAGTCCTAGAACCCGAATGAAATCATTTCCACAATATTCAGTCTTCTAAGTTCCACATCTTTTACTTGGCACCCTCAGTTTCGGTGCTATACTTGTCGATACATACGAGAAAATTTCAACGACGACCCTAAAGAAAGATTGGTTTCGGACACTTTACCGGACCGACTCATGCATTTTTCTTATCTTTGCACTTGCACTGTGGCAGACCTGTACTTTTGAGGGTGGAGGACGATGATATGAACAGTCCACAAAAATGTATGTGAGCGGAGATTGGCCGACAATCGGTGCATCACTCTTGCTCCGGTATCGCTCTAACCCACGTTACAAGCTTTTAAACGAACCTATGAGGCCCTTTTCTAAGAATTAGATTTAACACGATCATATGGATGTACGATGGATTAAGGATCGAGACTGGCATAGCCCACAAAAGTTCTCAGTTTGCCTTATGTACAAAAAGCTTTTTAAGTAAACGTTTTTTAACAATCTTTGTAAAAACGATGTTTTTCTAGCGCTGTTTTGTTATAAAAACTTCTTATTGTCAAAAGTACCTAAGTAGCTGTCTCGGTTGTATTCGTTAACCAATTTTTTTAGCGTAGCTAACGCTAACGCTAATTGGAAAAAATATTAGCGAAACCAACGCTAATCGTTGATAATAAAAAAATTAGCGCGCTAATAGCGGTACAACATAAGAATTTCTAGGTTTTTCAAAAGCTCGTAACTTGTGACAGCAAATTGGCATTTTTTATAATAATACACCGATTCGCTTGCTGGTCCGCCTTAGTCACATTTACGAAGTCACATTTATTCACTGTATTAGTGAAATGTGAAAACAAAAAAAAAAAAAAATAAAACAGATTAAAGTTGTGAGGTTTCAAAAATAGAACACTCAACACATCTATTTCTCATGTCAAAATATTCAAATTTTCGATTGATATCGTATTAATTTGTGAGATAGCACTGATTAGATGGATTCCACACAAGATAGGGTCTTTCTATTGAGAGAGTCGTTCAATAAATTATTTTCTCTGAAAGTTTCTGTGTTTTTCATTGTGTTCTATTTCAGGCGGCAATTTTTGAATATATTTGTGAGCAACACAAAATCACATTTTATTCCTTAATTAACTCTTTATTTGAATGAAATTAAATTTTATCAGTTTTCGATGCTTAACAAAATAAAACATATTGTATACAACGACCGCCATTTCACGTACAATAAACACTCAGTAACTCAATAGCGTAGTAGATAACACGTTTGCTTGCTACTGTGAGATTGAGTTGCCAGTGCGTTGGTTCGAAACTCAACCGCAGGCGGACTTGTTCCCATTGTTAGATTTGTAAAAAAAACACACAAAGCTGACTGAATCGGTTCAAGTCATGTGAAGTTATTAGTAGTTATTGTTGCGAGGTGCCGGTATTCCATTCCTACTCAATTCGCTCCTAGTACATCTCATAGATGGCACTAGGTTTGTGTGCAGTTTACCACTGGCACAATAAAACCTTCGGTAACGAAAGGATTTCTAAAAAGAATCCATGAGCAAAGCTAGTAGACTAGTAAATAAAAAATGATCTAGTCTCTGACCCGAACGTGTTGTAACGGCGGAGTGTTTTTTTAAACACTCAGCGACTTTCGGCGAAAATATTTATAACTCTTTCTCAACAGAAACGCCTTATTGATACAAAAATATTGTGAAAAATTATAATATTTTAGCGATTAGCGAATATCGAAATTTTAACTCGCTAATTCCGGTTTTAGCAAAACGCTATTAGTGGACGATATTAGATTTTAGCTTCGCTTTTAGCGCCGCTAATACTACCCTGGTAGCTGTTTACACTCCTCTTTCATTGATTTAGCAGTTGAGCTACTTTTTTGTGCTTGCTTTGTTTTTTTAACAAATCTTTCGCTAGAAGAAAGGTCTTCTAGGTCTAAAATTTCAGACTGGGCAGCCTGGGGCCGAAAAAGTGTCTATATGAATGTCGCATGGTGGAATAAGTACGCAACTATTCACTAGTTTCGCACTCGGCACCAGGCTGCGTACTTGATAGATTTATTTTTATTTTATTTTTTTTTTATTTTTATTTGTTTAAAGACCAATTAACAGGCCAAGGCCCAATAACAAATCAGTCTGAGTACAAATTCTGAATTCATAAAACAATACTTGGTATCAAAAGAAAATATTTAAAGATTAAACATCAATTATAAATTAAGAAGTGCAAAATTAAAACGAATCGTTAGCAAAGCGAAAATTTAAGGATACGTAGAACGTTGTTCACCAGTTAAACTTATTACGAACTAATTTAATGTAAGCAGCGCTTCTAGAGTCCATGAAGTTTAGGTCCTGAAAGTAGATGTCGTGGTTTCTCTGCAACCTGTATATTGGAGAATTATGTTGATAATTTGTAGCCATTAGCGGTGGATAAAATGTCGGTGCGTGTCTCGTGGTTCTAGTAGGTCGGTGGAACGAAATACGCTGGCTAAGGGAAGAGTCTACTCGGCCGTGGATTATCTTGTGGAGCATAATTTCGTCGATTTCCAAACGCCTTGTTTCCAACGAGTGAAGTTTTAAATGTCTCAGTCTGATGTTGTACTTCGGTCTTGGATTAGCTATATTAAATTCTTTGAACTTTTTCAACTTTTTCGATGCTATTCACGTAGTAAGGATTCCAGACAGATGAGCAGTACTCAAGCCTGCTTCTGACAAGAGTGAGGAAGAGTAAGCGTAAGCTTGACTGACATGAGAAGTATTTGCCACACCGGAAGATGAAACCCAAAGTTCTGTAGGCTTTCCGTGTCATGTAGGTTACGTGATCATTAAAGGATAATTTTCGTCCATAATATATTTGATTGACAATGTAGAAGGCAGTCTGGCGCCGAACTTCCGTATTATGAATGTAGATGGTAGCAGCAGCCTCATGCCAAATTGAAACTTATGTGACATATATGATTCACCCCTGCCTACATTTTAACATAAACCGATTTGCAGCACCAGGCTGCCATCTACATTCTCAGCTCTACCACTTAAGTACGCAGCCTAGTGCTGCAAATCTTTTTTTTTTTCAAAATGTAGGCAGTAGTAAAATATATGTCAAATGAGTTGCAGTTCGTCACCAGACTGCTGCTTCCACCAACATTTATAAAACAAAAGTTTAAGCACACAGCCTATTGCCGACTTGAAATTTGTACGACGTATAGTGTTCATTATTGCCGTTACGATGACACTGATCGATTTTCGGCACCAGGCTGCCTTCTACATTGTCAATTAAATTTATCAAGCAGAGAGCCTGGTGCCGAGTTCGAAACTAGTGAACAGTTACGTACTTTTTCCACCATACAACATTGTTATAGACACTTTTACGGCACCAGGCTGCCCAGTCTGAAATGCAGACCTATCTTCTAGCGAAAGATTTGCTAAAAATCTAAGGAATCACAAAAAAAGTAGCTCAACTACTAGATTAATAAAAGTTGATTGTAAACCATTTAGTTTAGTTTAGTTTACTTTTTTGAAAATGAGACATTTTTATAACAAAACTATAGCTTGAAAAACATCGTTTTTGCAGAGATCCCTCTTAACTGTTAAACATAATGCTTCGCGGACCCGTGTGAATAATACCGTTCGATCGATAAAATTGCTCTGAATTAGTGATTTTACGTCGTTACTAAATTGTATTAGAAATTGCACAAAAGGCAATATTGAAAAAGGCCCGGGACCTTTAATCAACAAAAATCTTCTCCTTTTTCTTTGCAACACAGCAAAAAAATTGTTTTTTGGGCTTGGGATAACCTTTAGGCTGACCTTCGGGACCTACTTAGAGGACTTAGAGGAAAATTGTTTAAAGAAAAACTTTGGATTCTGGTCGGATTTGAATTTTTAGATCCGTACGAAGAACGAAGTTCTTCGAAAAGGGGTATATTGCGTTTACCCGTTTACCACGTCGCGTCGTTTGTAGCCAGTCGAATTTCTTTCTTTATTGGTCATATATGGGCGATTCCATTGGTAGGTTTGGAGGGAACCATGTGTCCTTGCTAAACCGCGCACATACGAGATTTGTGTTGTATGAAGAAAATTCCTCTATAGGTTCAATCTATAACTCCTTCATGCGAGAGAAGTCCAACCTTTGTATTCTTAGCGAGGAGACGGTTCCCTCGTAACACATTTTCCAACTTTTCAATGGAATGGCCCATATACATGCATAAGGCGATTAGCCTTTTAATTTCGACCCGGGAGGTGGTTCCCTTCTCGTTTCAGAGTCTAAGTAATAGAAAAAATGTAAAAAAAAATTTGTCCGTCCGTCTGTCAACACGAAAGGTAATCGAAAAATTTTTTTGGGATTGAATCTGGGCACTTCCGGCCTAAGGGCCGCCAAGCTAGGGCCGTTTAAGTGCTTTTTGGTCTTTTGCTCATAACTTGAGTAAATCTTTTCCGATTTTGATAATTTTTTTGTTTAAAAGGATGCCCAGACCTTTTAACAAAAAAATTATCAAGATTTATGGAAGAAACTTTTTTGATTTTGAGCTTTACAACTCAGCCAGAGACATAAAACTGAGTCTCTACTAGGGCCAAACGTGTTTTTTCCACATAAATCGGGTAAATCTTATCTGATTTTCAAGAACTTTTTTTTTCTGAAAGACAATAAAAAAATTAATAACGAAGTTGAGTGGAAGTTTTTGACTTATATCTCTGCGAAATTAGAACGGAAATCGCTCTTTAAGGTTTTGAATGAAAGATATGGACATCAGAAAATCACCAAAATTAAAATAGTGGAAATCTGTTGAGTGGTTTGGGCTCTAGTCTCCTTAGTGTAGGCCAAACTCACGCTACGCGACCCTACACGATATTTGGTTGTTTTTCGTGAATTCCTTTAATGATCAGATTTTTCGTGCAGCATTGTAGAGAAAAAATAGAAGACTTTCTTGTCTATGGAAGTATGGGTCAGAGGCCTCTCCTGAGCGCTTTAGGTCTTTTCTAAATTATGGAGTCATTTTAAGGGATTGGAGAAGTTTTTAGCGCCGCTGCAATTTACCGTCCAATCGCATATACTTAAGAGTTCAGGCAACAGATACGTTCGATTCTTTTTACAACATCTATTCTGTTTGCCATATCTATTCTGATACGTATGGGTCATGTCGCTGTAACCCCGACACCGCAATTCTTTTGCGTAAGGTGTTAAAAGCAAAGGGGCTATTTAAGGGCTGAAAGGGGCTGCAAGTCCAACATTAATGGCTCTTATAGATTTCGAGTCCTTAATGCCTAGTTGGGTCGAAACATGTCAAACGTGTTTTCTACTATATTGGAATAATTTCTAGACTATTCTATCAGTCATTCTAAAGGGGTTGTTTAAGGGCTGACGATTGAGACCAACCTTAAATTAAGGGCTGGTCTCTGACCAAAGTTATTCTGCTTTTCGTCATGAAAGCATGTCGAAATCGACCATTTCGGCTATAGGCAAAATTTATTCAACTCAAAATGCAATCGACCCTTAGGGAGATATTAAGGGCTGATTATTGAAACCAACCTTGAGCTAAGGGTTGTTCTCTAATCTCTGATTTTTACACGAAAAAAGACACTACATTGTTGGGTGACTACTTGAGCTGAAAATTCATTTCAGCGAAAAAACGTTTTCATCTAAAATGGCTAGAGGTGTGCGGGCCGCCCGAAACTCGAAAAAAACCCGACCCGAACCCGAATGAATTTGAAGGGTCGGGTCGGGTTTTTTATTTTCGCTTTTTTGTCGGGTCGGGTCGGGTTTTCGGTTTTCGTTTTTTGTCGGGTCGGGTCGGGTTTGATGACTTCAACTGACCAAACCCGCCCCGAACCGAAAAAATTAGTTCACATTCTGGTTTCAGGCAAATAACTCTTACTTACTTACCATATTACAATAGAAAGAGCTTTCGAAGCTTTTACTTTCAATAGCGGATGTCAGATTCTTTCTTTTTCATGAAAAAATAGGCTCACAATTTTTGTCTTAAACATAGATAAATATTTGTTTGTGACGGATTCCGAGGTCACATCTTAAAAAGTAGCAAGCATGGCTTCCTATTGAAAACGTATGAGGAATTAGGCCCAAAAAATGAACTTAACATGTTCAACTCTTTGTTTGTAATCGTAGAATGAGGTATGCTTGCTGAGATGGAAGCACGACTTTTTTACCCGTACGAACTAACGTGGCTGAGGTTGTGCGAGTCGACGATATGTTTCCGAGACTTATTCGGATTCATATTAATAAATGCCAATGAATGAATGAATGAATCCTGATACACTTTCAGTCATTATTTCTCATATGTAAATAAATTATTTTTAAAGTACTTCCAAATGAACTCGAATAACATCTAAAGACATACACAAACTGAAAATACCCACATAAAATACACTGTACGGATTATGTATCCAAAATTCAATTCCAGAGTGAACACATTATGCCATGTATTTTGAATAATGTTCATATTATCTGTGTACAAATCAAACAGCTTTCAAACAGTCTAGAGAAAATTGGTCATATTTGGAGCGTCTCAAAGTTGTGATACATATTAATGGAGTTTCCCCTAAAAACCGATAAGTCTAGAAGAAAAATGCTAAATACGAAGCAACGTTAAACAGTCGTTCCCGTGGATAGTTGCACGGGAACGAATGTTCTCTATCACTTCGCATTTATTACTTTCCTAACACACTTATCGATGTTTAACGGAAAATCGCTTAATATGTATCTGAACTTCGAATATTATTATCTGAAAAGCCCCAGGTGTGACTTACCCAGATAACACAGATCATACTTTTTAATGTGGCTGCCCACTGGATGTACATTAAATGTGCTGTTGAGAATATGTACACAAAATATACAAAAAATGTGCCTGTAAAGTGTATTTTGATATACATAAAAAGCACATTTTTTGTGCTATTAAAACTCGAAATTAGTGCACTAGATCACAAGTACACTTGTCGCACATTTTATGTGCGTAATAAGGTGTACACTATTCCTATCACATTGAATGTACCAAAAATGTGCTAGATGTAGTACATTTTCGATGTAAATAAAAGGCACATTTTTGGTGCTATTAAAGCTCGAAATTATTGCACTAGATTAAAAGTACATTTTTAGATTATGAGCTTCGCAAAATGCTTATCTTTTTAGTTCGTGAATGGATATCGCGGCTACTTTTGGTTGGGTAACATTAAAAAAAAAGTATCGAATTTTAAAAGAAAAAAAAAGAAAAATGTGTTCAAAGAAAAAAGCTAACGGGAAATCGATTTTTTATTGTTTCGTATAAAATCAATTTCAAATAACAATTAAACAATGAAGATGATACAATAATTTGAATGCAGCATCAACGTGTGCTACAGTTCGTTTTTCTCTCAGTACAAAAAAAGTACATTTAATGTACTTTCTATAATTTAACACTTTATACAAATTCAACACACCAACACATAAGTATCCTGTGGCACAATTGGTAAAGCAGTCGACTCATAATCCCGAGCGCCTTGGGTTCGAGCCTCGCAAATAGCAGAAATTTTTCGAATAAAAAAAATGAGAGCTGGAGGGCGGTAGCGATCATCAGAATAAGAAAAACTGAAATAGAAAAGTCGGAAAACTAAATTAAATTTTCCTTTCTTTTCTTACATAACATTATATATACATGATATGTGCTAGTAATTCACACTAAAAAGTACATTAAAGGTACATTAGTTGTGTATTCAAAGTGTTTTAAATGTACATTAGATGTACATGTAATTAACATTTAATGCACATTAAATGCTCTTCACGTTACCAAGAAAAGTTGTAACGGTAAGGGCGGTTTTTAATATACATTAAATGTCCTGGAACTGGAGCACATTAAATGGAATCAGCACATTTTTCGATGGCACTTTATGTACATTTCGTGGGGTCAATTGTTATCTGGGTTATAATCTATTAAATTCAAGAAACAGACAGTAGAATATCGAACTTCTTTCGGACTCGGGTTTGACTTTTTACATTTGATCGGGTTCGGGTTTGACTTTTCATTTTGGATCGGGTTCGGTTCGGGTCGGGTTTGATTTTTTATTTTGGATCGGGTTCGGTTCGGGTCGGGTTTGATTTTTTATTTTGGATCGGGCTCGGTTCGGGTCGGGATTGATTCTGTTCGGGTTCGGTTCAGGTCGGGTTAGATTTTTTATTCTGGATCGGGTTCGGTTCGGGTCGGGCTTGATTTTTTTTTAAATCGGGTTCGGTTCGGGTCGGTTTTGAATTTTTATTTTGGTTCGGGTTCGGTTCGGGTCCCGTTTGTAAAAAAAGGTCGACCCTCTAAAAATGGCGTTGTGTTGTCATGAAATCAGAATTTGCACGAAATTCCGATAAAAAAGTGATTTTCGCAAAAGTTCAATGTGAAGTTAAGTATCGTTGGGTGACTTGAGCTGAAAATTCATTTCGAAGGATTTTTTTGTCTAAAATGGCGTGTGTCTGAATTTTAGCGAAAATAACTTTTATCGGAATTTCGTGGATATTCCGATTCTATGAGCAACAAAACGACATTTTAGACGAAAAAAAAATTCCGCCAAAAAGAATTTTCACCTCAGTCACCCGACAATGTAGTGTCTTTTTTCGTGTAAATATCAGAGACCAGCCCTTAACTCAAGGGTGGTCTCAATAGTCAGCCCTTAATGTTTTCTTAAGAGTGGACTGCATTTTGAGTTGAATAAATTTTGCCTATAGCTGAAATGGTCGATGCTTTTTTGACGAAAAGTTGAATAACTTTGGTCGGAAACCAGCCCTTAATCAGCCCCTTTAGAATGACTCTGGTATTGTCTAAAAATAATACCAAAAGAGTATAAAACACATTTTGACATGTTGTTGACCCAATGAGACATTAAGGGCAGAGATTGATTCGAATGATAATAAACCGACCGTCATAAAAACACCCATAAGTGCACTTTTTTTTTAAATAATCGGTTAGCCTTTATTCAACAAAAACATTTCGTATGGGTACATACATTTCGCAATACTTCGTCGTGATTAATCGTTAGGGTAAGATTTCACATCGACCAGTCTAAGACTGTTAATTTCAATTGAGTAAGAAAAATTTGCGTTCACAACTACAGAACAACAATAAATAATTCGAGGCAAAAAACATGGCTGTTGAAAAACCTCTTTATCACTTTTCGAGAGCACTTAATGTGTGACTTGCAGCCAATTTCAGCCCTTAACTACCTCCTTTGTTTTTAACACCTTACGCAAAAGAATTACGGGGTCGGGGTTACAGCGACATGCAGCTGTCCTGCATATGTTTAATACTTTCTCTTACAGAAAATCAATTATTTTTAGAAAGAACGTAAGAGTGTAAAGTATGACATACGAATCTAAAGTTTTTCAAGTACAGTACAATAATAAAATAAAGTACTGGACGTCGCGGTGATTGGGTCACCTGATGCCTGGTGATTAGTATTGTACTATTCATAAAGGTGTTATTTAAACGTCAAGTTAAGCAAAACCATTTTGACCCATATTTCAATTACCATTATACCCATTTTCTAATCGAATTTCACATTCGTACGATCGCTAATATGTACTTTTAGTTCAGAAAACATTGACGCTAACATTAAGTTGAACAGCAAACATACAAACTGTATCATGGCCCCACGGTAGTAAGGGGCCGTGCCGCATGTCTTACACGCCAAAAAAGCGGAAGGACGCAGTACACTAAGCTAAACGACCATGAATCTCACAGTTTTCCTGTAACATCCGGAATCCCTCAGGGCAGTCATCTTGGCCCCATTTTGTTGTTACTGTTCTTCGATGACATAACTAAAGTTATAACACATTCGTCATATCTGCTATACGCCGACGATTTGAAACTATTTAAAGTAGTGAAGAATGTCAGGGACTGTTCGGCCATTCAACAGGATTTGGAGGCGATTTCGGAATGGTGTCATCGAAACTTACTACAGCTTAGTATCAACAAATGCCAAGTAATTTCATTCCATACGAATAAACACCCGATCCACTTCACCCACGAAATCGAGGGCACAACTTTGGAGAGGGTCGCAGAAATACGAGAATTGGGCATCCTACTTGATACAAGCATGAACTTCAATAGCCATATTGAATACATAATCGCCAAAGCGTACTCCATGCTTGGATTTATGAAGAGGATCTGTTATGATTTTCGAGACATCAGAGCGCTGAAAAGCATCTACTGCGCACATGTTCGATCTCATCTAGAATATGCATGTTTGGTTTGGCAGCCACATTGCAACGACAAAAAAAAATCGCCATCGAGTCGATCCAGAAAAAATTTGTCTTATATGCCCTGAGGCGAAGTATTAGACGAGACGAAAATTTTCGTTTACCATCTTACGAATCACGGTGCGAAACACTAAGAAGCGACACCCTCCGTAGAAGACGGATGAATCTAGGCACTTTATTCATTTTCGACGTTCTACATGGCCACGTTAATGCACCGGAAGTTAATTCCCATGTCGTCATTAACGCTTCAGCAAGGTCTCTACGTCATCATCAATTCTTATTTACGAGCCACCATCGAACAGACTATGGATTTCATGAACCAATAAATGAGCTATGCATGAATTTCAACAATTTTTCGCATCTTTACAACTAGGAATGAGTTTCGGAGACGAACCCGCTCAACCCCATTACCAAATGTCTTGCAACACGGACGTTATCTGATCAAATAAGTGACTTTGACTTTTCTTTTGAGTTTTCTTTTGTTGAATTTTGACTAGATCGCTTGTTCTCAAGTGTTTCGATTTTGTTTTAATTTCTTTGTTCCACTTTTTGTTTAAAACTATTGTTTTAGATTGACTTATTATTATTTTTCTACTTTTTTACTTTTTACGATTTTTTGTCAAATTCTGTCTTCGTTTGTATTTCTTTCCTATACCTTTCATTCAACTGTTAAATTATCAAAGGAGCATATTATGCCGTTGATAAATAAATAAATAAAAAATAAAAAAAAATGCATAGGAAATTTTTTCGTGGACTAAAGAACATATTATATAGGATCTCTTTGAC
>CM055406.1:93592420-93613746 GCA_029228625.1 Pseudolycoriella hygida
CCCCCCGAGCGACATACCCCCCGGAAAATATTTTTCCCGGAATCTACTCAAAATTTTAGGCCGAAATGCTCTTTTACTCATTAAAATCGGTTCAGTCAATCCGTAGATATGAATCAAACAATATTGCTATTTAGACCCGTACGAAGAACGAAGTTCTTCGAAAAGGAGTCTTATGCGTTTACCACGACGTTTGTAACCAGTCGAATTTCGACCCAGGAGTAGGGGGGAATTCCGATCATGGTCCTTATAGATCAGCAATAAAAAAAATGTCCGTTCGTCTGTCCGTCTGTCAACACGATAACTCGAGTAAAACTCAACCGATTTTCAAAAATTTTTTTTCCCTGAAAGGTATGAAAAAAATATTTCATGGAATTGAATCTGGGCGCTGTCGGTACATATCTTTTCTGATTTTTTTGTTTGAAAGACCTGGGCATAGCCGGCAATTTGTGGAAGAAACTTTTCTGAATTTGAGTCCTTGGACTTAGCTAGGGCACTAAAATCGAGTCTCTGCTAGGGCTCTATGTGTTTTTGTCCATAACTCGGGCAAATCTTTTCCGATTTTCATAAATTTTTTTTAAAAGACCTGAGCATAGCCGACAATTTATAGAACAAACTTTTTTGAATTTGAGTCCTTGGACTTAGCTGGGGCACTAAAAACGAGTCTTTGCTAGGGCTCCTTGTGTTTTTTGTATACATAACTCGAGTAAATTTTTTTCCGATTTTCAATTTTTTTTTTGAGATCTAGGCATGACCGACAGTTTCTAAAAGAAACTTTTGCCTGTGCTTAGGGCTCAAGTGGGCCATGTTGGTCCTAAGGCCGGCCCTACCAAAAAAAATAATTTTTTTGCAGAAGAAATTGAGGGAAACATTTTTGGCTATGGACTTGTGTGTCCAAGGGCTCTACTTAGCCCTAGCCCAAAAAATGTTTTTTTCTATGTTGTAGAGAAAATTGAGTAGAAATTTTTTTATATTTGGGGGTCTATTTTGTGCTTTCGGAACGGTTTTTTTACACCGTTTCTTCGGACGGATTTTTCAATATTGTCCTATCGGCAACTTCCAACACAATTTAATGTGAACGCAATATTTACTGTTCGAGTCTCTCCGTAACATTAACTCTGTTCGTCGCATCTATATTCAGATACGTACGGGTCCCTTCAAACGTTTTGTATGGAAACGGACCCAAATCGAATATTTTTAAATATTCAATTTGGTAAACCTTTCTTTGTTTGTTTGTTTGTGGCAATTTTTGGCAGGATTACCCAGATCTCCTGAACTATGAGAGCTAGAAAGTTGGTTCCAAAGGCGTGGATGTAGAGAATTAAATTTAAGCGAACAAGTGTTTCAGGGTTTTGGGGAAATATGGCTCAATCCTGGTATACGGCCACTTCCATAATTATACAGGATGAACCAAGTTTCCAGAGCTATGAGAATTAGAAAGTTGGTTCCAAAGGTGAAGTTGTAATGAATTAAATTTAAGCAAACACGTGTTTCAGGGTTTTGGGGAAATGTGGCACAATCCTGGTATATGGCCACTTCCATAATTAGGCAGGATGAACCAAATCTCCAGAACTATGAGAGTTAGAAAGTTGGTTCCAAAGACGAAGTTGTAGAGAATTAAATTTTAGCTTCGATTCGCAAAGAAAATTTTTAAACAAAATTACGTTGAGTTCAAAAACTTTCGTCACAAATGCCAGACCCACTAGCGGAATAATTTTTCAGAACTTTCAGTTTTTACACGCAAAAATTTAAATTTACCCTAAACGATGTAATAAGAAATAAAAGTCAAATTTTTGCAACGTAAAAACTGAAAAAACAGAAAAATTGTTTCGTCGTTGGGTCTGGCATTTGTGACGCAATTTTTTGAACTCAACGTAATTTTGTTTAAAATGCGTCACCCCCCTCTGATTTCGGAACTTTTTTGACTGGAAGAAAATAGTTTTACCTTAGATGCTTAATGCGTCACCCTTATCTGATTTCAGAACTTTTGTAAGCAGAAATAAAGACTTGCGTCACACCTCCTCTGGAAAAAGTTTTTTTGTGGATATCCTATCCATTCCAGATATCATATTTTTTGGTTGCAAAAACATAACACAGTCTACGAAAACGCATACAACTTGTTTGGTGAGGTTGTTACTTATCGCTATCATTCAGATGAACGCCATAACCTTCCCCGTTGTCAAAATAAACACGAATGTAATGCACTATTGCTCATGAGATTGTAGTCGAAAACGAGGAAAAAAACAAGAAAAAGTCTTTTTTCGCCATGACTCGTGTAACATATTTGAAAGAATAATTCTTCAAACGAAATAAATATTATTACAAATTTATTTCAATGTTTAAAATGTTGACGCTGCGCTGATTCTTTAGCCTTCGTGAGAGTCTACGAGCAACAAACAATCTTTATACTGATATTGATACTCGGAAAGTGCGACTACGGCAGCAATAACGTGATGCAAGTTCATGTTCGGTTCACGTCATATCGATCTCATTTTGTTGAATGTTGTTTGAAAAAGAAAACTTATTTGATAATACACTGACGGAGTCATAAGATTATGCAATTTTTTATTTCTCTACTGAAATTTAATCCTGAAATAAAAAGCTGCACAATCTTATGATTTCACGTATGTATTTAATCCTATAGGTCAAAATTCTAATCGGTCGGATAATCGCGATTTGCGAAATAAGCACGTAAATCGCTCTTCAGTTTTTTGAATGTAAATGTAATATAGAGCTCAGAAAACCATCACAGCAGTTGATGTTTTTTTATGAATATTTCTTTAATGATGAGTTATTCTTTGCTGTATTGTGTACTTGTATTATAAAGATTCCACTAACAGCCTTTTATATCCAATAACAATTGTTGTCTGGACCACCGGCTTACATGACTTCTGAACCACGTCTCAGAGTAATGCGAATGCATTGTTATGCAATTAGTACGAGAATTGTTAGGCGCCTGACTATAATCTCGCCTAAATGTAGGCTTAGATATTTCGTACACAAATTCATCTTCTATAGGATACGTCATACGATCCATTCAGCGTGTACGTGTACGTCGTTATGGGCACCAAACACACCACAACTAACCAACTTTTGAAACTTGAGGACGTTACTAATGCTCTACACTTGATAGAAAAATGTGGAATTTGTCCGTCATAGGATTTGAGCCTCGATCGTTTTGGTGGAAGGCCAATACGCTAACCACTGTGCCAGACCGTCCGTAAGGGAGGAATTTCCTTGTCATTTAGATATTATATATATATATATATATATATATATTATAATATATTATATATATTATATATAAATGACAATAATATAATATAATATATATATATATAACCTATCATCTATTGTTTTGATTGACGGCTTCAGTTAAATTTTCAAAATTTTCGATTCTCTCGTTAGGTATCTCACAAAATTATATTTTTACGTTAATTACACGGTATCACCTCCAAACTGAGTCAATGGTTTTCGTCATACTTGAGTGACAGATCGCAATTCGTTGTGATTGGTCGATCATCATCCGTCAGAATTCGCCGCACTTCAGGGGTTCCTCAAGAATCGATATTAGGCCCTCTTCTATTCATCAACGATTTGGTCGATGAATTAAAAATTTTTCGCTCAATTACCACTGAAAGCGACTGCTTACTTCTGCAGAAAGATTTGGACTTAGTGGAACAATGGTGTGCCTCAAACAATATGAGAATTAATTAAAAAAAAAAATGCGCAGTTATGTCAATCACACACAGTCACAACAAAATCGAATACCCATGCATGCTCTGCAGTAAAGTTGTTGAAAGAGTGCACTCGAAAATGGATCTTGGTGTCATAATCGACGAGAAACTATCATTTAATGAGCACGTAGACTTCATCACACGTAAATCGTATCGGTTTCTGAAATTCATTTTTCATTTTCATCATGGCACTTTACAATACCATAGTTTGAAGCAGATTGGAATATTGTTCGCCTGTTTCGAGTCCGTTCAACGACAAATAAATAAATCAAATTGAACCAGCTCAAAAGAAATTTTCGAGAATGATGTACTATGAATTTAAAATTCAGCGACAATCCTACGACAAGCGGCTCAATCATCTCAAAATGCGAGCCTAGACGACTTGAAAACGATGAGCTGATTCTATACAAAATCATTCACCATCACGTAGATACTAAATTCTGTAACGAACTGACCTACGTTCAGCGGACCAAGCCCACTAGACCCAAAGCAATTATCCAATTTAGCGTCTGCAGGAACATCATAATGAATATTTCTCTAATTTGAATATTATGGATAGCAGACTCTCATTGTCCGAAAAGCTTGTTAGAGATCATTTTTTCTATTAATATCCAACTAATTGTCATTCTTTCTGATTAATTATATATTTTGTGATTCTTATTGTTAATTAACGACGATTATACTAATTGTACCGATTGACATATTGGCTTCGGCCTGTTTGTCGATCAATAAACTATTAAAAATAAAATAAAAATAAACACGGAGCTGAAACGGCTGATTTGGACATACTTCCTAGGTGATCTGCGCAACTTCCTCATACAAAGCCTTCATTCTAGGTTCTAAGCTACTACTTAAGCTCACTAAAGCTCCCTAGAGTTTAAATATAATTGAAGATTATAAAACTGTTATTAGTTCTGAGGTATTTTAGAATATCTGGTTTTTACAGCCCCACCTTCTTACCGCGAACGTTCTTTGTTAACGGCCCCATTGGTACAGAGTCCGAGTCATACATAGTTCACATAGAATGTTAAGTTAAAATCAATCAACAAATACGCATTTCATCTTCGTAGCATTTTTATAGTTATTTTTTACCTGAAGTGATATAATCTTCGAGTAATGAATTTGTGTCATATCATGGTCGGTAAGTGCGTCACCTGATTCATCGTTGATCTCAAACCGAGAATAGAACTTCAGCATTTCCAGAAGCTGTAAAAGAATTAAAAAAAATTTTAATCTTAATTCATTTCGAGCATTTTTCAGGTTAGTTTTTTATATCATTTTTGTGTCAGATTTATCTACTGTGAAGTGAACATGATGATTGTTTATTTACTATGCTACGCAATATTTTAACATATAATACACTTAAGAATCCTACACTAAAATCAATTATCTCATTATAAATACGAGCAACGAATCATTTATATGTTACTTTATTTCCTTCGGACTATGTCTAACATCCACTCCAAACATTTATCACATTTATTTCAATTAATAACTAACGGACTAGCACATGGTTCGGCATAAATCAAAATAAATGCGAAAATTCATAAAATTAAATGGCCTTTTAATTAATTAGCTTATTTTGGGTTGCAACGTAATTCCACTGATATCTTGATGGAGTGGATACATGCGAAAGAAAACGAAATCTTAAAATATTTAACACGACCATAAGTCAAAATGTGTAATGTGTATGTATGTAGCTTTGAAAGCGAATTAATAAAAACATCGATCATCATTAATTATTGCGATATAATAGGAAGCCAGCAAATAAATACATTGCGACTGTGAAAAGAATTTTTTTTCAAACGAAATGTTAAAATATTGAATCGAATTTCCAAGGGAAGCCGTCATCAGTCATACGTACTCATCAAAAAATTCAATTAAAAAAATATTTTTGGATTCAGGTCGGCAGCTTGAAGAAAGTTCTGTGACGCTTACTTCTATTTTCAAATAATGGTGTCACATTAATGCTACTTTTGTAATTTAAAGATGAACATATGTTGCACAAATACATATAATGCGAGCAAATGTTCGATGTTAGTTCCGTTGCCGTTTTACGTCATAGCTACGAAAGTATAGTTATTAACTGCATTGGCTATGTAATTCAGTTGTAACACATCTGCGAAAGTTTGCGATATCCGAGCCAAAGGCGAGCGGTATGTTGAAAACACACCAAAAAATTTCACATATTTTCCACACGTTCGCTTTGACAACAACAAAGCGGCCATGTTTTTCGTTTAGTACGATGAGAGCGTTTCATACCTTACACAGTAACTAGATTTACATGGTTTCGTGCAGCTTATAAGTGGTTTCGTGCAGTTTACACAGTTTCGGGCAATTTTGTGGCATTTATTTTATGTATACATTGGCGATGAACCGTCAATGTAACACAACAATACCGCTCGCTATGCATTAAAAGATGTTACGCAACTCGGCAGAAATTAACTTTTTACTCAGCACGGTTTTTAAAAACGAAGCGACAATTTCTACATACTCTAAGGATGTTGCGATAAGAGACCCGTACGCATCAGAATAAATGTGGCAAACAGAAAAGATGTTGCAAAAAGGCAAGAACGATCTAAATAAATATTGCCTTCTCGCCTTCAGTGTATGTATAGAAATCGGTACGAGCTGGACAACATTAGAAGAAAAGAAAATTGCGATTCATTTTTCAGAAGACTTTTACAATAATAACTGACACGGTTCGAACATCTCATTAACTAGCTTTGTGACCACAACGATAACCCACCCTAACTCCACTAATAAGCTTTCAGGTATGTCAAACATCTCGCGCGGAATTCGTTTAACGATCTCGTCTCTCTTATCATCTTCGGTACAAGGTTCCACTCAGCCACTCCTTTCACCATCAGCGTGTTTCCATATTGATTGATGTGACGTGGAATTCTCAGTTACCTTGTTCTTGTTGAAGTTTAGATATCTAGGGGCTTTTTTGTACATGATTTTGTGAATCAGCGCTTTGTGTGTGAAAAATTTTCTAAGTGGAAAGCCAAGTAATTTGTTGACGTGCTTTCTAATACTGTCATACTTTTGGATTCCGAATGCGAATCTCACAATAGTCGAAAATGCTTTTTCCAGTACTGCTGTCGATGCAGCATCCAATCCATACGAGAAAACGGTACTACAATACTCGAAATGAGGCATGAATAACGATTTAGCCATGATTAGTCTCGTCAGCTGCGGAGTTTGTTTGAAGCGTGGCCATGCACTCCTCAGACCATTGTAAATTTTATTGCAAACATGTGAAGCTTGATCTTTCCAGTCCAGCTTCTTTTTAAATATCAATCCCAGATTCTTCACACGATCCGATATGGTATTATGAGTCCATTCAGCCACAGTGGGGGGAGGAATCTTGTATCGTTCGCGCTTATAGCAATAGCTTGTGTTTTAGACACATTCAGCAGCAGTTTGTTGACTTGAGCCCATTTTTGTATAGCTCGCAAATCTTCGTTGATTTCTTTCAGGCCTTTAATGGTGTTTTCCTGTTTAAATTACTTGTATAATTGTACATCATCAGCGAAGATATGACACACTAAATGTTTTATGGTATCAGGAATGTCGTTGATAAATAACGAAAACAGTAATGGGCCGAGTACTGTTCCTTGAGGTATTCCTCTAGCAGGGGCAGGAAGTTGGAAAATTCCCCTTCCACACACACCGTTTATGTCCGATCCAAAAGATGATCCCTTATCACAGCGGTGGCTGTGGGTTCAAAGTTGAATGTTTGTTGAAGTTTCCTCAATAAAACCTCAATAAGTGGAACATACACTGAATCGAAAGCTTTCGAAAAATCAAGCAGAAGGAGCACTGTCGTTAACTTTCTATCCATTGCTATTTTAATATCGCCCGTAATTTTCATCAATGCTGTACTTGTGCTATGCCTCGATCTGTATGCAGATTGAAATTCGTACAGGAGATCCTTTTTGTTCAGGAAATTTTTTATTTGTTACTCCAGAAGATTTTCGAAAATCTTTGACATGGATGAATGGAAGAGCAACTGGCAATAGCATCTTTAAAAATCTAAGCGATATTTTACCAAGTCCAACAGCGTTCAACTTGATCGAGCGAATAGCACAGATTACATTGTATTGAACATTGCTGAAAGGGAATTATTGAAAAGCCCGTCCCAAGCAACTGCGTAAAACACCCTTCCGGAGCACCACAATTTTCAAAAAGAAAAATTCATACAAAAGTTTTAAAGGAAATTTTCCAAAAAAAATTGTTAAAAATTATAAATTTCAACAAAAATTAAAAAAAAAAAAAAATCCCAAAGAAGCGCCTCGGACCCATACTTCCATGGACAAAAAAGTTTCCCTCATTTACTCCACAACCCACAACATATCAATAAAAATGTTTTGACTAAGATTCATGGGTTGAATGTTCATGTAGGCTAGGCGTGACATTCATGTTAATGATAATTTGCCTGATAATGAAATGTCCAAACCTGATGAGACCGTATCTGAAATTTTAAATAATTTCAAGTGTCGAGTTTCAGTTGACTCGTATTCCGTGAGCATAGAGAGTGGCTTGCTATGCTAGTTTCAGTACTAAAACATAGCTGGCGCGATGTGTCGGCGGCTATCAAAATGGCATTATCTATACCATTTCGGTCAAAAATTTACAAAATTATATTTTTTCTATAATAAAATGCAAAACTAGTAATCAACACTTTCTTTATGTATAATACCCACTAAAAGACGTTATTTACTACCGGTGAGCGCAGTGTTTTATATTCGGTTAAAAGTCAAGAAAATATGTTTGTTTACAAAAATGCGACTTTAAAAAGTGATCCAAAAGTGAAAATTAGTGCTTGAATTTAACTTGAAACCATTGTTTATTGTAAGATATCCCGATTTGAGGCCAAATTACATAGTTGGAACGAGTTTTTCTTCTAAAAATTGTTTACACCATATCACATAACCTCAACGTATTTTTGCTATTTTCATCAAGTTTATAAATGATGCTCATACTGACAACAATTTTAAAGCCCGCGTTGATAATACCTTCAACATATAAATGTAAGCAATCATCGTAATTCCGTGACATTATATTTCAAAACATGCTTTTTCCGAAAAAATATTCAAAATCGTATGAGAATTTGCCATTCAATAGCCGCCAACATAGAGCGCCACACTGTAATGATGGGAAAAGATGAAACAAAGTCCTCCCTCTATTGCTGTTTCTCAGGATCATTGTAGAGAAATTGAAGGTTTATTACAGAAAAATGATGCTAATTCTTGGATGAGACTACTTTTCCATACATCGTTTTGAATAATAAATCAAAGGGGAAAATATCATTAATATCATCAGGTCTAATTTGAATTTCATCAGAGATTGTAGGGACATCGATAAAGCTTTGTTCAAAGTTTTGGTTGATGTCAGTATACCATTCACATTGATTAAATCTGTCAATGCAGATACTGCTATTACAGGAGTAGTTACGACGAAATTTAGTGAGGGTGACATCAAAGGTGCTGCTAGATTTTTATGCTCTAATGAAGTGGTTGCTACTCAAACTTAGCAAACTGTTTCCAAGTTGAAGACCAAGCACCCAGATGGCGGAATTTTTGAGAATTTCGAAGTGGTTAGTAGTTTGTCAGCAACTACAGTTGAGGACGTTGTAAAAGCTGTTTGAAGTTTCCATCGACTTCTTCTCTTTACCACGCGGTTTACGACCTCGACATTTAAAAGATTTTACTTCTTTTATTTGCGTTGTATCTGCAAATCGTCTACTACGGGTAATAGCATCATTGGTGGACATTATTAAGTGTGGTAATGTTTTTTGGAGTTTCATTGACTGCTCTTATGAGAAATGAGGATGATTTTAGGCAGATAGAAGTAGGTATTGTTAGGGGACGCTTGACAAGTAGAATTTCCTGTTATAACATTATGGATAATAGCTTAGTTCAGAAGTTAAAGCCTGTTCAGTTGGGATTTGGTGTTCGAGGAGGGGCAGAAGCTTTGGTTCATACTGTACGTAGATTCTGTACAGCTGACCATGATGGGCCAATGGCTTTAGTTAAGTTTGACTTTAATAATGCCTTTAATATGTCATTTAGAAAGTTTATGCCCGGAATTAGCCGAGAAACATATTTTTTTTAAAATGATTCCTTCGGTTGTATGCATCAATTGTACAGCGAAGAAAAAAAATTTAAAACTTAAATTATTTAGTGAGTTCCTAAACTCAAGAAATTAGTCCTTTTGAGCTATAGAAAACTCAAGTGCCTGCTGTTAGGCTGTCGTCAGTTTGATGAATAAAGTTTTATTAGGTTGGCATCTCTCGCTCATACACGTGCTTATGTTTACAATGGACTCTTAAGCCCACGCACGTGATTGTGTCAAACTTTCTTTTGTTCTCTCACTCGACCACGTGCGTTTGTTTACCAATAAAAGCACATGCCGTGCATGTACCCACTTTGGCATTTCCAACGTTGTAATTTTTTATTGTTGGTACTATCGGAACTGATAAAAATGCTGTAAGTGAATATTTGGCGCTTTATTTTGAATCGAGATTTTAAATTAGCGTTTTAAAAGAAATGTATAAATTCATTTGTATATGCCATAGAAGAGTTTTCGCTCTAAGAAAAGCTTATTTATTTATATAAAATGATTGCAGCGATACTTTCGTTACGCATTATTACCTATGCGTCAACAAGTTTACAGACTTTCTTCAAATCTTTACTTTCTTGGTGAATCTTTGTTTTCAAATAGAGGGTTTCAGCAGGGTGATCCATACTAGGTCCTCCTGGTTTCTGCATTGACATTATGAGAATGACGCATTCTCTTTCGTCTAGGCTGACATGAATTGTTGGTATTTAGATGTGGGTAATGTTGGCGATAGGCTGTCAGCGGTATTAGAGAATATAGGAAAGTTTTAGATTTTTGTGATCTATCAGGCTTTTCATTAGGCAAAAAAACATATGAAGGGACCCGTAAGTATCAGAATAGATGCGGTAAACAGAGTTGATGTTACGAAAAGACTCGAACGTATTAAAGTAAATATTGTCTTACGTCCACATTAAATTGTATTGGAAATTGCCGATAGGGCAATATTGAATAACCCGTCCGGAGAAACGGTGAGTCGTAAACGACGAAATCAGCGCTTTAGTTTGTTAAATCTTATGAAGACGCTTTGTTTGTCATAAAGGAATTATGAAGGGTACTGTATTGGTAATATTTTACAGTTAAGTCCTCAACGTTCTGTTAAGCTAGATTGTAGTCTGTTCGCTGGTTAGGCATTTGCGAAATGTATTTTCTTGGGTTCATGTGATAATGTCCTAATTCTAATTAAATGTTGTACATGTAGAACCTTTGTTCTAGCAATAATTAAAACACTTAGAAGGTTACATTTGTATATATAAACTATTTATTGTGCGTGTTCTCGGGTCAAGTGTCGGTAATGGAATGAGTGTTAACTGATATGAGGTGTGATGAGTGAATGTTGTCAAGTAGGGGTCGAGCCACTACATACACATTCAAGATCCATACAATTTGGTAAAACAAAAATTTACCGAGGAGAAATTTATCCACAACATTGAAAATAAAACTTTATTTCCACAGTCAAATTCTCCCGACGCTCTTTGTCTCACATAAACAAAGTAGAAAATGTACGGTAATAATTTTCTTTATTAAGTAGCGATAGCTTCTTTATGTTTCACCCTTCCTGTTCGTCCGTCCGTCCCTCTGTGCATACTTCATCGGTAATTCGATGATTTGTCGTTGTTGATTTGTCATTTACGATTTGTGATTGGAATTTCACTAAACTCTATCGCTACTTTCATATACCCATTTCAATGGTTTATTAATCACTCAGTCTTTAATTATTGAATCGATTTATTTCGAATGAGAATTAAATTGCATTTCAAAAACTCTAGAGCTTTTTGTGCTAAAGAAACCAATAGTGCAGCTCATACCACAATCACAAATAAAGTTCATCTGCAAGCCATGCAAAATTTGAACACATTTGCGTTCTTTTTCGATTTGATTCATAGGCAACAAAAGTTTTCTCGAAATTTAGAGCGAATTGTATGCATTCTTTGAAGACGATACTATGAAGTATATAACGAGATGTATACGCACACGAGTGCTTGCCGATGAATATAAAAAACATATGAAGGGACACGTACACCTCAAATTATATTGGAAATTGCCGATAGGGCAATTTTGAAAAACCTGTCCGAAGAAACGGTGAGAAAAAACCTTTCTGAAAGCACAAAATTGACCCCCAAATAAAGAAAAATGTTCTCAATTTTCTCTACAACCCTCCTCCCTCTCCTCGGACACATAATTCCATATACAAAAATGCTTCCCTTAATTTGCTCTGCAAATAGAAAACAAATTTTTTTTTGTTCAATCAAAAAAAACTTTCTTCCATAAATTGTCGGTTATGCCCAGATTTTTTTAACCGACAGATCTGTGAAAGCCTAACAACTAGTAGAAGAAACTTTTTTGAGATTGTGCCCTTGGACTTACAACTGCAGCTGACTTCGTCTTGGGTATTACTTAAAATATCAAAACAAAGGAGTGTAACGTTCCTCCTTATTCCCGGGTCGAAATTTAACTGGTTACAAACGTCGTGATAAACGCAAAAGACCCCTTTTCGAAGCACTGCATCCTTCGTACGGGTCTAAAAAAAATTTCACCTGTTTAATTAAATTACTTGGTTTCGTAAATGTAAAGTAAACAGTAAGTAAATGTAAGTAATGAATAGTAGATTACAGTGGTGATTACATGAGTGATCAATTTTGTGACATGAGCCAAAAGAGGCTGTTTTTAAGCAAAAAGTTTTGAAGGCATTTTTTCCAGAGTGTAGAGTTTGCATCCCGAGCCAAAGGCGAGGCATGCATCTGCACAAGTCAAAAAACAGTTTTTTAAGCAACTTGCTTAAAAATACACGAATAAGTTTGCTAGAGTCACGCAATGATCTAGAATGGATGACTTACTAAGCACACCCCACTGTATGCTGTTTTAATCGGTGTCCTAACCGAAAACGCGTCATTGTTCCGGTCCCTAAACACACATATAACGAATAACTTCCGGGAGGTGCACATTACACATGACAAGTTTTCGGTGGGAAATCGATGAAAATCTAAGACTAATTATACCTAGACTGGTATTTCGTACAGTAAAATGCGGTCCCAACACCTCACGTGTATAAGATACAATTTCGTAAGATTTTACGTAAAGCTTTCACAAACACATACGCTTTCTTATCACTTGACAGTTCTGTCATTATTTTGTTTGATCGAATTGAATTTTTAAAATTTATTCTTAAATCCGAGCTTAAATCACATAAGCGCATTTAAACCGACGAAAAATCATTTAAATATTGCGAAATAGATATGGTGCAAAGTTGTTTAATTATTGGATGTAAGTCTCGTTATAATAAGAGCGACGGAATTTCGTTTTTCAGGTATTTTTTGTGAACATAACCTAAGTGTGTGATGTTGTTCCAGTTTTTTATTTATTTATTTGCTTTCATATAGTTTTCCGTCGAATAAAATAGAAAGCGAAAAATGGCGAGATTCCATATTAAATAACCAGAAAGGTGTCATCACCAAGAACTCAAAAATTTGTCAATTTCACTTCAATGAGTCTGACATAAAGCGACATGGTGTCCGAACCGTTCTGAAGAAAGGTGCAAAGCCTACAATTTTTCATAATCAACGCAATTCAACTGAAGTGAACGAATTTATGGATGTTGAATACTTGGAACTCGGAGAGTCGCTTGCATTGAATCCAGTGTCACTTCATACGGTTGAAACAGTTCCAGTATCACTTGAATCGGTTGAAAGTGTTCCACCATCGCTTTATTCAGTTGAACCAGTTCCACGATCGCTGTATTCAGCTGAACCAGTTCCATCTGCTTTGAGCAAACCTAACGATTCTACATTTATATCTGACACAACTCCCACAAAGACTGCGGTTTCAAATAATTCAGTTGAAATTGACACAATTAGACGAGGAACAAAAAGGCGTCTTTGTTATCCGGGTGATGTACAAGAAGTTGAAGACCTGACTCCGAGATCATGTAAAAAATTTATCCGAAGCCTACAAAAAACTGCGAAAAAGCAGCGAGTCAAAATAAAAAATCTGCATAGGAAAAGAAGGAGAGCTGTGCGACGGATTGTGTCTTTACAGTGTCTTGTAAGGGAATTAAAGCGGAAAAATTTGATATCCGAAAATGCATTGGAGTCGTTAAAGGTACCTCGAAAAAATTTCGTGAAACCGTCTTCGTCTATTTTGTCATTGTCGTATGTATGTTTTGATCAATGTTCGTCAACTGTCCTGTCTGCACACTTTGTCTAATAAATCTAGTTCGGATTTTGATTAGGGGCCCTTCAAATTGTGCACACGTTTTTTTGGGGGGAGGGGGGTTCGAGAAAAGCGTGCGCTGCATACATTTTGAATTTTTTTTTCATGTATTTTTGCGTGCAAGGGGGGAGGGTGGGGTCGGAAATCCGTCTTTTTTAGCGTGCACACTATTTGAATGGCCCCTGTGAATTATAAGTATTAGTACAGTGAAGCTGTTCAGCTGTTTTTTCCAATGTATTTTGTATGGGAAGAACAGCTAAATTTTTTCAGTAAGTAATTTTGGAAGCTCGTGACTGTAGTGTAAATCGATTACGGACTTAAAAACATCAATTGGATTGTAATCTATGAGAATGTTACTTCCCTCACTGTAGAATTTCAATAAATTAATGTGATTGTTCCACTTGTTTTTGTTCTTCTTCGTTTGTCTTGTGTAATTATATGTGAATAGCCTTCAACAATTATTTACATCTAAACTCCCTTCCTTGTTCTCGTTCATCCATAGCTGCAAGATGATTCGTTGATGCAGAAAATTAAGGTTGGCAAGATTAACAATCAATTTCCGGCAGACGTGCGATCATTTGCGTTGACTCTCAATTTCTACTCTCCGAGAGCTTACCGATATGTCCGAAAAACGTTTGCAAATAAACTGCCAACTCAAAGAACCATTAGGAAATGGTATGAATCTGTTGATGCTGAACCCGGTATAACTGAAGAAGCATTGAAGGCACTGGCTATTAGAGTGGACGAGTCAAAGAAGAAGGGAGTATATCTACGTTTTTGCTTGTCAATGGACGAAATGAGCATTCGGAAGCAAATTGAATATTCCAAATCAAGAAAAAAATTTTACGGATACGTTGATGTGGGTGGGGCCAGTATCGATCACGAGGGGACTGTTGTAGCAACGAAGGCTTTAGTGTTAATGCTTACGGCTATCAATGGTCATTTTAAAATTCCGGTTTCGTATTTTTTGACGAATGGACTAACTTCATACGAACAAGCGAACGTTGTTAACATGGTTCTAAGGACGTTAGGTGAAAGAGGCGTTGCTGTGGTAGCTTTAGTTTTCGACGGAGCTGCAACTAACATTTCCATGATTAATGTTCTCAACCGTAGCGGTAACAATGCAACTTACTTCCACCATCCATTGACTAAAGAACGTATTTATATTATCTGGGACATTTGTTATATGGTAAAATTGATTAGAAACACACTCGAAGACAAAAAAATATTACATGATTCTGAAGGACGTGCCATAGAGTGGAGATACATTGAAATGTTGCATGAGCTCCAAGATTTAAATCGAATTCGTTTAGGAAATAAACTGACCAAACAGCATATTCAGTTTCACGGTAAAAAAATGAATGTCCGACTTGCTGTTCAAACACTCAGCAGAAGTGTCGCGGATTCCCTAGAATTATTAAAAGAAACTGTTCCCGCATTTAAAGATTGTGGTCCCGCGATAGACTTCATTAGAATTTTCGATCGGTTATTCGACATTTGCAACTCGAAGTCAAAGTTTGGTAAATATTTCAAACGACCAATAAATCCGGAATCAGAAAAAGAAATTTTTGATTTCTTCGACACTGCAACTACTTACATCGAAGGGATCAAACTGGGTAAAAAGAAAATAACTAAAACAAAAAGCTACACTGGATTTCGTGGATTTATTCAAAGCATGCGGAGAATTCGTCATATTTATGATGAAAATGTTACAAACGGACAAATGGATTACCTTCTGACTTTTAAGTTAAGTCAGGATCACTTGGAAACGTTTTTTGGTTCTATTCGAAGTCGTGGCGGTTTTAACAACAATCCCAATGCAATGCAATTCTGTTCCGCGTACAAGCAACTTATAATTCATAACGAAATAAAGGCTCCATCACAGTCGAACTGCGTCAATTTAGATAACACTAGCATTCTCACCATTTCTTCGGCAAGATCAAAAATTCTTCATTATTCAGATGAAGAAGTTGATTGCAGTTCACAGTTATCCGCAGACTACGGGATGGTAATTAGTCATGGATTGAACTTAATTGTGTCAGAATCCGTTGTTTACATTGCTGGGTTCGTTGAAAGATCTATTCGTCGTAAGCTAAATTGTGAATTTTGCTTGAATGCCTTAGACGAATCGACGAAAGCTAATGGCGAACTGTTGAAGAAAAAAGATTATGGCCAATTTGGAGGCTTATACAAACCACTGAACGAAGTGGTTGTGTTGTGCCGAATCGCGGAAAGAAATTTACAGACTGTTGAAAACGATAACCGTTTCAATGAAGCTAAAATATATCTGCGAGTTTTAAACAAGTGTCTTCGAGACGTTCCTCAAAAGTTGTTGAACATCTTGGATGAACATGTGAAAGAATGCGATCCATTCGAAAATCATAAATATCTGCTAATAAAAGCAATAATCGAAGAATATTTGAAGGTAAAATTATTTCACATTGGCAAATTGCTAACTTTTGAATTACATAAAAAATTCGTTCGCGCAAAAAATACTAAAGTTACGTTATTCGCTGGTCAATAATTGTATATTGTAATTACTTTGCGCGAAAACACATTACTTACAAGAATAAACTGTTTGATAACTTATTGGTTCGTTATTCGTTTGAATTACATTTACTGCCCTACACAACAAAATCTAACAAAGAGTAAACCCACGACCTCAGAAAGGTACAGTAAATAATTCACTGAAAATAAGAACACTCACCGTCTCACGATGTTAGAATTTATGAAGACATTCACGTCTCAACGTGTCATCAAAGTTATAAAACTCGATGTCTCGCGGTGTATTCAAAATGAAATTACCTTTTTGTATTCAACGCTACAACATGCGAAGCATCGGTAATATAAGCATCGGCAATTTATTCTTATTTAGCAAAATTCGTTTTAACTTTGGCTACATAAATTGAGATTATCGCTTAAAATGAAAACAAAAATAATTCCTTCATTCAGTCAGTTAATTCAAATTTTTGTCGCTAACATTTGCCCTCTTAATTTATGAGGGCAAACACACACTACTAAACATTTCGCATATCATGTTGGGACCACGTAATTTACGTAATATTGTTCGAAATTTCCTGTCTAGGTATAATTAGTCTTAGATGAAAATATCTTATATTTGAGAACACTTTAGAATTGGTAGCGAGAACACTCACTTTTGCGTTGCACTGAAACTGTGTTGCACTTGAACGTACACTTTTTGACGATTTTTTTTCTTCAACAAACCTACAAGTGTATGTTGGATTATGATCTCAGTAGTCAGCTATGAAACTATATTGATGAATAAATTGGAAGATTTTACGTTTATCTTTCACTTACATTTTGTTTGATAATCAATAAATAATAACAATAATTTTTTTTTTTGGACGGCTCGTAAATAGAGCGGCTTCGTAGCCTATTTCTCAGGTGTGCAAAAATATAATCGACTTTGAGGTGAAAACTTGTTTAAATGCGAGCTTTCCCAGATCTTTTCCAATTTTGCGAACTTATTTGTGACCGTGAAACCGTAAGATGTAAGTCGCAAATGTGGTTGAACAGAAACACCGTTCGGCTTTGCGAAAGTAAATTCCTCACAGTTTTTAGGCTAAATACAGACGTACAAAAATATCATCGTTTTCGTTCAAAAAATCGAAAAATTTTATCATCGAAAATTACGCGCGGAGTTCATGCATTTTGCCTCAAATGTGCATGTTTTCGGTCATATGTACGATCAGCGTTTGAATGTGTGATTTCGTATGAATGTGTTTGTTTGTTTATTTAAATTAATAAAAAGAAAATTCGAACGTCTTTGTTTATCAAATCAAGTCTTAATTTATTCACGTTCTTTATTTATGAAGAAGTTGGCGCTCGAAATTTTGTGTTTTCATAAGATGGCGCGTGTAAAATATATTCATGAATGACATCTCAAAAAATCTTTAAAGGTGAAGGTTCACTCTCAACCCGAAAATACAAACGAAAAGGCTGCACGTAATCCTTTGAAAGCTATTACACACATTTTAAAAAGTTTTTGAAGATGCCGAGAATTACATTCATGACCATCAGTTTCAAAGCGGTAAAGTAATTTATAAGTTTTTCGGAGGATGTTGTGAGTTATGTTATTCTACTTGTGCTTTTTCCACAAAATCGCTCTAAGTGTATATAAATTACAGGCAAACACAGCATACAACCAGTACAGTTCCTGACATTTAAGTTTGTAATTTAAAGTCCTAAGCTCATCAAGGAGTTCAGTTTGCTATAATATCTTAACGTTAAGACTTTCTATATGATTAAAAGTTAATCTAAGAACTTGTATGCACAAGTTGATTAAGAAAATGATAAACTCATTTGAATATTTGCTGCAGCAATAATGTTTATCGTTTTATGCATAAGATTGACGAGACGATATTCGTAGTTCTCTTTACTATACTGTTTCTTCAAAATTTTGAATAGGGCGAATCGGGGAACTACCTAAACAACAGGGTTGTCTTCTGCCGTCATAAGAAAAAAACAAACTTTTTCAACAAAGAAAATCACAAATTTTTTCCATTGGCATTCAAAATGCAATTTTTCAAAATGTAATGATTGATGTACTTTTGTTGGAACGATGATAGAAAATCGTAGGAATATCGTTGGAAAATTGTAGAAAAGAAACTGTAGGAAAAAAATGGTAAGAGCTTCCTACTCTTTTCTTACGCTGTGCCAATGTAGTAAAAAAGAAGGAAACTTGTGGGAAAGTGTAAGAAAACTGTAAGGAAAGTGTAAGAAACTTGTAGGAAAATAATAACTGTGGATGACGCAGACTATTCAACCACAAAAATATGCGAAGAAACGGAGGAATTGCGCTGACCATGCTAAGACTTCTTCTTAGAAAGTTATTGAAATGCTAGGTGATATTCTCTTCCAATTGAATTTCGGATTAGTATCCACGCATTACTCCTAGTGTCAGTTTACTTTTGCTTTTTCAGTTTTTTGATACTACCGTTTAAGGCCCATAACTTATGTGCTAAAATATAGTCTACATTTAGGCGCTCAAATATTATATTTTCGCTGATAATCGTGGACAAAGATGCAGTTTCAAAAAAGTAAGTCAGCATTTCCCTTCCTAAATATGTTGCCTTTTAAAAGCCTTTTAAACTTATTTTTTGGGATTGAACCTTGTCTCAGAACGACGAGTTTTTGTGCAAATTTTTACGATTTTTTCGCCGTTCTCAGAGTAGGTAGGATCTCAAAAAATAAGTTTTGTTGCTATTAAAAGGCAACATTTTTAGGAAGGGCTGACCTACTTTTTTGAAACTGCGTCTTTGTCTTTGTCCACTGATATCAGCGAAAATATAATATTTGAGTGCCTAAAGGTAGACTATATTTTAGCATACAAGTTACGGGCCTTAAAGGAATCCAAGAATAAAATAAAGGAATCCACCAAGAATATCCGGGTTCAATCCTGGTGGGGACAAATTCTGTATAGGATTCTTCTTCAATGTATATGATGAAAGTAACGTTCCTAGGCACACCCAGTCTCCATTTAGGTAATTGTGAATTTGGTGCCGCAACGAATCGTACACAGAAGAATGACAAATATCACAGAATTTTTTAAAACGTTAAAGCACACATAAAGAACTTCCTACTAACCCTATGCCAACGATATTAACTTTTATGTTTCTATTTTTTGTTTTTAATATCTCTTTATCGTTCCTGTACATTATAATTCAGAGCACTAGCACACGATGCCTTTCAATTTTTATCGCATTACGCTGCATGCTAGAGGTGACATTTTCATTATGTAGTGAACATTCACGTCATCATCTGATATCCATAAGTAGGTCTTCGATTTTCTTTGATATTAAAGAGGGAGCACAAATGTTTACAGCTGTACCAAAAATGAACCTCTAGACTAGAGCCTCTACTGCCAAGTTTTTATACAAAGGAAACACACAGCTTGATATTTGTTAATTTCACAACTCATCTCGGCAGCTTCGCCGAATATAAGGAGGTGTGGGGGTCGCTTGCCCCCCATAGGAAGGCTTGATATCTTTCATAAATTTCATCATCAACTTATTTAATATCCCACAAACGTAAATGTGCATCCTTCCAAACAACTATAAAACTATGGTTTATGATTCATAAATTGTAGTCGTTAGAGAACTTTAGTGTAACTCAGGCGATAGGTGGGCACTAAGAAGAAGTGATGATTTTAAAGGAACTCTTCTTGTTAATATGATAGAATTTCTTAAAACTTCCTATGCTACAGAGCTGGATAGACTGTGGAACAACAGTAAGCGTATTTTATCGTATAAATGACAACAAGCCTATGTAGGTCACATTTCCTTCAACTTCGATTAATATATGCATCGAATGTCACTGGATGTCAAAACACACTTCAGATATTTTTTTATCAGTATAACAACTTCGAAAATTGACTTCTTTGGACAATCATTGTGTGACTTAATTAAATTAAAATTTTGTGTTGCTGTTTTTCGCAGGTGGTTCCGGATGGTTCCATTGTTTTAAATGAAAATAAATGCATGGAAATTCCTTAATGGAGGGTAGGGTAATTATATTCGAAAAAATTATATTTCCGATGTAAAAATAATGTACATTTCGTCTGTTTCATGGAAAAATGATGAATATGGATAATTATGTAAAATTTATGTAAAAAAATGTAAAAAAGAGGAATAATTAATGTAACAACGATGGATTTGGTACATTTTTTTCCATAATTTTTACATTCCAAATTGGAAAAGCATATAAATCATTTATGGACAAATTAATAATGTAAAATTCATATAGCGAAAAAATGATGTACGAAAGATGGAATAATAGTGTATTGAATGTAATCAACTACACAACATTGTAAATCATGTTAACATGATGTATAGCATATCACAACAAAAACCTTTTCAAAGGTAAAGTGTGACGCAGTCCGTAAGTCCGCTTCCAAAATTAATGATATCGCTTGAGGTGACGCTATCGCAGATAAAACGCAGAAGTTTGTTTGAATGGAACCTTGTGTTAAAAGTTTTGATTTCCTGAAAAAATTAGAGCGCTTTCTTTGAAACAAAATTACGTTGTGTTAAAAAAATTGCGTCACAAATGCCGGGCCCAACGACGAAATAATTTTTCTGTACCTTCAGTTTTTGCGCTGCAAAAATTTGAATTTTGTTTGTTATTGCGTAGATTGTTTAAGGTAAATGAAAATTTTTGCGTGTAAAAACTGAAAGTATTGAAAAATTATTTCCGGCATTTGTGACGCACTTTTTTTAACTTTTTTTAACACAACGTAAT
>CM055406.1:93614246-93640783 GCA_029228625.1 Pseudolycoriella hygida
ATATGAAATTTTTCATTTGGGGCCGAGACTGACATTCCCTGAAAATTTTAAGGAAATCGCTCGAGCGGTTCTCGAGAAAAAAAAAGTAGATAGATACATAGATCGTTGACACACCACACAGGAATAAAATTGTTATTAATTACAAAGCAGATTTGACCATTTTTCCATAGGAATTGGTCATCTTTGATTGGCGATATCTCAGCCAATTTTCAACCGATTTTGATAAGTGAGGGCTTGTTGGAAAGCTTTGAACCACAAGATGCTGAGACTTACGATTGACGGTCTGCCGTAAAAACCTTGCAGGCTGATTGACTGTTAACTTTGACAATAGTGCCGGAGCATCCAAGCGCATACTCAATAGGTCAAAAGCGAAGAAAGCACAAGCATTTATCCGGCGTCTTGCTAAGACCTCCAAACCAATCGACTTAAACCTGCTGCCGTAAGGCGGAAGTCTATAGTTTTCGGGAAACGGGAAACTGTTCGTCTTAAAGCATAAATTAAAAACTTCTTTTGAATGGACTCAATTTTGTCAATGTAAGTTTTATAATATGGATGCCACACTACAGAAGCGTATTCGAGATACGAGCGTACCTGAGCGAAATAGACACTTTTGAGAGCATTTACGTCGCGAAAGTCCTTGCAAATCCTCCTCACAAATCCAAGCATAGAATACGATTTTGCGATAATATTCTGAACGTGACTGGAAAATGTTAATTTCTTATCCATTAAAGCGCTTAAGTCGCGAATAACTTCAACGCGTTTAAGCGAACTATTGTCGATCTCATAGTCGAATTCGATCGTTGACATCTTGCGAGTGAAAGGTATTGTTCGATATTTATCAGTGTTTAGATAGTTCATTGTCATTACACCAAATGACAAGCTTCTCTATATCACGCTGTAGAGCTACCGCATCACGGACAGAACGGATCACCCGACATATTTTCAAGTCATCTGCATATAAGAAATAAGTAGATGACGAGGCAAAAACTTTAGTGGTGTCGTTCATAAATAATATAAATAACAGTGGGCCGAGGTGGCTACCCTGGGGAACTCCCGATGATACATGGAACGTGTGCGACGTCCATCCAGACATTTTGACATATTGTCTCCAGCCCATTGGGAATGAGGTAATTCATCTTAGAAGACTAGAATGAAATCCCATAAGATACAATTTATGAATGAGTATCGAATGCTTTACTTTATCAAATGCTTTTGCAAAATCAGTGTAAATAACATCTAGCTGCGCTTCTGAGTCCATCACTTGTAGAGCATGACTCACAAACTCAATTAGATTGGTTGAGGTAGACCTACCTTTAATGAATCCGTGTTGAGATTTAGAAATGACATTTTTACATTCTACTATCAAGATCTCACTTACAATCGACTCAAACAACTTGCCAAACGTGGGTAGAATCGCTATTCCTCGATGGTTCTCTACGTTCCCTCTTGCACCATTCATAAAAATCGGAGTGATATATGAAGTCTTCCAACGAATGGGAAAAGTTCCAGTTGACAGTGACAGATTGAAAATCTCGAGAAGTGGACTCGCTAAATTTTGTGCGCATTCTTTTAAGAACAGAGGCGAAACCTTGTCTGGTCCATCACCTTTGGATGTATCAACGTTCTGCAGATGCGTCAGAACTTCATCAATGTTCAGCTCTATTGATCCGAGATTCAGACACTTTTCAACGTTAGAAGAAGATGAAGAGACATTACCAGTATCTGGAGGATAAACGCTTTCGAAAAAATCAGCAAAGAGATTGCAAGTTTCATTAGGAGTATTGCTTTTGTTTGTAGTAAACGTATAGGACCTTTGTACTTCGTGTACGGGTTAAAGAACCAAATTAAATATCTTGATAAACGAATTGGAAAACGCAAAAATCGTGATGAACCCGGTTATCCTAGCTTGTAAGAAAAATTGTAAGAACACATCTAACATAGCCTTAATCATTTTTGAACTAACCGGTGGTTTAGTTTTGGAGATATCTGGTGGTAAAAACTTTGAGACACAGGTGGTGCGCATGAGACATAAGATTCGGAACCGATTGAGGTTGACGTTGATCGGCCTAGAGAGTCGAACGTAATGCCTTTTCGATTTTCCGACATATCAATTCATATTGCACATATGAATCGGGTAGGTTTCTAACTAAATTATACGCCATTTAATCAACTACGCAAATCCAAAAAAAAAAACTCTAAAGCCACACGTTCAAAAAAATTAAACGTTACCGTTGAACCGTTAGCCCTTGAACACAATGCACCAAGTACTATAGGACAAAATACAAATTAGAATGACCTTCAAGATTATGCTGTCGTTCTACATAAAAATTCACACACATCTGCCGATTTCCGGTTATCGACTAGTCATAAGAAAACCTAATTGTATCCGTTCAAATTATCTTCAATAATGAACTTAAAAAAAAAAAGCAAAACATATATAAACACAATTCTAACCCACCTGAGCGGTGTTAGAAACGAATCTTATCCCGGTTGAGCCCCCAAATGTAACGATTTAATCACTTCGGTTCATATTTTCCATGAAAATTAATAAAAATGTTATCAAAATATGAAGCTTTTTCTTCTCACATCAAAAATTAACTATATTCAAAAAACACTTATAACTAAATATCTTAAACTAATTGCGCACCCCTTATAACTAGCCTGACCTTTTATGATGGGTGGTGAGATATATTGTTGATACAGTGGAGTAGCAGATCAATCCGGATTCCCATATGAGTAACTCAAAACCAATATCGAACTGTTCAATGTATCAAACTTTTCTAGGACCAAATACCATTGATTGTTACACGTGTTCCTAGGAGCTATGATTTCCACAATTTTACAGTTGTTCATGAAATGGTTATAGACCAAAACTCTTACCCCTCTCTCGGGCTTCTAATCCAAAACTAATCGAATTTTGATACGAATTTGGCACACACTTGATGCCTTATTTTCCGTTACTTTAGACAAATTAACTGTTAAGGCACTCACAACTGTTCAGCACACACGACTGACACGACTGACTGACAGACTGACACGACTGTCTCGGCGTACAATGTGAAAATCAATCGAAAAGGCTCCCTAGGCCGATCAACGTCAACCTCAATCGGTTCCGAATCTTATGTCTCATGCGCACCACCTGTGTCTCAAAGTTTTTACCACCAGGTATCTCCAAAACTAAACCACCGGTTAGTTCAAAAATGATTAAGGCTATGTTAGATGTGTTCTTACAATTTTTCTTACAAGCTAGGATAACCGGGTTACAAAGCCGCGCCGAGTTTATGATGTGTCATTGATTAACGTAATCAAATACACTATTTTTTCATCTTTCGCACACCAATTTATGTAAATAAATTTTACATTATTTATCCATAAATATTCCATTAATGTAAAAATACAATCATCTTCAATTAATTTTGTAGGTTTTTGAAATTGCAATGAAAAATAGCGTTGTAAATTTGAAAAATCTACAAAATTAATTGAAGGTGATAGTAACGTAAAATTTATGTAAATAATGATAAAATGATGTAAATTATGCTAAAATTATGTAAATGCTTCTGTAATTTGGAATTTAAAAATGATGGAAAAATAATGTAGCAAAATCCATCGTTGTTACATTAATCATTCATCTTTTTTACATTACCGTTAATTTTTGAAGGTGAACATATTATCCATCGAAGAATTATTTACTTATTGAAACTACTACATAGGAATTAAACTTGCGGAGAATAGAGTCCGATTCTCATCTTAAGCGTAAAACCATTTCATTACTTGATAATGTTATCGATTTATTCAGAGTAGTGAGCTCTAAATCACATGATGGAGGTGGTTCTCCATGACGCTTGCCATAAGTAATAATTCTCTGGTATTCTAGCGTGGCTAGACAATTGAATTGTACAGTGCATATAGGTAACAAAGAAAAAACCACACCATACTTGATAAGATCTTGAATTACCTTTGGAGGCATGACTTTCAAGAGTTAGAGTAAGAAATCGTTGGAACTGCTTCCAATAGAGGGCGACTGTGAACATTTCAGTTACAATTCACTAGTCCCGGAAATACCTCTAACTGAGATAAATAGATATGATAACAAATCGTCCTTCATGTCCATCAACATAGTAAGTTGAATGACTTACCTGATGATTAGCATGCGGAAATGTTGATCTTTTCTAATAATCTCCATAACACAACTGTTCTAGATGTGTTAATGTCTGAGCGTCATGACAATGACAAAATAATTCATAACATTATCAAGTAACGAAATGGTTTTACGCATATTATCCATCCTTGTGTCGACGCTTTTTTTGATAAGTTGCTTACTTTGCAAAAAAAAAGAAGTATGTACGCATGCCTCAGTGGATATTAATTTCCGTTCGAGGGAGCCGTTTTATGAAGTTACTGACTTTATTAAAAAAAACGGAACAACCCACTTTAGGGTCGAAACACATCAGCAATTCAACGATCTCAGCAATTTCCATACTAGTTTTCAGTACTAAAATGTTTATTTCCCTACAATGATTTTTCGCTCTATTGTGAAAATAATAAATGCCGAAACGAATTCTGGTATAATAATTGCTGAGATCGACAATTCAAATTGCTAATGGGTTTTGACCTTTAGGGTGTGAGACCTTGATTTTTAACCAAGGAGATAAATTCATACGACATGAAGAACTAAATGGATTTTTTTAAATGAAGCAACAAATCGAAATTTTTTGGTCGCTCCGCACGCAATTACAATTTTTTGTTCTACAACATTTAATTTCGAAATCTTTGAAATATTTTGCTGCACATCTACCTTGTCAGAACGTCCTAGATGAGAAATCAAACCTTTCGCAAATCATTTCAAGCAGAAAAATTATCAAGATTCGGCTTACATGCGGTACTGGTTTTAGCGTCTCTGCTCACATGGCTTTATGGTTAAGAAATCAAATAATCTTGCCCCCCCTCCCCCCTCATGGGGAAGACACAAGTCGGTGCATCTGCATCTCGGGGCGAAAGTATTCACTTTCATGGTTAATATAAAAAATTAGGTTCGGCCGTCGATATTTTATAAACTGAAACTGAAATCGTACAATTGGGACCTGAGCCCCTCCTGAAAAAGCGGTCTAGCTACGGTAATGTATTAGAGATGAGCATGAAGTACGTCTGATATGAGACGTAAAACTTTCGAGAGAGTGGTACATGCCAAATTCCTTCTTCTTCTGCACGTATAGTTCCGTCGCGTAAGGAAGTGCGTACACAATACGCATAATAGAAGCGTAAGCAATACGAGTAAATTATAAGGATTCGACTACAGTTTGTTTACTGTGTTTGCGTGTCTAACAAAAAAGAAAACCGCTCTAATGCACACTCGATGTGTACATTCGAGTGCCGCAGTCTGCTCTTCCGCCAAATCAAAAGGACTTAATATAAGGTAGCGGAAAAAAATTGTGCATATATATTTACTTCATAAATCAATATGTTTCATCTGCTGAACATATAAGCAGGATTCTATTTTTTATGAGAACATTTGGCTTTCCAGCCATAGGAACCAAAACTTTTATTACCCTTACCAGCACACCGAGTGCGATAAAATACTCACAGCAAGTACTGTAATTTCATTCACCAACTATGAATATAGTCATTAAATTCTAAAACTAAAACAATACTTAATGTAGGACATGATTCAAAGTGGTTTGAAAACAAAACTTTTTGAAACAAAAACAATTTAAATTCTAAGTTAAGGTCGGAATAATGACAATTATTATGGCGAAAATCTCGAAAATTATAGATTCCGTAGCGGTTGTATGTTATATTTATGTTGTTGTTTTAAGTGAAGAGGAACTGACAATGACTTTAAGAATACACATTTGAAACCATTCCCATCGACTATATAAACACATATTTGATTGATTAAGATATTATTTCGTTGGAGCTAGTAGTTGACATAAGCTGCTGAAATTTGTGTTAACGTTTTCTCAAATTTAAAAATGAATATTTTACTCAAACTTGTGTTTTTAGTTTACGTATTCCAAGCTAGTGCCAAGGTAAATGGTGTTGGTGAACATAAATAAAGGATTAAGTAAATAATTCATTTAGTATTCCTGGCGTTTAACCCATCCACGAAAAGTGTTTGTGTGAAATTCTGCTTTGCAGAAATTAAAATGTGTTAGAATAATAGATTACCATATTGCCTACGAAAATAAGTTATTCACTGCACGAAGAGTATCAAACGCTTGTGCACCTTTTTTATCTGGCGCTTTAATGATATCAAGAATTATAAAGTAGAAGTAAAATTTAGTGTGACGAGTCAAGGGAGAAGAGTAGTTGACACGACTTCTTCACAAAAATCCGTTTGTGTGTAGAGATGCACACAAGATCCTGTACATTTTCTGAAGACAAAAATTAATTCTAGAGAACCAAAAACTTCTACTGTGAGGACATTCAATTGGAACAATCAAGATTATTCAATTCCTGAGGGAAATTATGGAATAGGCTTAGAGTTCAATATGCATTACAATGAAGAAACTTATAATTTGCACACTTGACTCTTTTTTGATTTTTCTCTTTTTTTGATGACGCCGTGTGAATGTTTTGCTATTGATATAACAATGACAAAACAGCTGAAATTGAGATGAAACGTGTTAATGCGTAGAATGTAGAATTACAGCCGGTTCAATTCTTTTTTACCTAGTTCGAAGAAATAGATGACAGCTTCACTTTCAAGCGCACCCAGCAAATTAGTTTATTCCCAAATCATAGATTTTTTGCGCTAAATTTGAATGCGCGATAGAAATTTAAAATTTTTCGGGGAGTTGAGGGAAACGTGAACATTGCAAATAAAAATTTGATTTTACCAGAAACCACGATAATAGGATGAAAGTTGGTATTTTATTTAATTGATGCAAAAGTTATTGTGCATCTCAAAATAAGTCATGAATGAAACACCTTCACTGGTTTGCGACGTGTGCAAGCAATCTTTTGACACTAAGCGAGGACTGGCTGTCCACCGCAGCGATCATGCGAAAGAAGCTGCAGGCCGAATAAGAGGAAGACTGAATGGAACAACGCCAAAGGATGACACCAGAACCAACAAATCAGCATTGGATTCTGAATGTGAAAAGTTTGTAAAATCTTTCGAAAATCTTCAAAACTGCGAAACTTTCACTGCGAAGCAATGTCATCAGCAAAAAAATCGAAAATTAACATCCGGTCAACAATCGCGGTCGTCGAATCCCCAAGGAACTGATGCCAGAACAGAGACGGCGCGAAATTTCAGTATGATGTGGCACAGTACTGGTATTATAACCAACGAAAGAAAGCGGTCAGAATGGTGATGACAAATGGCAGCTCAAAGCAATGTAATATAAAAATGCATACAAAGGAAAAGCATATGAGTGGTGTTTTTGAAAAACAAAACAATGACGTTCTTGAGTCGTACGAATAATACCGTAGAGATTTCGATGGGTAGGGAAACATCCAAACCAATTCAAGTCAACTGTGGTGTCCCACAGGGTACCCCACTATCGCCGATCTTATTTAACATTGTCGTTGACTACACCTACGAAGAAATATGTGATTCGCAGTATGCCTTCAACAATGGATTTAATCTCAGCGACAGCTACAAACGACTATGCTTAACTGGTTTCACAGACGATAACGCTACTACATCTAACTCGAAAGAGGCTGCCATTCGTACGATTGAGTTAATACAAATTCTTTACCTAAAGATCGGTCTCCTGCTAAACCCGAGTAAAAGCCAAGTTATAAATATTAAAGACGGGAAACTAGCAGATGAAAGTCTACATTTGTCGAAAGGCACCGAAGCCGGATGAGATCATGAACAAAAATTTGAACAAATTGTCAACAACCTCTCTTCTGAAACCGGATCAAAAGCCAAATATAATCCATCAATATATTTTCCCTACACTGGTATATCATCTACAGGCCGCAATGATCATAAAGATTCCAAAATACGCTACCGATGGATTAGATATTGTGATTCGTCGTACGGTTAAATCAATTATTGGACTCCCTCAGCGCACCAACGACCAGATGTTTTATGCACCCAGAAAGCTACGTGGTCTTGGCCTATTCCGCGCATCCTGGGAAGCATTCCTGCAACACTTTTCGCTGGCACTCAAATTATCCAAAATCGACGACGAGTTATTTCAGGAAATATCAGATTGCACTGAAGAAATGAAACTGTGCACTAAATCTCTCGGAGTGACAGGCGGCAGCACAAAAATGCTACGGGAAACCCTTCGTATGAATGCATATGAAAGTTGGTGCAACTTGAAATATCAAGGATACGGTGCTATCCACTTTGCATCACACACGGCGAGCAATGATTTTGTCTACAATAAAAACGTATTATCTTCATCGGAGTGGATGAAGGCCATCAAATTAAGCAAACTTTGCAAACCTCAACGGTGTCCCAGGACTTAGTAGCACCTTCAACTTCTATCGCAGATGTAACAGAGAGATCGAAACAATACCTCATGTCACTGTCGACACGGACGGCTGTTCTGGGTTCAGTGACATTATTGTGTTCGATCCGAAATTTCCCAGGGCATACATTATAGACCCTACTATCAGAAATGAAACGAGCGATCAGGCACAGGATGAAGTAATTCAGGAGGAGAAAAGATCTATCTACAATAAATACATACCATTCTACAATGATCATTTGGCTCCAGAGAATGGTCTCTTTTTCGGCGGTAGAGGTTGTTATGAGAAGAGTGTATTAGATTTCTTTAATAACTTTAAGCTTGACAAGTCTAAGTTGTTGGAACTTTCCGACCTGACACTGACAAAGACTATCCACATAGCTAGTCAGCATATTTACAGTTAACTGAATTTTTTGACGTGAAAAAATTTAAATTCGACTTAAAGTTTGTAATGTGATTGTCTTAATTGATAGATCGGTATGCTGTGTTATTGTAAGCAACCTTCAATACGAGGGCAGTTCGATTGTTTTCTTTTCGAAATAAATGTTTTCTTCTACTGACAATATGTTGTGAATTTAAAGCATTTTTTTAGTCAAAAACAATTCTTAAAGGTGATTTAGTACACAATTCTTAACGACCTTTTACCTCAAAAAAATTTTCCCTCTCGATTTTCAGAAAGAAAAATTTGTAAACAAATTTTAAAAGAAATTTTCCAAAAATTAAAAAAAAATTATTTTTTTTCAAAAAAATACAAACAATTTTTGGCCTAGAACTAACCTTAGAGCCGACCCTGAGCCATAAAGAGAGACCTCGGACCCATAATTTAGTGGACAAAATGTTCACCTCAATTTACTCCACAACATAGTAAAAATAATTTTTTTGGGCCACCACGGGCTATGTTGCAATAAAAGTCCAGGCCGTTACGCGAGACACGCTTTAGTAAACGACTTAATAAAACGAGCAAGATTCCAGCACTCCTTGAGCCTTCTGGGTGCAATCGCTCAGATGGGAAAATGCCTGACGGCCTCACTTTGGGATTTTACATGCGCTGATACACCGGCTAAGTCATATGTGATAGGCAACTCAAAAAAAGGCCAGTACACGCCCATTTACGAGAGACTTACAAAAGGGCATTGTACGCGAATTTAGAGGCGAATTTCCAGTTTATCCCAGTGTGTGTTGAGACCCTAGGCACTTGCGGTGAGGATGGCCTAAAGCTTATCAATCGCATCGGTGAATTAATGAAGAATGTCACCGGAGAGAAGCGCTCAACTAATTTCCTAATCCAGAGGATAAGCGTAGCTGCCCAAAGGGGAAACGCGGCGGCTATATTGGGAACCGTTCCGTCGGACACCAGATGTGACGAAATCTATTATCTGTGACATAGCGAACTGGGGGATATTGTGTAAAGGAAAAACCACCAAATATGGCGTAGGATCGCGCAGCGTGAGTTGGACCAATAACAAGGACCATACAGCCCGTCTCGCTCAACCAATTTTCGCTAACTTTTTTTTCGTCAGGAAGTCCATATATTTCATTAAAAACCTTGAAGAGCGATTTTACTGCTAATTTGGCAGAGATATAAGTTTCACTGACCTTCAAAAAACCACGTTACGGTCGAGCTTCAAAAGTTCTTAACCGATTTTTCCCAAATTCAATTTCATGATCAGTTTTTTAATTATCTTAAAAAAAGATTCTGTAAATCGGATGAGATTTACCAGACTTATATAGGAAGAACACGTTGGGTCCTAGTTCCTAGTAGAGACTCATAGAGACTCCATAAATTGTCAGGCACTCCTAGACCATTCGAGCAAAAACAAATTTTTTAAAATCGGTTTAGTTTTACTCAGTTTTACAGACGGACAAAAATTTTTTTGCTGATTCGCCATCTGAGGACCATGATCTATGCTTCTCCACTATTTCCCCCCCCCCCCCTCCGCTCAAATCGAAAGTTATATTTAAGTCGGTCTGACATCACTACGACGCGGATATTCGTTGCGACGCTCGTTGAACAACTTTTAATCCAGTACCAACATCTCATTATCAATTCGAAAATTACAGCCTCTAACACCGGAAGAATCCCAAGCAATGTTTGTTGATATTTTAACCAATTGTAAGGCGGCGGAAGGTGCAAGTGAAGACGACGCTTTAGGAATAATAACACATTCCGTTCCAAAAACTAAAACAGAGAGTTGCTTACATGCTTGTGTTATGGAAAAAACCGGAGTCGTAAGCTTTCATGCCAGAAATGTAAATTAGTTAACGAATTTTAAATACATTTCGTTGTAGGTGGCAAATGGTAAATTTTCGATGGAAGGAGCTCTCCAATTGGCTGGCATGTCAGGAGATCCACAAAAACCAAAGAATGTCGCTGTTATCGGGGCTGATTGTGTGTCACTTGATGTGGTTGATCGGTTTGTTATATTTCACTTCAATCTAAAAATTGACATTGAAATTCGTCTTTTTTCACGAAGCTGTGAACTTGGACAAAAAATAATGGCATGTTTGCATAAAGGGGCTGCAACTATTGGAATTTATCCAGCCACTGATATGATGTAAAGAAGACGTTGTTTTCAGCGAGTTAGCTTAAGTCAATTCGGTTCCTTGAACTCAAATGAACGTGCAATGTTTTGGGAAGTTTTACTTTCATCACCATTTTTTGCAGAATTTTTCAATAAATAAAAGTGATTGTAAACAAAAACAAAATAATGATAGGAGTTTACTTGTTTCCCTTGAATTTGATGTGAAATTGCGTTACATACGCACTAATATTCGGCCGAAAGAGAAATATGCACCTTAAAGCAATTTTGAGACCCGTCTGAAGTACATGAGGCTTACGAGTTTACTGTTACGTTCGTAAGCATTCAAATTTGCACTCCTAAGTAAGTTTCAAGTTAGATACCAAATCTGCAAGCAAACTCTTGTCCTCGAAATCTTTTTTCGTGAAAAATAATAGAAACGTAAGCTACATACACCCGTACGAATTGAAATGCCAATTTAATCAATTGGAATAAAAAAAATGCCTCTTCCAACTGTCAAAATGACTTTTCAAACGTTTCCTTCGTCTGAATTTGTTCTTTGATAATTAATAAATCACAACAAGGAAGTAAACTTTTTGGACCTTTCACTCAACTATTCGGCTGCATAAATTCATCAGTCGACGATCGTCTTTCGGCCAGAAAACATCTCCATTAAAACGAAAATATTTCCAGCTAACTGTCAACTAACAACCCACGCACTTAAAAGCACGATGCAAAAATGTGAAGTGACGAATTTGCGATGTTTTTATAGAGCAAAATCCTGCGAAAATAACAAATTATTCAAAATTATAGCTAATGTACTGTGAGATGATGACTATTACGCAAATAATAGATGATTCAGATGATTACAAAAACTAAAGTAATAATAATAGAATAATGTGCCCTACAACCCATGAAGGGTTAGAGGCTAGATCATTATTTACTAGTTTCGCTGTTTTGTGGTTCTACTTTATTGAGATCCTCTCATTACCGGAAAGTTTTACTGTGCCAGTGGTAAGCTGTGCGACAAACCCAGTGCCATCTATGAGATGTAACGAGGAGCGAAACTAGTAGGAGTAGAATACCGGTTCTCCCAACAATGCCTTTTCCGGTAAGCCGTACGATGGCACTACACTCAACTTCACTTGACTTGAACGATTCAATCAGCTTTTGTTTTGTTTACAAATCTAACAATCGGTACAAATCCGTCTGCGGTTGAGTTTCGAACCAACGCACTGGCAACTCAATCTCGTAGTAGCAAGCAGACGTGTTAACCACTACGCTATCGAGTTGTTCACAAAAACTTAAGTATGAAGGTACAAATTGCTCTGAAATAACATCTCTAAAAAAACTTTGGATGCGATGATTTTTGAGAGCAACTTTCGACCATCATACTCAAACTTTTTGAATTCTGATTCATCTATTATTTGTGTAAGAGGTATCCTCTGACTGTGCATGATCTATAATTTTGAAAAATTGGTTATTTACGCAGGATTCTAAAAACATCGCAAATTTGACAGTTCACATTTTTGCGACGTGCTCTTAAACTTTTTCTGATTCATCTATTATATGCGTAAAAGTCATCCTCTCACAGTACATTAGCTATAATTTTAAATAATTTGTTATTTACGCTGGAATTTGATCTAAAAACTTCGCAAATTTGACAGTTTACAATTTTTCGTCGTGCTCTTAAGCGATGATAATATTGGCTGCGGTGTGAATCTCATCGTGTAAGGTTTGTTTGAGCTTGACGAACTTTGTTTTGTTTTTATAAACCTTTCGCAATGCGATTCGCATCACACCTAATATAATCATCGCTTTGGTCCGATATCGACTTATGTCAAAGTACACAAAGTTACGTGATGAAATCTGACAAGCGAATATTTTTTTGTCGCTTGACATGTTATGTATTTCGACGTATTTCGACATATATGTGCAGTGCATCATTCCGCTTGTCCCCTATCAGAGTATTTCCATGCTTTTTAGAATAGCAAAGATTTCCGCTCGATATATATATCGAACACGCTAAGTAATTTTGAATATAAATGACACACTGGCCTATGACGACAAAAGACCAAAAAAACGTACTTGTAAACCTATTTGAAACGGAAATAATCTCTCAACTCTGAAAGACTCTTTTTTTGTTGAATGTAAAAGAAAATTAATTATTAACGTCATAATACAAACATCGCATAACGTTGTTGACAGAATTATTGAATATTTCGTGGAAATGCAAGCAAAAAGTGGAAATGATAAAAGGTAGATATGATTTATAAACAGGTCGATGGCGATTTTAATTAATCACTTAACTATTGTTTTCCGTCTAAATGGTGAACAATGTTGGTAAACAAAATAATCGCAAATTTATGCCGAATTCGCAGGTGAGTAATAACCATTGGCTTGAAAAAATAAACCCAAAACAAAACAATTAAAGCGAATCTGCACTTGTGAATAATATCAATTACATAATCATATTTAAACGATCAACTGGCAGCACTACTTTTCACTAGGTTTACCAGCAAGAATAGTTACAACTGAAAATAAACATCGTTTGCATAACAGTTGATAGATAAATAGTGACACTGATACATATAAGACGGTAACAAGCTGTGACGCAAGTGTTAACGACAAAAAACTTCAAGTATAACTTATTGGTGAGGGGCCATTCACCAAGTGCGCACGCTAAAAACGCAGTTTTTTCACCCGCCCCCTGCCCCTCGCACGTATATTTTCATACATTGGAATATATGGCAGCACGCTTTTGTAAAACCCCCCTTTCCCATTAGTAGCGTGCGCTTTTTGTGAATGACCCCTAGGGGCGGACGATCGGACCACTCAAACAAGATGAGGATTGAAAATAGCCCCATGCAAATCACTTCTCTGGTAAAGTGCCACAATACCGGGACTTAGCATCGTCTAGAAAAGGATAAACTTGATAACATTTTAAAATTTCTCTCAAAGTTAAATTATCTTGTGTTAAAAAAATTGCGTCTGGAATGCAAGACCCACTAACTTAACAAATTTGTTACACATTTTTGTTTCAACTCAGAGAGAATACTTTGCGTATCGAAACGTAAAGCTCCATATCAGCACTCTCGTAAGCTGATAAAAACACTTGTGTCACACTCCGACTTTAAGTAGTGTTTCAGGAAATTTAACAATATTCCGATAATCTCTACGCAGTACCCACCTTATCACCTTGCATTAGCTTAAAATGGAATGTAACGAATGAAATATTGATTTTCAATACACTTAGAGAATTTGTGCATCCAGCTATAGTAGTGAAAACGAAACAAGAACTAAACCCAGTCAACAAAGCGTACAGTGTACACAGCTCATATATTAAAGCTGGGAGTTGCGGGAATGGTTAATTATTTTCATTTTAGCTGTCGCAGTTATTCATTGTACACTCTTGTCGACTTTATTAATTTAAAGTTCTAAAATAAATAGTGAAATGAAATTTAGAAATATATAAATCGCTAGGGAGATTTCCGAACAAATTAACCGATTTTTGAGTTTCATACTAATTTTTCCCATTAGCTCGGCTGTGTGTGGCTGCGGCGGGATCAATTTTTCAGTTGGAACCAATTTAAATTGGTAGCATGACTAAGTAAATCATGAAACATGACGATCAGAACAAATGAAAAGAAGATCTCTAAACATTTGTGTATAAATTATTGATTTTTCAGGCTTTTGACCCACTTTTTAGATTTTTCTTGCTGTTGCTAGCTTAAATGTGTCACATTTGCCACATTTCTGTGATGGAAATACTTTTGATGAGTGCCACAACAAAATAATCCATGAAATTTGAAAATGTGTGGATTTTTTCTAACAATTTAATGTACAATGTACATACAAAAAGCACGTATCTAAAAAGTGTACTGTGTTAACTGGGAAACAGATGTTGTTGATGCAACGCGCATAATTTAAATTCTCTAAGGTTTAATTGTTTCCTACAAACATAACGAAATTGCCAACAAATGGGTTGTGTTGTAAAACTAAACATTGATTTCAAAGATGTTTCCATAACTCAGTTGAAATAATGAATTTCTTAGCGACGATAAATCTGGTGCTCAAATCGAAAAAAATCAGCGTCGCTAATTGAATTCGCTAATGAAAAATGAATTAATTGAAATTCTGAACGAAAAGATTGTTTAGACCCGCACGCAGATACGAAGTTTGTAGCCAGGGCAATTTCAACTTTTTCGTTTCGAGGTCTAAATAAGAGAAAAATGCAAAAAATAACTCGATAACGCAAGTAAAACTCATCCGATTTCCAAATAAATTTTTTTTTACCTCTAAAGATAATCGACAAATCTTTTATGGGATTGAATCTGAGCACTGTCGGCCCAAGGGCTGCCGAGCTAGGGCCGTTTAAGTGGTTTTTGGTCTTTTGTACATAACACGCGTAAATCTTTTCCGATTTTCATAAAGGTCTAGAAATGTCAGCCACTGCCCTAAAACTGAGTCAAGCCAACTAAAACTGAGGGCCAAGCGTGTTTTTTCTACATACATCTTATCCGATTTTACATGAAGGGAGTAATAAGATTGTGCACCTTTTTAATTTCTCTTTCATCGCTCTTTTCACGTATTTGCCTGTATTTTTCTCAAGTAAAACTGGTTTTTCGGTTGAAAGAGTTAAAACGAAGCATTGCACAATCTTATAATTCTCTTCCTGTAATTTTTTTTTTCCTGAAAGATAATCGAAAAATTGGTCACGGAATTGAATTTGGACAAAATCGGTTGAAAACTTTCAAAGTTACTGTCGAAAAAGTGGTCAAAAACGAGATTTTTTGAAGGTCGGCAAAACGTTTTGTCTTATAACTAGCACGGAAATAGCTCTTCAAGATTATGAATGAAAGATATGGACTTCCAGAAATCACAAAAAAATAGTGATAATTGGTGATTCAGGTTGTAGGGTCCTTAGTGTAGGCCCAACTCACACTAAGCGACACCACTCTATAGTTGGTGGTTTTTCATAAACATTCCTCTAATGATAAGGTTTTTGCAAAAAATTTCTTTTGATATATTGTGGATTAAATTCGCGGGAAATTTTTTTCTATTGTAGTATGTTTCCGAGGCCTCTCTTTAGGGCTCTGGGTCGATTCTAAGGTTGGGCTACGCCAAAAATTTGTTTTTTTTGTTTTAAAAGGGGGTGTTCCACAAGTTGATGGCGTACTTTGATACAGTTTTTCTGAAAATCTCCGAAACATCTAGCAATAAAAGTTCGTTCATGCGGTAGATTGGACTTTCCTTTACTGCATGGATGCGCTGGATTTTGAATCTGAAGTACGCAGCCTTCAGAAAGTTGCAACAAGTAGAATACTCCATTTTCGGCTGCGAAGCCTGGGATCAAAAAATGATGTTAGGAAATGCTAGAGCCAATAGCGAGTATTTTATGGTAAAATAATTGTCAATTTTACATCAGGCTGCGTACTTTTCCACAATTCAAGGTCAATAAGAGGGCAGCCTGGTGTAAAAAATTGATGCATATCACTATGACGCCATTAACGAATGCTTTACAACGCACCAATTTTCATATTGACCCCAGGCTGCGTTCTTGCGCTATGTTTGTTCAAATATAGATGACAACGGCAGCCTGGTGTAAAGCTTCAATTTTTGACACCAGGCTGCCTTCTTTTTCGAAATTAAAGGTCACATAGATGGCAGCCTGATGTAAAATTGAAAAATATTGCGCCGTAAAGTACCGGCTACTAGATTCAAATTGCCCATACATCATTTTTTAAAAATTGTTTCGAACATTTTTTTTACAGTTGCTTCGGACGGGTTTTTCAATACTGCCCTTTCCGCAATTTCCAATAGAGGCAACATTTTTTTTTAATTTATATTAGTTCGAGTCATTTTGCAACATTCACTCTCTTTGCCACAACCATTCTGATGCGAACGGGTTATTGCAGTGGTTACGTACTGGCTTTCCACCAAGAATACCAGGGTTCAAACCCTGGTTTGGAAAAATTCTGTATAGGATTTTTCTTCAACGCTTATCATGAAAGTAACATTCCTAAGCACACCCAAGCTTCATAAATGGGTAGTTGGTGTAACAATATCGCAACGATTTGTTCACAACGAAGTATGACGTCACCCATATTCGATGCACTGTATACGAAACAAGCAGGTTCTTATCGATCTGCTATGTTAAGGTGTATGTAAACGTCAATAAAAATAATAATGACAAATTCCATACCGTTAGGGTTGTGATTCGAATCTGTTCGATGCGCGCGACAAAATCGGAAAAAGAAATAATCCTTCAATCGAAGGCGTGGTTCGGAATACACGTTAAGCATGTGGTCCCTAGTGTGGTTAATCCATTCTAGCTGGCAGTTACTCAGTGTAACACCCCAGCAGTCGAACCAGACACTTTACAGTGCTGCTCCCGACTATTCAGTGCCATTGGGATAATTTTTATTATTATTCTGATGCGTATGAAGTATATAACTCTATACGTGCTAACACTTGGGCAAGCCATCGTGTACGTATACGTCTCGTTATATAATTCATAGTATTGTCATGTACTATTACTCTCACTTCAGAAGATATTACCAAAAACGAGCCATGAAAAACGAGAAAATATAATAGACGTCTCGGATATGAACAAAGACAAAGCTTTGGAAAATTGTTTCCAAGACCAATGGCGTGGATAATGGTGACAAGAGCACTTTCGCCTATTGAGGCAATTACAGAAGAGCATTGACATGAAGTTACCAAATTTGCCAAAATTTATTCCAATATTTTGCCTACTCCATATTTTTATGAGAAATTGTCTACGATCATTGCACTCTCCTTACACTTAATTTTATGAAAGTCATAAATGTTTTACAATGACAATTATTTAAATTGCAGTTCAAACTTATAGACCAAAATGTAACATTGCGTAATCTCTTTTTATTCGTCTCGAGAAATCTAATTTCAATTCTGAAAAACATGAGGCTTACGTCGGACCCGCACAATTAGCATCAAAAGAAATCGGAAAATTTTTTAATGATTAAAATGCTAAATGTCTCAAAGGTTATTTGTTTGTGAATTCCAGCAAGAGTGAAATCTTGTGACCAGAGCAGAGAGAGAGGGCTCAAGTTGCAATTCACTGTTTTCCCCGAGGGTAATACAATGTTTTTTGTTTTTTGGTGGAGTAAATAATCGTTTTTATATTGGAAACAAAAGCCACACACAGTTTGTCATAACATTTTTATAAACAACAAAAATAAACTGACAGATCAGTAGAGAAAATAACTGCTTTGAACAATGGGACATAAACATTTTCTCACCCGAATAGTCATACACTGATCACCAGCTGATGCACTCATACAAAGAAAAGTAGATAAATTGTCATTATAATTAATTATTTATAACAACACTTGTTTATTGGCTATAAAATGCTGTTAGTGAAGTCTTTATAATACAAAATACATTCTACATATGTGTCTGTGTGTGAGTGCACCAGCTGGTGAAACAAAACTATGAGGAAATTTTATATTTGGCAATTGTAAAAGAAAATGTCAACAAAACGCCAACTTCTCACAGCATTTAAGTAGAGAAAATTAGTTAATTAATATGAAAATTCTTTATATAATATGAGGCCTATTTCAAAGATCTGTTCAATCTCGCAGATCTGCCTCCATAGAGTTCGCTTCAGTTACCTCTGTAGCATAATTAAGTAAATCTTCCTGTTGTGGAACTACTCTCTGACGGCTCTAGGATAAAATTTCTCTGGACAAAATAACCCGGACAAATCCCTCCAAGGGAATCCGGACGAAATAGCCCGGGCAAAGTAACCCCGGAAAAAATAACCCAGGACAAAATATTCCCGGATCTAAGCATGCCAAATGAAAAGTGGACTTAATAACACCGGAAAAAAAACGGGTAAAATACCACTGTTATAACTACTCATGAAACACGTTTTTCATGTTGAGGGGCTCTGCCCCCTCACCACCGCGACTGGGATGCGCTTTATTTCGCCTGCGACGAGCTCAATTACGCCCTGCAGGCAGTCTTGCGTACATGGGCCTCTGCCTCAAACCCTACTAGGGGCTCCCCCGTTAGATCCCCCTATGTGTATACTGCCGCCCTTCGACACCGCTATTTCCGATGTGGAAATTATTGACCTTAGAGCAGGCGCGCCGACTTCACGGGGTCATTGGGTGCAAATTCTGGTCACTATACCTAAAAAACGCGCCCTGGAACGTCTGGACACCGCCCTGAGAAAATCATGTTTATACAAAAGTTGTATCTGTTCATCTGTGTTCGCAAAAAGCTACAAAATTTTCGCCTTGCTCCATGATTAGATTTTTGACTTCATCCTAGACCATCTTAATTTCTTTTTCTCGCGCTAGTGCATATGTGCAATATATTGGATACTTTACTTATATCGCATTAAATGCAAGGTTTTCTACTGATTATTTAATGGGCTGTGTCCATCCTTATATTGTCTTTATAATCCGCCCGTTACGTCAAAATGTTTGCCTGCGGCGCTTATATAGTAATTCATCAACTACGTCACAAGAACAGTGATTAATAACTAAAAAATAGCAAAAAAAGTATAACGAAAATGTTTCGTGAATAATCTCATTTTCAATTAAATTTCTTGCGTTGAGCATTTTTTACGGATTTATGTTCGTTTTTAGACTACCAGATTTGCACTGTACTGTACTGTACGGCGCTGTACAAAATTAGAACCTAAAAAAAGCCACATCGAAACATTTGATTTCACGAGACACGAGAAAGATATGCTATAATAATGATAAACTATAAAAATGTTCGCTCGCTCCGCTCGCCATATACATTTCATTTCACGAGACACCAGAAAGATATGCTATAATAATGATAAACTCAAAAAATTTTCGCTCGCTCCGCTCGCGATATTTTTAGTTAGTGCGAGCCCCACTGTAAAAGCTTCCTAGCTGAGGCCCTGCCCCACCGGTGTACAACTTTGGTTGAGTCTTGCACCCAATGACCAAAATCAGAGTCGGCGCCTCTGCCTTAGAGTAGGAAGTTTATTCTCACAATGATGTATCCATGCCTAAAAAGACGTCATTTGAAATAAAAAGTGGGGGCACTTGGAAATTTTGCCACATAATACATACACCCTCTGAGCTGTTATAAACTGTCCAAAAAAATCAACCCTCAAATTTTTCGAACAGTTTATAACAGTTCAAAGAGTACAACATTTAAAAGCCACTCACAATTCTTCATTCTACTTCCAATTGTTCAACAAAATCGAAAAACTAAAAGTGCTGATTTCGTCGTTTACGACTCATCAGTACACCTTGTCTTAAGACCATGTGTTCAAAGAGTGTTTTGTCTCATAACTTTCTTACTTTCCAAGTGCCACCGCCTCCCCACTTTTTACTTCAAAGAACGTCTTTTCAGACATGGATCATTGTAAGGGTAAACTGCTACCCTAAAATAAATATTTTCTAGCTAAAATCATAAATTATGTCACGCACAGGGTGGAGGCGGGTCAGGTGGAGCGTAAAGTCACACAACGTAAACAAGATATTTCACAAATAACATAAAACATTGTAACTACTAAGACTGGCCACGCCCAAAGCTTCAAACTGCAAAATTTAAATGAAGCCCGATGGAAATCAGCACAAATCATCACATCACATAATCAACGGGTATACCTAAGCGACTAGCAGCTGTTCGTCATGGTAGTCTGGTTGTGCCGCTTGTACTGTGAACAAGTTGACTGGTTCGGCGATGATGACGAGGAAATGGACTTGTCGCTGCTTGAACCTGTTCTAATAGCAGAATTAGAATGTAAAGTTCCAGTGATAGGCGAAGATACAAAGATGAAATGTTCATAAGTAGTAGACAAATAAAAATCTTTGTTTCCGAAAAGATATTTTCTTGCCTTACGTCTCTTTGGGGGAGTGGAGTTTCACAAAATCGACCAATTTGCGTGACACAATTTATGGACAGCCTACTATATTTGTCATTTTCAACTAACACTGAATGGGTGAGGGAATCGTATAAGGTAGTTACCGCGTAAAATTTAAATATTAATCGAGTGCCCGATTTTTATCACACACTTTTCAGAGCAGGGACGGATAAGAGCAAAAAAAAGTTCGATGTAAGCGAAAATAAACAAAAAATAAAACTAAAAAAAAACTTAAAAAAATAAACAAAAACATGTGAAGGGACCCGTACGTATCAGAATAGATGTGGCAAACAGAGTTGATGTTACGAAAAGACTCGAACTTATTTAAGTCAATTTTGCCTTAACTCTTAAGTGTGTGAAATTACGTCCACATTAAATTGTATTGAAAATTGCCGAGAGAGCAATATTGAAAAACCCGTCCGATCTCAATTTTTTCTACAACATAGCAAAATCCCATTTTTAGACCCGTACGAAGAACGAAGTTCTTCGAAAAGGGGTCTTATGCGTTTACCACGACGTTTGTAATCAGTCGAATTTCGACCCGGGAGTAGGGACAGAATATTTGAGTTTTTCCAAAATAAATTGCCTAGATTGATCCACCCTAATTAGCGGCCATATTGGCAGGCATCACGACATGCACCACACCGGAACCAACAACTTTGCCTTTGACACCGATCTTCTATGTCTTATCGTTCTCAAGATGTTTGAATTTTTCTAAAATAAATTGCCTAGATCGATCCACACTAATAGCAGCCATTTTAGGCTCGGCCTGGGCACACATTTTTTCTTGGCTTTCATTACCTATGGAATATAAAAAGAATCACGAAAATCGGATGGAATTTACTCGATTTATGTATAAAAAACAAGTAGGGCCCTAGTGGTTTACAAACGTCGTAGTAAATGCATAAGACCACTTCTTCGTACGGGTCTAAACACGTTCGTCCAAACCTACTAGAAATTCCCCATTTTTACAAATGTTTGGTTTATTCCAGATCAATTTTGTTCATCTTTGAAGAGTTTTCCCAAATTTTAAATATTTCTAAGATTTGAAACCCTTTCTTTTAATCATTATTATTTATTCCTCCAAGTAGAAAACACACCAACACAAATCACAAGACATACATTTCGTACGAGTCTAAAAAATGTTCGTATATTGAAAAAACTCAAAAAGTGTCATAAACATAAATTCAATTGGGAATTAAAAGAAATAAATTGTAAACGATTTGAACTTGAACTGAAACAATCAACAATGGAACATTAAAGTCATCTATTCATCGTCGTTGTAATTTATAAATCAAATCGTTGGATTTATGAAGAAAGCAATTAAACTAAAAAATTATCGAAAAATTTAACGATTCGAATGCGCCTCTTCAACAATTTTCAATGGTAATTTGATATGATTTGTTATGTGCCTGTCTCTACTGCTCAATGATGTTAAAGTTAGAGGTTATTCGACTTAATAACAATAGGTGAGTTCCCTTCAGAGTTTAACGAGTTGGCTAAATTTAATTTTTCGATAAACTGCTAAATCGCATCAAACGTACTCAGAATTAAATTTAACCGGATAAATGCTGATAAATTTATTGTAGCCTCGGAGCTAGTTTTTTGGTAAGTTTATCGAGATAAACAACGCACGAAGTTTGAAATTTGCTTCTCAGTGTGATTTTAGGAAGTTTGTGATATGATAATTTGATGGTTTATTTGTAAATAAAATTGAATTTATGACTAAAATTTCACGTTTCACTTTTGTGTAAGTTTGAATACACTGAAGTTAATTCGGTTTTTCTCCCGTCAAATAAGAAAATTAATTTTAATTTTGCCGTCAAATTTAGCTAGACGTCAAGTTTATCGACGAGTTAAATTTATCACCATCGATAAACTCTGAAAGGAACTCACCTAATGATTCTCGAAGAAAAGTATTTTGTGTGGAAAGAATATAAATTTTTAGTAAATTTCTTGTGATAAAAACAACAGTGAAATTTACGTTACAAAATATTTTTACAGAGTCAGCCAAATTGGATCGTAATTTGTTATGTACGCTACTAGGCGAATTGTTTTTAGAATATTCGTGAGCTTATCGTTTTGTGAATTTATTATATGAAAAACATCTTTGTTATTCATTTTACATTCTCCTTATGCATATTAGAAGTCTTCAGACCCGTACGAAACAATGGAGTCCTTCGTTTCACATCACTTATGACACTCCTGACGAGTGGTAACCTCAACGCCGTTGTATCGAGTGTACATACCCCAGTATTCAGTACTGTTTTATGAACCATTTCCATGGCTGCAACTTCACGCACTTGGTTAATCGCAAACTTTTTACAATGAATAAACCATTGTAATGGATATGTTAAAGTAGCGATAGAGCGAAGTCAAGGAAATTGATTCCCTAAGGGCAGTGATGTACTTTGAGGTGTAGCTAGGTGCAGTGAGGTACAGCTAGGTGCAGTGAGGCGCAGCTAGGAGCAAAGAGGTTACGAGTGGAGACGCTAGAAACTGTCGAAAACTGGATGACAACGGCAAAACTGAAGCTGGCCCATCAGAAAACCGAGATCATGCTAGTCAGTAACTGCAAAAAAACTGAGCGGATCGTTTTGAACATTGACCGGGAAGAAATCACATCCACTCGCCTTGGAGTTATGCTGGACGACCGCAAAAAATTTAATATTCATGTGGCTACACCAGGAAGTACCTGCACAGGTTCGGATTCACAGGATCACCTTTCTGCACGACATGCGAGAGGGAGGAAGAGACTGCCCCTACTTCGAACAAGAGCGATGTGAGCTGATGACGGTGAGTAGGTCAGAGGTAAATGCCGAAAACATAATATCGTAGATTGCCGCGATGAGGAGGTGTGGGAAATAGCGGATAATGTAGTTGCAAAAATAATGAAGAAGCTAGAAAGGGCATGGAAACACGATCAAAGAAGACTGCCAGTTGATCTGAGAGAGTAAGTGGGAGAGTACAGCACCTCCCTGAAGTAATTCAAAACATGCGGTTCCGGGCAGAAGAGAGCATGGAGAGTAAGGGAGTGGGTTTTAGTTGGTAGGTCATTGAAGAATGGAATCCAACACTACCTTGGTCCAGGAGGACCGGATGTCTATGAAGATTTCCTCACCCTTAGAAAAAAAGGCGCAGTTATGTGAAGCTAGGTGCAGTGATGTGAAGCTGCGTGCAGCTAAGTGCTGCTCCCAAGATAGCCAAGTTAGAAAAGTCGGTTTCAGCAATTTTGTAGAAAGCTACTCTAACAAAGTTTCCATAAGAAAATTAAAATTTAAAACTTAACTGAATCTAAAGCTACTCTGTTAGAAAAACGGAAAAAAACTTTGCACTTTCTTCTTGCACTTCCCGGTCGATCGTTTAAGACAAAAACTGACTGAGCAGTAATTCGTCTTTGAAAACTTTGAGTGGACGTAGATGGTGCTAGAAGTTGAATTTTTAAAGTCCTACTTTTGGACACTTCTCACCAATGCTTATTGTATTCATGGTTACAAATTCAAGCTTTTGGAACGAAGTGCACGAAAAAGGTAATTTTGTTCTAGGAGCCGTTCATAACGGATGTCACGCCAAAATCGGGATTCTAAAATCGTACGGGCCTTATGTAACCTTACTTACTAGTATATTAACTCTACTTCAGGCCACTTTCATACAATTTTTAGCTTCGAAACAAAGACTTTAACACTTTAAAATGTACATTGATTTTAATAACAACATTTGTATTTCGAAAATATTTACCAAATTTAATTTGATGTCAACTCAAAGTCGAAAAGTAGGTGTTATAAAATCAGGAAATAAATAATTTGAATATAAAGCTTTGAATTTGTGCAAAATCTCTTTATCGTCTTTGTGTTTTTATGTGACGTCATCATTTTTTGTATTTGTCACAGCTGTTTGTGCCCCTACAAACACTTCCACAAAATTCGCTGTTCGAATGAATATCTCTTCTTCAGCCTCAACGTTTCTACTCACATAAAGATATTCTACTGGTGAAGTCTTGGCATATATTCAATGAATGATATTTCAAATCACAACTGATAAAAAAGCTGAAACTTTAGATGTCGTCAGCTCGAAAAATAAGAAAAATAAGAACTTTTGTTCATTTCTATTGAAGTCTGTTAAATAAGAACGTTGCGATTCATACCTTACACGCGCTTAATTAACAGACACGGGTGGATGCACGAAAGTTTACAGTGAGTGGAATTCTTCGGTAACACATGCTGTTTAAACAAAAGTAAAGACGTGTATGTTCTCCAGTACGTCTTCCCTAGTCAATTTAATTTTATACACATTTGCATTTTAATTCTTTATTTTTAATTTTAAATGATGGACCTTAGAAAACTAATAAAAACATATGCAAGGGCCCGTATGCAACAGAATCGAGAACAGAATAGATGTGGCAAGCAGAAAAGGTGTTGCAAAATGCTTAGAATGTATCAACGTGGTTTCTTTAAGAAATCCTGAAACTGTTTTCTCTAAAATGTAATTTTCACCAACTTTGCGTTAACAAACTTCAAACTGCCGTAATTTTATATATATCTGTCATCCCTCCCAATTCCAGAAGTTGCTTTGGAAGCAACTATCTAACTTTCATAGTTCTAGATATATGGGTCATCCCGCCCAATTCTGAAACACGTGTCCTCTAAAATTTTATACTTTACAACTTTGCCTTTTAGAAGCAACTTTCTAACTGCTACAGCTTTAGAGATATGGTCGTCCTGGCCAGAAGTGAACATATACCAGAATTGGGCCCTTTTTCCTAAAAACCCTGAAACACGTGTTCCCTAAAGTTTTATTCTCTACAATTTTGCTTTTGGAAGCAACTTCCTAACTTTCATTGTTCTGTTGTAGAGATATGTGTCATCTCGCCCAATTCTAGAAGTGGTAATATTCTAGGATTGGGCTATTTTTCCCTCAAACCCCAAAACACGCGTTCTCTACAATTTTATTCTCTACAACTTTACCTTTGACACTTAATCTTCACATTGCATAGTTGAGCAAATATAGACGAAAAACCACCTGTTTTCGTGTATGGCCACGAAACTCAATTTTTCCATTCTATTTGTCCCAGTGCCCAGACCACTGACCCAAGTTACACAAAAAACATAGAAGGACCCGTACGTATCAGAATAGATGCGGCAAACAGAGTTGATGTTACGAAAAGACTGGAACGTATTTAAGTAAATATTGCGTTCACATTAGACTGTATTGGAAATTGCCCATAGGGCAATTTTGAAAAACCCGTACAAAGTAACGGTGTAAAAAAATTCTCCGAACGCACAAAATTGACCTCCAAATAGAGAAAAATGTTCTCCTCAATTTTGTCTACAACATAGAAAAAAAAACTATTTTTTGGGCTAGGGCCGACCTTAGTACTGACCTAGGGCCTTAAATAGAGGCCTCGGATACATACTTCCATAGACAAAAATGTTTACCTCAATTTGCTCTGCAACAGGGCCGACATGAGGCCCACTTGAGCCCTAAGCACAGGCAAAAATTCATCTATAAATTGTCGGCCGTGCCGAGATCTTTCAAACAAAAAAAAGTTTCTGAAAATCGGAAGAGATTTACTCGAGTTATGTACAAAAAACACGTAGGGCCCTAACAAAGACTCTTTCTTAGTGCCCTAGCTAAGGCCAAAGACTCAAATCGAAAAATATTTCTTCCACAAATTGTCGGACATGCCCAGAT
>CM055406.1:93650234-93679600 GCA_029228625.1 Pseudolycoriella hygida
AGACCAATAGTTACGTATGGGTCGGAGTCGTGGTACATGACTCAGAAAGACGAACAATCGCTGCTCACGTTCGAAAGAAAGGTACTGCGGACAATTTTCGGACCAGTATGTGACGAAAATATGAACAGATGGCGCAGACGATTTAATCATGAACTTATGCAGCGTTATGGAGAGCCGGACATAGTTAGAACAACAAAAATTAATAGACCACAGTACAGCATATGGACGACAATCGTATCCCGAAGAAACTTTTTATCACCAAACCGGAAGGCAAAAGAAGTACAGGCAGTCCAAAATCCATGCGATGCAGCTTTTGCCAACCTGAGAATTGCGGAAGTAACCAGCTGGAAGACGTTAGTTGAGGATAGGTCCGGTTGGAGAAGCATGTTGGAGAAGGTGAACCTCTAATACAACATCTTGACTGACTTATGGCCGATTTTCAATTTTGACCCGTTTTTTACCCATAACTCCCTTATTTCAGAACAATATCCCACCCCGTAACATGTTTTACCGACGTTTTGCACCATCCCCGACAACATATCAAAAAGTATTTTTTTTACAACTCAGTTTTGACTTTTATAATTATAAATGCGGCTATCGAGAAGTAAGGGATAAAGCTAAGTGTAAGCTGAATTTAAATACTTAGGAACCATTTCCGCATCTTAGGGTTGTGTGGCATGAAGATCCAATACTGAAGCTAGATGACGATAATAAAAGTTGATAAGTGTATTTTTTTGAAAGCAGACGTTTGTTTCGGCCCTACACCTCCTCCCTTTTATCAAATTTCAAATTTCGCTTGTTTCTTCAGAACTCCCCTCCACTACCATGCTAACAAATTCAAACAAAATTTACCCACTGTTGAGATACTACGCAAAAATGAATATGATCCGAGAGTGAAAAAGATGCTTTTTTCCAGGCATACGAATCTGACTTACCGTTTTTCCCGGTATCCGCCAAAATCAAGCAAAATTTTCCGGTGGTAAAATGTTTTTTTCAGGTGACTGGCAACTAACGCAACTAATTTGAGTGGAGAATTTAAAACTCTAATTGAGTGTGTTACAATTTAAGTTGAAGATTCAGGTCGAGATCAAATTCAATTCATGTTTTAATAAGCATGCTAAAATGGATACAGTTCTTTTCTTAACGTCATGAAAATGTATCCGTTTTTTTTAGAAATCTTCAAAAAAAAAATATTTTCAATTGAAGAGGCTATGAAATTATTTTCCACAAAGTTACGTTAGACCAAATGGCACGGTTCGACAAACTAATGCAACCACATATGTCCCGTTTGAATGTTAACATTGAAAAATGGGTCTGGAATTTAACAGATGTCGTTCTCCCATGGTACGTACAGAATACCTTAGCATTAGGTGAAAATTTCAACTTACCTACGAACAACAAAGAAATTCCGGTTCAACAATTTATCTGCAACCTGGAACCAAAACTACAAACCTTAGGGAAAAAATACCGTGTAAATTTAAGGAACAAAGTCTGCAACATCATTTCAAATTTCAAAAAATCTCCAACAAAACACGAAACTATTGACGAAATTGTAAAATCTAACCATACGGCTACGTTACAATTCCTTGAACAACATCCACAACTTTTAGTGCTGAATGCAGACAAAAGTAATGTCACGGTCGTTATGTATAGGACAGATTACGAGTCGAAAATGTTACAACTGCTAAATGATGAAAAAACGTATATTAAAATCAACCGCGATCCTACAGCGAGCGTTCAAGAAAAAATCAACAAGTTATTTACGCATTGGCAAAACGAACTTTTCATCACCGAAGAACAAGGAACATTTTTTAGACGATATAACTCCGTCACGTCAAAAATGTACGGTTCAATAAAAATCCACAAACCTGGACACCCTGCCAGACCTATAGTTGCTAGCATCAACTCTACCCCCTACAATTTGTCTAAAATGTACGCCAATATTCTAAAAAATGTTGTCGGAAAAACTAACAGAACTGTTAAAAATGCAACTGAATTAGTTTCGAAACTAAGACGAATGAGACTTCCACCAAACTACAAGCTGATCTCTCTGGATGTAGTCTCTCTGCTCACTAACATTCCGAATGATCTCGTGTACGCTGCTGTTCACAAACGTTGGACAGATATTAAGAAATTCACCAATTTGCCCAAAAATGAGTTTCTGACTGGCATAAAAATAGTTCTGGAAGAATGTTGTTTCCAATTCAACGGCCAATTTTATCGACAAATTTTTGGCTCACCAATGGGTTCTCCAGCCAGCTCTGTTTTCGCTGACTTAATCCTGCAAATTTTAGAAGACGTCACCATCGAGAAATTAGGTTTCAAGTTGCCTTTTTTCTATCGTTACGTGGATGACATTCTCACTGCAATTCCCATGGACAGAGTTAGTGAGATCAAGAAAGTTTTCAACAGTTACAACAGCCATTTGCAATTCACTGTTGAAGAAGAGGTAAACGGTAAGATTTCTTTTTTGGAAACAATATGTATTCGCGATAGCGTAGTGGTTAACACGTCTGCTTGCTACTACGAGATTGAGTTGCCAGTGCGTTGGTTCGAAACTCAACCGCAGACGGATTTGTACCGATTGTTAGATTTGTAAACAAAACAAAAGCTGATTGAATCGTTCAAGTCAAGTGAAGTTGAGTGTAGTGCCATCGTACGGCTTACCGGAAAAGGCATTGTTGGGAGAACCGGTATTCTACTCCTACTAGTTTCGCTCCTCGTTACATCTCATAGATGGCACTGGGTTTGTCGCACAGCTTACCACTGGCACAGTAAAACTTTCCGGTAATGAAAGGATCTCAAAAAATAGAACCACAAAACAGCGAAACTAGTAAATAATGATCTAGCCTCTAACCCTTCATGGGTTGTAAGGCAGATTATTATATTATTATTATTATGTATTCGCGATGGACGTAGCATAAAGACCAATTGGTTCCATAAAGCTACGTGGTCTGGCCGTTATTTGAATTGCAAATCTCACTTACCAATGACATACAAACGCAATACTGTGACGTTGTTAGCTGAAAAAATCCTCAGACTATCTGAACCTGAATTTCACACTGAAAATTTTGACCTATTGAAATCGACATAAGCCATAAATTTGTATCCGAAAAAACTCGTCAATCAATTAATTAAAGAAACCCAAAACAAATTTACCATTTCACACATGAAAAGTTCAAAGTCGAACCAAAAAGAAAAGAAACCAATTGTTGCTATACCTTATGTAAAAGGCCTTTTTGAACGACTAAAATCAGCATGTAAGGGCGATCTTACATTAGTTGGCAGAGGCGAAAATAAATTAAAAAAGTCACTTTTCAGCAAGTTGAAAGACAAGACTCCGAAACTACTTCAGTCAGAACTTATTTACAGCATTCCTTGCTCTTGTGACTATATTTACGCGGGCAATACAAAACAGTTGCCTAAGGACCGAATTTACCAGCACAAATACAATATAATCATCGGAAATAAAGCACACAGCGCCCTATGTGAACACGCCATCGAAACAGGTCATACTCCCTATGGGATAAAGTCACGATAGTTCAACGAGAAAGTCAAAAGAAGAAAAGAGAAATTTTGGAAATGATTGCGATTAAAAAGACAAAAAACTGTTTGAACAAACAGACAGATTCAATAATGCTTTCCACGACATACAACAACATCATCGGAATTTGACATTCAATAGGTTTAAAAACTGCAATAATCAATGCTAGGTTTTCTTTGTTTCTTGTAAATTTATACATGTAATGAGTAATTGAAATTTTAATCTTGCGTTACAAACACAGTTATCAAAAAAATGTCCACTATTTGTGTTAAAAGTTTCAAATTAACATTTATTGACGACCATGGTAATAATCTCATTAATTTTTCAAAATTCCAATATTCTAACGTAAAATATTCATTTTAGTATTGTAATAACTTTTGACGATCAAAGAAAGAAATTTTGCGCAAATGATTTTACAGTAAGGTACTTTCAAAATTCTTTGTAGTTGTTTAAGTCGTTTGTTTATTCATAATAGAAACTGTTACAGCCACTGATGATGATCTCGAATTGAGATCGAAATATTTGGCAATTAAACCCAAAAAAAAAATTTTTGAGCTACTCCGATTCAAAAACAAAAAAAAAATTTCAATTAGCTTGCGGTCGTATCAGTACCAGTTTTGTACGGGCAAAAGTGATAAATGTTACTCTTAATAGAATTGCTATGATGTAACGCGAAAAATAATTGTGACATGAGATTTCGTTCAGTGCGTAACGACCGAGTCGATTTTCCAACCTTGATGAGCTTTAGTGATGAGTACGCATTACGTACGCTACATTTATTTAGAGATGTTTTTTCATATATTTTTGAGTACAGGGGGGAAGGGGGGGGGGGTCTAAAAATAATATTTTTTTGCGTAACGTAATATGTAGATGTTCCCTTAGCCTTCTTTTTGATTGATATTTCAGAAAAGTAAAGAAAAAGAAGTTAGTAAGTTATCGGAGTAACAGACAAACATATGGATTTTTTTTGCTGAATCAGCATCTCTAGACCATGATAATTGCATCAACCTTACTATCACAAACTAGAACAGAGTGGTACACGTTCCAACATAAAACCATAAGACCGTTTTTACTCGTCTAATGATTTATCGACTGAGACCATTCTTAAATTCGAATAAACAAACACACACCAATACAATAATTTTCAAATTAGTACGTAAAACTGAACTCGCGTCAACTGTAACTAACTAGATTTTCAAAAACTTTTTTTTCCCTGAAAGGTTATTGAAAAATCTTTTATGGGCACTGTCGGCCGAGCTAGGACCGTTTAAGTGGTTTTTGGTCATAGCTCAAGTAAATCTTTTCCGATTTTCATAATTTTTTTTTTGTTTGGACTCAGCCAGGGCCCTAAAACTGAGTCTCTACCTGGGCCCAATGTGTTTTTTCAACATAAATCAGGTAAATCTTATCCGATTTTCAAAAACCTTTTTTTTCCTGAAAGATAATCAGAAAATTGATTACAAGAATGAGTTTGGGCGGAATCGGTTGAAATTTTTCGAAGTTAGGATCGAAAAAGTGGTTCTTTGAAGGTTGGTAGAACTTTTTCACTTATATCTCTGCGAAATTAGAACGGAAATCACTCTTGAAGATTTAAAATAAAAGATATGGACATAAGAAAATTACGAAAATTAAATTAGTCAAAATCTGTTGAGTGGTTCGGGCTGTAGAGTCTTCAGTGTGGGCCCAAGTCACGCTACGCGATCCTACACGATATTTGGTGGTTTTTTGTAAATATTTTTTTCGACGAGAAGCTTTTTGAAAGGAATATTGATTTGTACTTGTGCATCATTGACTTAGGGAAGGCATTCGTTGGGGTACCAAGATGGAAGCAGTTTGATTTGTTTAGCGAATGCGGGGAAAATCGTTGTTTAATGAATGTCATTAAAAGCATTTATTCAGCGAGCAAGACTGCGATCAGAACAGATGGTGAAATTAGAGAGTCTTTGAGGATGTTAGTCACGACTGTCGTCTCTCTCCGCTTCTGTACATAATTTCATATCTTTCATTTCAATTTCTTCTGTTAATTCATGGTTGAGGTGGGTGAGGTAATTATAAAAATCTTCACCTATGCGAAGGACTTAACTCTAATAATAATAATAATAAAAATAGTCCGCCGTTACAACCCGTCCGGGTCAGAGGCTAGATCATTTTTATTTACTAGTTCCGCATTTTGTGTGGAATTTTTACTCACATGGATTCTTCTTAGAGATCCTTTCGTTACCGACGTTTTTACTGTATCAGTGGTAAATTGCACACAAACCTAGGGCCATCTCTGATGTTCTAGGTGCGGAAACTAGTAGGCTCAGATATTTGTACACAGAATTCATCGAATATGGGTGACGTCATATTTGTCATTCTTCTGTGTAGGATTCGTTGCGGCACCAAATTCACAACTACCATATTATGAAACCTGAATGTGCTGTGCCTACGAACGTTACGTTTATGCTATACATTGAATTACATATACAGAATTTGTCCCCACCAGGATTTAACCCGGATATTCTTGGTGGAAAGCCAGTACGTCACCACTGAGCTAACCCGTTCCGGACTTAACTATATTGGCAGATAATAGGATTCTCGGAAAGGGGCTGAATGCCTGAATGTTTTTTGTGAGTAGCGCAGACGAGACTAATGTTATGTGTGTCGGCAAATGTCGAAATGAGGTAGCTTGAAGTTTAAATAGGGAACAGGTGTAACAGGTTTCTGAGTTCAGATATTTACGATGCATTTTCTCAGAAAATGGCAAGTTGGTTATCAAATTAGCCGAAGGAGCAAAAATGGGAGACGCAATGGCCAGTCAGTTGAGGTCGTACGTGTTGAACAAGGATGAACAAGGATCAGGCCTGACAAAAACGATGTTTTTCCAGCGAAGCTTTTGTTAAAAAAAAATTGTTAATTTCAATAAAGTACCCCAATAATACCTAAATAAAGTCATTGTTTTTTCATCTAGTGGTTGAACTACTTTTTTAAGATTGCTTAACTAGTTTTTTCAACAATCTCCTCGTTAGAAGATAGGTCTGCACTTCCAGGCAGGACACTTGATGCGGAAAATTTTAAAATGCCGAAATTCATACAATAGCGAGTACGTTACGTTGTATAAGTTTATAATTCGACACCTGGCTGCGTACTTTGGTCACTTACCTGGGAATATAGAGGCGGTGTTAGAGGCGGTAAGGATTTACAGAGTACCGGCACGTACAGTATCATCTCTTACCGGCAGTCAAATCTATCATCATTTTTATCGGAAATTCATCAATAATTATCTATAAACCGATAATAGTTTTTATTATCATATACAAATGACTGAGAGAATCATATAAGGCGTCCAGTTTCTTATGAAAGGCCCAGTATAGAAACAGTCGTTATAGTTCTCCGACATCTTATTGTCAATTACGAATTCAAAGGAAACGATCCTTGACAGTAAACTTTTCACATTAACTAAATAGTGGAAAATTGATTAGTTACTTAATGGAAAAATTCCTAAATTAAGTTCATAGCGAAAGCATAAAAGCTTCCAAATATCTTTCAACCAACAAATGTTATTTCATTTGAAACTCCATAATTATAACCATCTGACTCGGACACGGTCATTGTAAACAAAATGAAACTTTCTACAACAAAGTTTGAGAAATGAATTATGTTCCAAATGCAGGTTATACGAAGAACAGCAGAATAAACCTTTAAATAAATAAAAGAAAATCTAACGGAAAGTGAGTGGGATTTATGAAACAAAAAAAGCTTCTTGGTTTAATGTATAGGATGTGTATCAGGGGACTAATAAATTTTCAATTGTATTTGGTGTTGAATGTGCTAAGCGTCAATGATGAAAGATTCATGGATTTGAAAAAAAAAAATGAAAGAAAAATTTCGTTAGCATTTATGAGTTCTCAGTGTCTTCTGTGCAAAATATGTAACAAACTTTTTACTTCAATGTAGAATTATGTGTCAGAAGTTTTTAATTATGATCGATTCACATGCTCAAGGAAAGCATCTTACGCTCTAAAATTTCTTATCGAACTGTAATTTAAAAGCTTGAAATCAAATATTTTTAATTAACAAATAATTCTAATTTTTCGAGAAAAGTGAAATTGAGAAGATTTTATGCTTATTGTTTAGCCAACCATTCGTGTTTGTAGAAAGCATAATAAGACAGTTACAAGCATATTATTTCCTCAAACATGAGTATAGCTTCCAAGGTTCAGCTCCTGCCTATATACAACTACCTACCACACAAAATGTTAATTACTATACAGTTCAGTAAATAAAAGATCATAAGATAAAAAACATATACAGGGGACCCATACGTATCAGAATAGAGGTGGAAAAACAGAGTTGATGTTACGAAAAGACTCGAACGTACCTAAGTAAATATCGCCTTACGTCCACATTAAATTGTATTGGAAATTGCCGATACGGCAACATTGAAAAACCCGTCCGAAGAAACGGTGTAAAAAAAATTTCAATTTTCTGTACAACATAGCAAAAAACCATTTTTTGGACTACCTAGCGCCCTAAGTAGAGGCCTCGAACACATACTTCCATAGACAAAAATTTTTCCCTTAATTTGTCCTGCAACATAGCAAAAAAAAGTTTTTTTTTGTTAGGGCCGACCTAAGGACCGACATGAGGCCCACTTGCGCTCTAAGCACAGGCAAAAGTTTCTTAAACAAATTGTCGGTCAGGCCAAGATCATTTAAACAAAAAAAAATTTTGAAAATCGGAACAGATTTACTCGAGTAACGTGCAAAAAACGAGGGGTAAACAACTATGTCAAATGGTGGGACAGGGTCCATTCGCCATTGCGCAAATGTAAGGAAAATGATATGGAAATGATGAGCGAATGTCAAATAATGGGTTATTAGGAAATTCATGGCAAATTCTAATGCCAGTTAGCAAATACGGGCAAATGCCAATGCTAATTGGCAAATATAGACAAATTACAAGCAAATACGGTTGGATTAGAAGCAACTGCCAAAGCCAGATGGCAAATATGGACGAATTAGAAACAAATAACATGCAAATATTTTTGCAAAGTAGGTAGTAAAAGGTCGAATAAAAATTGAATAAATTGTTCCTTACAGTTAATCGTGTTTGAATTACCCACTAAACCAACATTTAATAATAATAATAATAATCTGTCCTAAAACCATGATTTTTTTTTTTTTTTTTTTCAAAATTGAAATTTTCAAATCCAAAAATATTAGATGTACCAAATTGTATTGCTTAGAATAATATTATTTACTGATAAGCAATACAATTTGGTACATCTAATATTTTTAAAATAAAATTTATTTTCATAAAGTTTCTTTACAATGTTAAATATAAAACATTTCGCTCAAATTTCTCGATTCTTGAATTGTCCCTAAAATTGAAGCAGCATTACCTTTTTGTATAGCGACACTCACGCGTTGAATCAAATAACATGTCGATCGATTTTCATTCGACACATTTGAAATTTTTCTGCCAATTTTCCGAATCAATTCGAGACCAGCTTTCCCTATGACACCTGATGTTTCCGAAGCGACCGGCACGAAAATGAATTGATGTAAAAGTTCATTGTAATGTGTGATTTTATCTCTTTCTGCTTTACTCGATGCAGAACCAACTTGTTTTGATGTAGAATTTAAGTAAGATGGAGCAAACGTGTCAACACATGTGAAATCCCAAAGCAACGAACGTCCTCTGGCCCATGGAACAAGACTCATCCCATCAGGCTTCTTTCCATCAGGACGAGAACAGCCTGGTGGTTCTAAAATTGATGGTATTTCGGCTGATTTAAGGGCTCGATGTATCAAATCGTTCACTGCTGCATGTCGGGATCTTGTGTCTTTCGCTTTTGAACATGAAAGACCATGGTGGGCATACTTCGTAACCTTTTCTCCACATATACAAGTGTGTGGCTGAACAATCGGTGCTCCTAAACGTAACGATGCTGCGATTCTGAATTCTTCGTTTGTCAAATGAGTTCTAAGCTGTGGCGATGGTAGTGCCTGCAACCACGCACCGGATTCAGAAATAGAATTCGCTAAAAGTTTGTTTACCAATGTGTTTGTTGAATCATTGATTGAATCAATTTTCGAATCAATTTCATGCGACTCCCAAACTCTCTGAATATTTCTGAAAATTTCCTCCGGCAGGTCACCATATTTATTGCTCCAAAATTCTTCGGCCTCCGAAATAGCTGGATCAAGCAGTCGGTGTGGTTCAAGTAACAGTTCATCCAGTAAATCAGAAACGTTGTAAATTGAAGATAAAAAACATGGTAACGCTATTTCACTTGCATGTCTGATGCCGATTCCTCCTTTCTTTATCGGTAATGATGATTCAAGCCAAGCAGTGGGTGTCAATTGAATGTTCAAAATTGATTCGAGGGATTCTTTTAGTGCCTCATCATAACGCTCTAGACCACCAATATTTTGCCACATTGGATTTCCTCGTAAAAAGAAAATCAGCCGTGGAGTCGTTACAGATGTTCGTAACAGGAAGTAAGCGCTATGAGCACTGATTTTCTTTAGCTTTTCTGTTAATTTTTGAAGGTCAACAATTTTCTTGTCCAAACAAACGACAGCAGATTCTTTATTGAGCGGACTTCCAAGAAGAAATGCGTTTCTTTCTGTATCTCTTGAATTCCGGGAGATACACCTTGAAAAAGTAGGACCGTTTTTCTTTTCTGTTCAGTGGAATACTCGCCTAACACTGAAATTTCACATTTTCGATGGTTCAGTTCTAGTCCGATTTCTTTTGCTTTTTTGATTATTACATTGAAAGCTTCCAAAACGACGTTAGGGTCACCTGCAATGGTACCATCATCTAGGTACCATAAGTTCAATTCCAAGTTTAAACCTTGCAGGACCGTAACTATCTTCTGTATGGTAAGGCAGAACAATGCTGGACCAAGAGGGTCACCCTGTTGAACACCTCTACGTGAGAGAATCAAATGCTCTCCGTAATAAACGTTAGTTGGAAACTTGTAACATTGTTCTGCAAACTTGAAAATTTCCGGAACCTTTTCTTTGACTTCTTGTAGCATGACGTCTCTTCTAATTTCATTAAATGCATTTTTGACATCAATTTTCAAAAAAACTTTGATTGAGCTATGCTTTGTGTTGAAGTATATGCGTGCTGCGTGAGAACCAGCTTCTGCTCCGTTTTTGATGCCAACACCCAATTGATCCGGTCGAAAAAGATTGTACAATGTAGAAGAAACTCGACGGCAGACTATGAAGGGTTAGAGGCGAGATCATTATTTACTAGTTTCGCTGTTTTGTGGTTCTACTTTATTGAGATCCTTTCATTACCGGAAAGTTTTACTGTGCCAGTGGTAAGCTGTGCGACAAATCTAGTGCCATCTATGAGATTTAACTAGGAGCGAAACTAGTAGGAGTAGAATACCGGCACCTCCCAACAATGCCTTTCACCGGTAAGCCGTACGATGGCACTAAACTCAACTTCACTTGACTTGAACGATTCAATCAGCTTTTGTTTTGTTTACAAATCTAACAATCGGTACAAATCCGTCTGCGGTTGAGTTTCGAACCAACGCACTGGCAACTCAATCTCGTAGTAGCAAGCAGACGTGGTAACCACTACGCTATCGAGTTGTTCTAAACCAACATTTATCTTGTTTTAAATTGAAATTCATTATTATTATTATTGTTAGTGATGTCGGATGCAATTGAATGAGGCAGAGCGGGAGAGCTAAAAATTGTTGGATTTACTAATCCAATAATCTAGTAACCAAATTGATTTGATTAGCTTAGTATGCGTTGGATGGTTTTAAGTTAGTTGTTTTATAATAAGGAAAGAGTTTGGACAATTTATAATAAATTCTTTTGTTCATTTGTATCCTTCTTGATACATTATTTCTCCTGGAAATTTGGAAAACCAACGGGTTATGGGCGTAGAATACGTAGGAAATACAGTGGAACGATTAAATTGATTAACAAAATATTGAAATATTGAAAACTATCGTGGAATGTATGGAATCTATTTTGAAATATTAATCACACATTGGAACGTACAAGCACACGACTCAAATTAAACAAATATAGAATGAGGACGGATTCGGAATTGAAATAGTCGTGGAAAAGTAACATAGAAACGCAACATGAATTTTGGACACGGAACTGAACAGACTACACAATTGGATTTTACACGGTTCTAATAAGTAAACGATCGGAATGAATGGCACGTTTGGAATTCGGCAAACGATCGGAATCGAAAACCGGTCGGAATTGGCACAAACGGAACGGAGCAGAACATTGATTATCAAAATATGGAATTACATTGGATTTGGATTGAACGACTGTCAGTGGTGTTGGTAGTGTATTATATGCCACAGTCCAGCTGACAACCGTTCATGTTCGGATACGATGGAAATGGAACATGGACGTAAACAATTAATGCAGAATGTGGAAGGAATGACATGGACAACGATTATGGAATGTGAAGTGAAACAATAAGAAGATTAGGAATTGGGTCAGGAATCGACTATGGAGAAATCGGCTCTGAAATTCAGTATGGGGAAGAAAAACGGAGTTGGTTATGCGGGAAAGAATTACCCATGGACCATTGCTTTTGGAATTAACATCTGAATTGGGAAGGAGTAAAATGGTCGTGAGACTGGAATTTGGCCATGAAATCTTTTGAATTAATGGAATGCTCAAGTTAAGATACTCAGAGTATTTTACCGGCTCGGAAACTTCGAAATTCTATCTTCATCAAAGAGAAAGAATCTCGATTGCCACAACGTTTCAACGTCTCCTGAGTAAAGGAATTACACCTACGAACAAGTTAAATGACATTTTTATATATTGGCGAAACTACCTTTAAATTTTCTACGGAATTGCCCACCATCTTCTTCTAAGACAAATTTAATTTTTACATGGCAATCTAAATGTGTCCACTCGTTCTTTGAGTTTTTCGAATCCTGATGTTTCCTTTTCCTTCGAAGGCCAATCATTCAGATTTTTGTTCTGCTTGTGATTGTGTTTTTTTTTAAATTATAAATTAAAATGAAAGCCGGGCCAAGAAGGGCCGGGGGAATTATAGGAATAGGGAATTATAGGACAGATCAAAATAAGTTGGCATTTTCACCCAGGGAATTATCGCCCAGGAATTATCACCCAGACAAATGGGAATAATCGCCTAGGAATTATCGCCCAGACAAATGGGAATTATCACCCAGGATTATCGCCCAGACAAATGGGAATTATCACCCAGGAATTATTACCCAGTTATGAGACAACTAACACAGAGCTATTCGAGACTTATCACCCAGTGGACTGTCTGGCAGGAACTATCGCCCAGAGGAATGGGAAGGAATTATCGCCCAGCTTTGTGAGAATATAACATAGTTACTAGTATATCCCGTTAGCCCCCTAGGGGGCGACCCGCGAGGGCATTCTGAAGAATTTGGAGAGGTGGGTGCGAGGGCACTCGTAAGCAATAAGCGAAAGCGTGCATAAAGTTTTGTTGTGATCAACAAAGTTTTTTTCCGCCCCTGGACCACAGCTAATTATTAGCCTGCGGCACTTTCCCTGATTGCGGCGCTTCCGTTCGAGACCACCGTCAAAGTCTGTCCAAATCTCCATCAATCTAAGGTTTTCTGAAATTTCGTAAAAGGTGAAAGTCCCTAGTTTCGTTATACACCTAGGTTTCAATGGCATTTTGTAGAAGGAAAAAGCTCCCTAGTTTTATTAGCTACCCAAGTTTTTGTGGTATTTCATTAAAGGGCAACATCCTTGCTTTTTTAGCCACCGGGTCATCGCGACATTTCGTAAAAGGTAAAAGTCCCTAGCTTCGTTATACACCTAGGTTTCAATGACATTTTGTAGAAGGAAAAAGCTTCCTAGTTTTGTTAGCTACCCAGGTTTTTGTGGCATTTCATTAAAGCGCAAAATCCTGGCTTGGTTAGCCACCGTGTCTTCGCGACGTTTCGTAAAAGGTAAAAGTCCCTAGCTTCTTTGTACACTTAGGTTTTAGTGATATTTTGTAAAAGGAAAAAGCTCCCTAGTTTTGTTAGCTACCCAGGTTTTTGTGGCATTTCATTAAAGCGCAAAATCCTTGCTTTGTTAGCCACCGGGTCTTCGCGACGTTTCGTGCGGACGATTGTTCTTGAGCTACAAATAGCTATGTTATATTCTCAGAAAGCTGGGCGATAATTCCTGGGCAATAATTCCTTGGGTGAAACTTCCCATTCCTCTGGGCGATAGTTCCTGCCAGACAGTCCACTAGGTGATAAGTCTCGAGTAGCTCTGTGTTCGTTGTCTCATAGCAGGGTAATAATTCCTGGATGATAATTCCCATTTGTCTGGGAGATAATTCCCTGAGTGATAATTCTCAATTGTCTGGGCGATAATTCGCTGGGTGAAAATGCCAATAATTTTATGTCTAGGCGATAATTCCCGTCACCTTGATGATAATTTTGGATTCACATCCTTTTTAGAAATAGTACGATCATCATGGTGTATAAACCTTCAAGTCAAAAATTGAAATGTTTGTAGTGATGTGATTATTTTCACTGAAATATGATCAAATGTGAGGAATCAAGTTCAAAGATAAACAAAATCGTTTGAATGGTTGCTATGATATGTCCAAAAAAGCGGATGATGTCGGTGAAACGGAAAATGCTTGTCAAGGTGAAAATTGCTTTATGGTCCGATATTGAGAGATACGACGGGCTATTCACTCAAGCGCATATTATTAGTAGGAATTTTCATGAATATTTCTTGAAATATGAGGCAGAAAGTTGTAGAGGATGTTGAAAAAATCATGTTTATCCGAGAAATCGTGCGTCCTGGAGGCTGGTTCTCGGACCTCAACCATCCCCTCGCTAAATTTTAGTTACGTTCGTTTAATTTTACGACATCAAGTTTGATATGTCTGATATGTTAGGCTGCGATATCGATAAATTTTCACGAGAATGCAATATTACTATGAGAATTCGTTCCATTAGAGATTTTAAGTGGGGAAGTGTATCAAGGGGAAAAGTCGTCATAAGTGGAACAAGCGGGATGAATGGGAAAATGAGACGAGCAAAACTTGGAGAAAAGGTTGACCTGAATACTTCTACTTCTTTTAGCAAAATGTGACACTAATCCAGATACTGCAAATAGAAATGAGATTCTTTTCATTCACGGACGAGTTCACGAACACATTATTTGCAACTACAATGTGAACGTATGAAAAAATATGATATGGAAACAATTTCTCAGTTTAGAAAGTGAAGTCAAAATAAACTTTAGTATAAAGTCCTGTGGAATAGCAATAACTCGAATCATAAGATTTTAAAGCACAGATGTTAGAGAAAATGGTGCTAAAAACCACATACGAGCGTATGCGTTACGGGAAGGATTTCAACAAATCCTAAGAAAGCGTAACTTAAGAAACAAAAAATTTTGCAAAATTTACTCACAAAGGCATTCAGAATCTTTCAGATGGAAAATAGCTAGGGAAAACTTAAAAGAATATTTTTTTATTAATGATGAAAACTTCCTAAAGTCTGCATTGAACACCATTTGTACCTTCACAACTAGTTTTTTATCGATAACCAATTCGTTGCCGTCTGCTATATTGCAGTATTAAGTTTGAAACTTTTTAGAATTTATTTTTCTTCTCGTAAGTTTTACGCGGTTTCAGCCTTTTTAAAGGTTCTGTCAGTTATCTTGTTGAATTCCCAAGATCTAAGAATGTTTTTACATTGTCCTCATATTGAGACTCTATAATTACATCGATTTGTATATAAATTAAATTGTCAATTTGAATCACACTCACACTAATGCAGGCATGTAAAAGTACATGAAATTTAAAATGTACATTTCAAACCCTAGAGATGATATGATGCAAATTCCAAACCCTATATAACACTATGAACAATTCCTCTCTCAAATACACGAGCACTGTTCACATTGTAGCGGGTGGCTAAGGCCATCTTTAATAAAGGTAAAATGACAGAACAAACTACATTTTATTCATTCGTATTTAATTTTCTAATGTGTCGATAATGTGCGAGTCAATTTTTTATAACTTAAAAAAGTAGTGTTTTGCGTTGTCCAATTTGACAACAATGTTAAGATCATTACATGATTCCACAACTAGTCGAACCCCCGCCCCTAGGAGCTACGCAGGCTTTATCATTTTCGCTTCAACATTAACGGGTAGGTTACGTAGTCGAAACCCCCGCCGCTAGGAGCTACGCAGGCTTTATCATTTTCGCTTGTTGTCTATTCAGAGAGCCAGGGCATATTTTTTTCGTTTTAAATAATGATGCGTAGTGTTTCATGTCATTAATTCACTTCGTTGATATTACCGCTAATAATACTAAAATCGAAGTGGGCGAGAAAGGTACCATAAATCAAAATACTTTCTTTGCCGCAAAATTACCACACTTCCCCCTTATACCACTTCCCCCGTATTCCACTTCCTCCGTGGAACGTATGCAACGTTCCCCATATTCCACTTCCTCCGTATTCCACTTACCCCGTATTCAACGTTGACCGCATTCCAAGTTCCCCGCATTCTATTTCCCCCGTATTCAACGTTCACCGTTTTCTACTTCGACCGTATTCTACTTCCCCCGTATTCCACGTTCACCGTATGCAAAGTTCACCGCATTCAACTTTCCCCGTATTCCAAGTTCCCCGTATTCCAAGTTCCCCGTATTCCACCCCCCTGTTCCACGTTCACCGTATGCAACGATCCCCGTATTCAACTTTTCACGTATTCCAAGTTCCCCGTATTCCACTTTCCCTGTATTCCACGTTCACAGTATGCAACGTTCACCGTATGCAACGTTCACCGTATGCAACGTTCACCGTATGCAACGTTCACCGTATGCAACGTTCACCGTATGCAACGTTCACCGTATGCAACGTTCACCGTATGCAACATTCACCGTATGCAACTTTCCCCGTATTCCACTTCCCCCGTATTCCACGTTCACCGTATTGAACGTTCCCCGTATTCCACTTCCCCCGTATTCAACGTTCACCGTATTCCAAGTTCCCCGTATTCCACGTTCACCGTATGCAACGTTCCCGTATTCCACTTCCCCCGTATTCCACTTCCCCCATATTCAACGTTCACCGTATTCCACTTACCCCGTATTCAACGTTCCCCGTATTTTAAGTTCCCCGTATTTCAAGTTCCCCGTATTCAGTGTTGCACTTGCTACGTATTCTACTCTGACGCTTCCCCGACGAAATCTCTAAGACGACATCTTGACTGACTTTTGGCCGATTTTCAATTTTCACCCTTTCTTAACCCATAACTCCCTTATTTCAGAACAATATCCCACCCCGGAACATGTTTTCTCGACGTTTTGCACCATACCCGACAACACACAACATATCAAAAAGTATTATTTTTTCTTCTCCAGTTTAAACGCAATTAAACGCAAAAATAACGGAATCGTTACAGACAGACTTATAAACAGACAAATAAATAGACAAATAAAAAAAATAGATAAACAGACGGACATTAGAGGTTTATAATTAGTAATTCTTGAGTGAGTCTCGACCGTGAATGTGATCATGAAGTCTCGGTACACTTGTCTTCACATACACATCTCGAGTTTCCTATTGCTGGACCATGAAACACAGATCTAGTGATTCTTTGTTTCGTTGCAGTTAAAAAACATATGCATCAGAACAGATGTTGCGAAAAGACTCGGACGTGTTTTAGTCCACGTCCACATTAAATCGGATTGGAAATTGCCAAAAGAGCAATTTTCAAAAAGTCGTCCGAAGAAACGGTGTAAAAACTTCTTCTAATATAAAAAAAAATTCAAAATTCAAAAAAGTTAAAAAAAATCTTTTTTGACTAGGGCCGATCTTAGGACCAACGTTGATCAGTTAGAAGACCCCTCTGACCCATACTTCCACGGACAAAGAGTTCCCCTCAATTTACTCCACAACATAGTAAAAAAAACTTTTCGAGGTGGGGCTGACCCTAGGACCGTCCTATGGCCATAAGGAAAGGTCTCAGATCCATACTTGAATAGACAAAAAAGTTTCCTCATTTTTTTCGTGACGCCCTTAGTACCCAGCTTCAATCCCATAAGATTACTCCAGTTATCGTACGTACGTACGTACGTCGTAACTCGAGAAAAATTAAACGATTTTCAAAACTTCTTTTCCCTGAAAGGAATTCCCAAAATATTTTATTTTAAGGGTCGCCGAGCTAGGGCCGTTTAAGTGGTATTTGGTCTTTTCTACATAACTCGAGCAAATCTTTTCCAATTTTCATAACTACTTTTTTAATCAACAGGTCTATGAAAGCCTAACAACTTGTAGAAGAAACTTTTTTGTGATTATGCCCTTGGACTAAGCTAGTGCACTAAAAACGAGTCTCTGCTACGGCCCAACATGTTTTTTGTACATAACTCGAGTAAATGTCTTCCGATTTTCAAAAACATTTTTATAATCGAATGGTCTAGGAATGCCTCACATTTTATGGAAGTAAATTTTTTGATTAGAAGCCTTTGAACTCAGCCAGGACCCTAAAACTGAGCTTCTACGAGGGCCTAACGTGTTTGTTTACATAAATCGGTTAAATCCTAACCGATTTTGTTGATTCCTTTTCTATTTAAGAGGTAACCGAGTACCGAATTATATTCAAAAACAAATCTGGACCCGGTGCCTGTCCATAAAGCTGAAGTGGGCCTCAGTTCGGTCCTAGTCAAAAAAAATTTTTTTGCTATGTTGCATACCAAATTGAAGGAAGTATGTGTCCGAAGTATTTCCTTATGGCCATGGCCCTAGGTCGGGCCTAGACAAAAAATAGTTTTTTGCTACGTTGTAGAGAAAATTGAGGTACACTTTTGTCTATTTGGGGGTCAATTTTGTGCTTTCATACACTTAAGAATTAAGGCAATATTTACTTAAATACGTTCGAGTCTTTCCGTATCATCATACTCTGTTTCCCACATCTATTATGATTATGCATATGCTTTTTTAGTGCCAACCATACCCTCGTTGAAAAAACTATTTCATTATGCAGCACGAAGGTCACTGGAAAAAAGTTAAAAGTTTTCAAAAGGGGATTGAAATTCATTTATTCACTCATTGTCTGTGTCGAATATTAATTTGTTCGGAGAATTACCGCTTTTCCAAAAGTCAATCAATTTCAAACCAGCCCAAATTTGTTATTGTTGCATTCAAACCATTAGGTGTTCGTTCAACGTCGAATAAAATCAAGCAAATATTAATCCTAATGATCAGCTCAAGTTTTCAACTTGGAAACTTTGGTTCAAGTCTTATATAAATTCAACACTGGCTTGATTCTATGCTAAGCGTTCGGATAATCTAACACTCATAACATCTGGTGCATCAATATTTATGCGTCTAATTGAATAAATCTCTTCTACATAGTTTCCTTCTTTTTTAACATCTAAAGGCAACCGCCGAAACACACATACGCACTAATGTCATCTCATAATACGAAAATACGAAGATTTGATGAAAGTCTGAAAACGCTCAATTTTCGCTCGATACAAATTGTGCGAAATAGAAAATATATATATTTCATATATTTCATTGATTCTCATGTCAAAGTTTGTTGATCTGTTTTCATCAGTGAAACTTTATTTTCTTTTTATTTGAATATGTTTTTAGTGTTATATTTTTCGTAGAAAGCCAAATAAAATTCTGGTTTTATATTTTCAAGTGATGAGAAAATTAAAAGTTGTTAATTGGTTTTGTGATATTTGCTTGTAGCATTTTGCACTTAAAACATATGCAAAGGACCCGTACGTATCAGAATAGATGTGGTAAACAGAGTTGATGTTACTAAAATACTCGAACGTATTTAAGTAAATATTGCCTTAACTCTTAAGTGCATGAAATTACGTCCACATTAAATTGTATTGGAAATTGCCGAGAGGGCAATATTAAAAACCCGTCCTAAGAAGCGGCGTAAAAAAGGCCTTCCGAAATTACAAAATTGACCGCCAAATACCCAAAAATGTTCATCTAAATTTTTTCTACAACATAGCAAAAAACCATTTTTGTGTCTAGGGCCGACCTAGGGTCCTAAGGAGAGGCCTTGCACAAATACTTACATAGACAAAAATATTTCACTCCATTTTCTCTACAGCATAGTGAAAAACCATTTTTTTGTCAAGGGCAGACTTAGGACCGACCTCGGACACATAGACAAAAATGTTTACCTCAATTTGCTCTGCAGCATAGCAAAAAAAAAAAAATTTTTGGTTAGGGCCGACCTTAGGACAGACCTGAGGCCTACTTCAGCCCTGAGCAAAGGCACCGGGTCCCAATTTGTTTCTGAATATAATTCAGTAATCGGTTACCTCTCAAATAGAAAAAGAATCAACAAAATCAGTTAGGATTTATCCAGCTTATGTAAACAAACACGTTGGGCCCTAGTCGAAACTCAGTTTTAGGGTCCTGACTGAGTCCAAGGGTTTCTAATCAAACAATTGGGAGACAGTCCTAGACCTTTCGATCAAAAAAAAAATTGAAAATCGGAAGAGATTTACTCGAGTTATGGACAAAAACATGTAGAGCGCTAGCAGAAACTCGTTTTTAGTGTCTTAGCTATATCCTAGGGCCTAATCTCAAAAAAATTTTCTTCTGCTGATTGTTGGGTTTTCATTGAACTGTCAATTAGTTATGAAAATCGGAAAAGATTTACTCGAGCTATGTACAAAAAACACGTATGGTCCTAGCAGAAACTCGTTTTTAGTGTCCTAGCTGAGTCCAAGGACTCAAAACCAAAAAATTTTCTTCCATAAATTGTCGGCCATGTCCAGATCTTTCAAAAAAAGTTTACGTACGTTTTGTACGTTACGGACGTGTTACGTACAAAAGACCAAAAACCACTTAAACGGCCCTAGCTCGGCGGCCCTTGGGCCGACAGTGTTCAGATTCAATCCCATAAAAGATTTTTCGATTACCTTTCAGGGAAAACAAATTTTTTAAAATCGGTTGAATTTTACTCAAGTTATCGCGGTGACGGACGGAAGGACGGACATTTTTTTTATTGCTGATTCGTCATCTAAGGACCATGATCGATGCTCCACCCCTACTCCCGGATCAAAATGGGGGTGATTACAAACGTCGTGGTAAATTGCTATTTTATAGCACACTAGCAATCCAGTAGCGGCATTCTGTTGCCTTTAAATTAGAGAATACCACGAAAACAGATTGTTTGATTTTAACGCACGCTTAGTGTGACATCGGTATCTGTCAAAGAGATTTAAATGAAGAGATTGTAAACACTGGTACGTAGATGCATCTCTTTGCGAAATTCGCTAAATTTGATAGCTGATATCGCGTGAATTGAAAACAGGATACGAGAAACTCAAGCGAGATGCATTAGTTGAAATAATTAGTAAACGCTTTTTGCAGGCGAATTATATTATCAGTTGGCAGCTACTCAACCGTAATTTGGCCACGTTTCGTAGTTAAGTGGTTCAAAACACTACTTCACGAAGTCGTTCGTTTCGATTTAGGTGGTAAAGTGCTTTGTTCATATAAGTCATCATTCTGTGACCGAGTGTTGTGATATCAGGGCCGTAGCCCCCCCCCCCCCTTAAGAATTTTTTCCGCCCCAGAGGCTTTGAAGAAAGTAATAATCTAAACTTGAAGAAGTTAGTACATTAGTCATGAATATCATTTTGAATTTGAACACTTCTCTTTATAAAAAAAGAGCAATGTACAATTTCTTCGTTTTGTAGAATTTCCCTAAATTTGTTGAAATGGGTTCTGCTCTGCATTTTATCTATTTAGCGTATGGATAGCTTCTGCTCTGCAAGTAACCAATGAGTCAAAATCCAATTTTGTAGAGATTTTTATGCAAAATATTGCAAAATGTCACGCAGCAGAGAAACTAGAAATTCGAAGAAAATCCTCAAAAAATCTTTGAAAAAAAATCTATTGCAGTCTGAAAAATACAGAGGAATCATCAGGCTTAGCTGGCCATACTGTAAATTCGGAAGATTTCCGACGGGCCCGTCTTCTAAAACTTCAAATATTCTTTTTACTTTCGCGAAAGCGTCTAACAAAGTACGTGTACATTGTACAAGGACCACCAAACCTCATTAAGGATTTGATATCATCAATTATTAAAATTGCATTTTTATGTGCTCTTAAGGATCAATGTTTTCAATTTTGACAAGGATGACGTAGTAGTACATGCTTAAATTTTCTTAGAAAGCAATTAAACAGCCCTAAAAAAGTCGGTTCCGGCACTTATTTACCTACTTAAAAAACCCAAAAGTTTACGTCTGTTGTGCTTCAATTTACTTAAAGAACAAAGGAAGGAACTCCAAAAATTTTGCGTGCGGCGCTAGACTCCTTCACTAAGAAATCTGATGCAAGAAATAAAACCGTTCACTTTCTCTAATAATTTGATAATCGCCCGAATTTGTGGGAATTCTAGCTCAAAAAGAAATTCCTTCAAAATCGCACAATTGAGGAAATTCCGTTGGCTCGTTCACAATTTCTATTTAAGTTTCTTACCATTCACTCTTAGCAACAAAATTCGAAAGTCTTTGCTCGCTTACACTTTTTAATGATTCGAAACACGCTTCGTTTGTGAAAAAGGAATTACGAAGGGTACTGTAATGTTGATACAAGAGTGGACTTTAAACTGCAATAAGTACCGCAGTTGTTGAAGACAAATTTTCTACAACCGCAAAAAAACCTTTTGACCCTCACAAAAGTAATCAGGGCTTATTCAGGAAAATCAATTTTCGGGAATTTCCGGTAATTAATATTACCAAAATTAGGCTCTAGCTGGTAGTCAAATTACAAAGAATAATCTCGATGTGGACGATTCAAGCAATACAACATTCAGTTAATTAATCTCGATATACAGTAACATCACAACAAAAACCCTTTTTAAAAAGGAAATGTGACGCAAGTCCTCGCCCCTTCTTCCAAAACAACTGATATCAATTTGGGTGACGGTTACAGCTTCGGAATGCAAACAATTGTTTTGAAATATTTTCACATTTGATTAAAAAAATGTGCCACAAATGCCGGACCCTCCCAACATAATAATTTTTCTGCGCTTTCAGACGCAAAAATTTGACTACATCGCGCACAGCAAAATTTTTGGGGTGTGAAATCTGAAAGCGCAGAAAAATTAAGAATATTTGTAAACGTTTGTGAAATGAATAATATTTTACTTTTGTTAATAATGTTTAAAATTAAAATTAAATTAAATAAACGACACCCCACCTTACACTCAGCAAATGTGGCATTACAAATGAGTGGCTTAAAACAATTATCACAACAAAACCATCTTTAAAGGTAGAGTGTGACGCAGTCCGTAAATCCGCTTCCAAAATTAATGATATCGCTTGAGGTGACGCTATCGCTGATAATACGCAGAAGTATGTTTGAATGGAACCTTGTGTTCAAAGTTTTGATTTCCTGAAAAAATTACAGCGCTTTTTTTAAAACAAAATTACGTTGTGTTAAAAAAATTCCGTCACAAATGCCGGATACAACGACGAAATAATTTTTTTGTACTTTCAGTTTTGGAGGGAGAGAGGGGCGAATGAAAAAAATTCAAAAGTTCGCCTATATATGGCTCCTTGTCCCAAAGGTTTTTGTATGGCGTTTTTTGAGTTTGTGGACTTCTTTTCTACCGCTGCGGGCATGATGAAACCTTGAATTTGAGAAAATCTGTTCCACTTCATGTGGCGTTTACTGTACTTTCGATTTTTCTTTCTTCCATATTTAATTGAATTAAAGATCCCCTTTAACCCTAAACGTATTTTTCATAATAATCAATCATCCAATTTTTGATGATGTCGATTTCAGAATGAAATTAGGTTCGACAGATACATAATCCGAATCGAACATAATATTTTGTATTTTGAATTTTATTTTGTGTCCAAAATGAAACTTATGCGTTCTGATTCTTTCGTCTTCAGATTTGTGCATTTTGTATGAAATTCATTTTTTGTCCAATTAACCAAATTCTTCCGGGGAAATTCGTTCGGACAAAGAACAATGAAGGCTTCAATTTCCTCGGAAAAATTTGGTTAATAGGGTTGGACGCGCTATCCTTCAATTTCGCTAATCAATTTTATCAATTTGTAGGAATTTTCGGTTATAAAAATCACAACAAAAACCCTTTTTAAAAGGGAAACGTGACGCAAATCTCTTTGTTTCTTCTCCCAAAACGACTGGTATCAATTGGGGTGACACTTAAAGATTCGATACGCAAAAAATCTTTTCAAAAACTTTTACATTTGATTGGAAAAAGCGTCACAAATGCTGGACTCACCAACGTAATAGTTTTTCTACGCTTTCAGATTTCATACTCAAAAATTTTGCATTAAGTGTAAAATCATTACATGCATACAGTAAAGCCAAATTTTTGGGAGCTAAATCTGAAAGAACAGGAAAAATATGACATTGGGGGAACGGGTTATCTCAGTGGTAACGTACTGGCTTTACACCGAGAAAATCCGGGTTCAATCCTTGTGGGGACAAATTCTGTATATGATTTTTCTTCAATGTATAGCATGAAAGTAACGTTCCTAGGCGCACTCAGGCTTCATAATTTGGGTAGTTGTGAATTGCCGCAACGAATCGTACATAGAAGAATGACAAATATGACGTCACCCATATTCACCCATAATTCAATGTCGAAATACGACAATTTTCAATACTGCTTTGAGTGCGGAAAAGGTCAACTTTTCCGCACTCAGATTTGAGTGAGTATGAAAAAGTTTTTCAGCACTCAAATTTGAGTGCGGAAAAGTTTTTCAGCACTCAATTTTAATTGACATTAAAAATGCAATGAAAAGGAAATTGTGATCGAAATAGAAATTTTATTGTTTGGTTTTGTCTATTTCGGCATAGAAATGCAGAAAATTTTGTTCCTACCTCGTTTTGTAACTAGATTTTTTCAGCACACGTCCTAAATAGTATCCACACTCGCCTCTAGCTCGTACGAACACTATTTAGGACTAATACTGAAAAACCTTAGTTACAAAACTATGTGGGAAAATTACTATTATGAAATTGTTAATTTTCTGAAGGACTGTCCTCTTTTCGTTAACCTCTATAATAGTGCTGACGGGATTTCCCCATAGCTGTAAGCTTTTGAACATTGCAATGGGCTCGTTCAACTACATAAATTTGCCAACCTTGTCAACCGTCCACAATAATATTTCATTCACAAAATTTGGAAAGTAGTAGATTTACGATTTTGCAACTCTAAATATATCTATTTCAGCTCCTTTAGTTGGGATAAATTTTCGCTGAACAAATACTATAAAACGTATCATTCAATTAGCGACTAGCTAAAATATTTCGCTAATTTAGTTTTAGCGATCGCTAGCGGCGCTAATGCAACCCTGCTAATGACATGGCATCGCGTCATGAAAATCACTATCTTTGATATAAGCACATTTACTATTTGATGGCGTGAGATGTGTGTTAGTGTTAGTATATGAGTAAAAGGGCGCTACATTTTTTGCAAATAAAATTATGTCATGATCATACGCCTATTGCGATAAAATAACGTAATGCTACATGAAAGCATATAAGGGACTTGTAAACACGTTTCCTATATACTTCAATGTAACAATAATCTACAATTATATTAATGTAGGCGAAAACCCATACGTATGAGAAACAAAGATAAAGATTTCATTTGATTCGAAGGGAACTAATAAGTAGAAAACAGCTTTTGCATTAATCATTATTCAATAGTTTACTACTACTGCATCGTTTGTCTCGTGATAGCTATACCATCTGTGATGCATACTATGTGGTAAGGTATGCAATACTGGCTGCTTCCATCAATGACTTTCAGCTGAAGGCAGAGAAATGATAAGTTGACACTACTTTGTCAAATATATAGGCAGTTCTTAACGAAAATAAATGGCAGTACATTCTATACACTTGACATTTTTGAAGTAGGCAATTTCGACATTTAGAGCAGACCATCTTTAGTTCATGATATCGACGTTTCGAGTATAATAGATGTCTCGCTCATAGAGGGAACGGGTTAGCTCAGTGGTAACGTACTGGCTTTCCACCAAGAATATTCGGGTTCAATCCTGGTGGGGACAAATTCTGTATAGGATTCGGGATTTTTCTTCAATGTACAACATGAAAGTAACGTTCCTAGGCACACCCAGGCTTCATAATATGGGTAGTTTTTTTGGGTAGCCGCAGCGAATCGTACAAAGAAGAATGACAAATATGACTTCACCCATATTCGATGAATTCTGTGTACGAATATCTGAGTCTGACTTTGGACGGAGATATAATTAGCACCAGAAGAAATCCTAATGGTAAATTGCTAGCTACCGTTAGGTGTAGTTCGGAATTCGGCATTCTAAGCCCTACTAGTTTCCGCCCAACAACACCATTTGACTCATTTCGTTTTCTCATTATACTAAAAAACGAACGTTAGTTGTTAATCACTGTTCTTGTGACATATTTGATGATGATATTAGCGCCGCAGGCAAAAATTTTGACGTAACGGGCGGGGTATAAAGACAATCTAAGGGTGGACACAGCCCATTACACAATTAGTATATATAATCTTGCATGTAATGCGATATAAGTAAAGTATAAAATACATTGCACATATGCATGTATTAAATAAATTAAGATGGTCTAGGATGAAGTCAAAAATGTAACCATGGAGCAAGCAAGCGCCGCAGGCGAAAATTTTGTTGCTTTTTGCGAACACAAATGAACAGATACCACTTTTGTATAAAAACTAGTCGATCCCGTTAGTCCCCTAAGGGGCACCCCGCGAGCGCACTCTGAAGGTTTTGGAGGGGTGGGTGCGAGGGCATTCATAAGCAATCAGCGAGAACTGGCATAAAGGTGTGATTTTTCGTAAAAGATAAAAGTCTGTCGCTTCGTTGTACACCTAGATTTTAGTGACATTTTGTAAAAGGAAGAAGCTCCCTAGTTTTATTAGCTACCCAGGTTTGTGTGGCATTTCATAAAAGCTCGAAATCCTGGCTTTGTTAGCCACCGAGTCTTCGTGACGTTTCGTAAAAAGTGAAAGTCCCTAGCTTCGTTGTACACCTAGGGTTTAGTGACATTTTGTAAAAGGAATAAGCTTTCTCGTTTTGTAACCGAGGTATAGCCGAAGAAGTGCTCCCGTTCAGTGCTAAATCGCACAAAAGTGCCTTATACTTCCACCCAACATTGTTCACTAATTTTTTTTGCCCTGAACCACCACTAACGATCGGCACTGAAAAAATAACATCATTGCACAACAGCAAAACTTCCCTAAGAACAAAGTGACCAATCCCCGAAATTTCAGCAGTTTCACCTCCTACCTCCTACCGATGAAGTCGGATCACAAAATTTTCTACTGTAGCCTCTGCAACCGCTCCTTAAGTGACTTTTGGGCGATTTTCACTTTTGCCCAGTTTTTCACCCATAACTTCATTATCTTAGAACAATATCATCGGCAGCGGAGCTAATTTTTGGTAATTTTGAGTGAATGTGGACACCGAAATCCCCAATCGATTTTCACAAACCCGATTCCATTAACTTTGTGAGATCGCTACCTTTCATTTGACACCCTACTGATCGCATTCTGACCACTGCCGACCGAGATATAGCCGAAGAAGTGCTCCCGTTCTGGGCTGAATCGCTAAAAATTTTTTTCACCCAACATTGATCACCAGCTGTTTTCACCTCCTACCTCCTCCGAATGAAGTCTGATCAAAAAATTTTCTTCTACAAAGTTGTAGCCCGTCAAAAACTCTAAGAGCCAAATCCTGGCTTTGTTAGCCATCTACTCTTTGCGACGTTTCGTAAAAGTTGAAAACCCCTAGCTTCGTTATACACCTCCAACAACTCCCTCATTTTAGAACAATATCGCACCCGAACATTTTTCCTCGACGTTTTAAACCATCCCCGACAACATATCAAAAATTAATTTTTCAGCCATTTTCCGGCAGCGGAGCTAATTTTTGGTCCCTTTGAGCGACCCTGGACAACGAAGCGCCAAACCGATTCTCGCAATACCGTGACCGTTAGCTTCGATGTATCGATACCTTTCATTTGACAACCTACTGACCGCATTGTGACCACTGCCAACCGAGATATAGCCGAAGAAGTGCTCCCGCTCAGTGCTAAATCGCACAACAGTGCCCTATACTTCGGTTGGATTGAATTTTTCCACCCAACATTGTTCACTAATTTTTTTGCCCTGAACTACCACTAACGATCGGCACTGAAAAAATAACATCATTGCACAACAGCAAAACTTCCCTAAGAACAAAGTGACCAATCCCCGAAATTTCAGCAGTTTCACCTCCTACATCTCACGGATGAAGTCGGATCAAAAAATTTTCTACTACAAAGTTGTAGCCCATCAAAAACCCTAACACTCTTCTTAACCGACCAAACCTCTGCAACCGCTCCTTACGTGACTTTTGGGCGATTTTCACTTTTGACCAGTTTTTGACCCATAACTTCATTACCCTAGAAGAATATCACCGGCAGCGGAGCTAACTTTTGGTCCCTTTGAGCGACCCTGGACACCGAAATCCCCAATCGATTTTCACAAACCCGATTCCATTGACTTTGTGAGATCGCTGATCGCATTCTGACCACTGCCGACCGAGATATAGCCGAAGAAGTGTTCCCGTTCTGGGCTGAATCGCTAAAAAATGCCATATATCTCGGGAACATGGAATTTTTTCACCCAACATTGTTCAGCAATTTCGTTGTCCTGAAACTCTACTAACGATTGGCACTCAAAAATTAACTCTACTTTAACTAACAAAAAAATTTCCCTAATAAAAAAGTGACCAACCACCAAAATTTTAGCAATTTTCACCTCCTACCTTCGCCGGATGAAGTCGGATCAAAAAACTTTCTTCTACAAAGTTGTAGCCCATCAAAAACTCTAAGACTTTTCTTCGCCGACCAAAGCTCCAACTCGCCAACTGCATCGGCTACAGTCGACCTATTTTGATCAAATGTCTTAAAGAAAAAATTCGAAAAAAAATCGGGACCTTGTTTTCTCCACGTTTCAGGCCATCCCCAACAACATATCAAAAAGTGTTTTTTTTTGCTTTTCGATTTTTGACGGTAAAAGCGTTACACACAAACAAACAAACAAACATCTCGTCGTTATAATATTTAACTAGTCGATCCCGTTAGCCCCGTTGGGCTACGCTCAGTTTAGGAGGGGTGGGCGCGAGGGAACGGTGGGCGCGAGAGCACTCGTAAAGCTTTCCAGGGAGCGGGTGCAAGAGCACTTTTAAGCAGTAGAGCGGCAAAGTGATATTGCAAAATTATTTTTTTATACCATGGGGCTGCCGCCCCCTGGACCCCCGCTAATTATTAGCCTGCGGCGCTTTCCCCGCCTGCGGCGATTTCCCCGCTTGCGGCGCTTTCCCTGCTTGCGGCGCTTTCCCTGCCTGCGGCGCTTTCCTCTTGTCGACCCGTAATCATCATAAGAACATCCCCTCAACAATCCTAAAACCCGTCACAAACAATGTCCCAAATCTCGTCGCAAATCCCGTCGCAAATCCCGTCCGCAACCCCGCCCCAAATTCCGTCGCAAATCCCGTCACACATCCCGTCTCAAATCCCGAACCAAATCCCGTACCAAATCCCGCTTTAAGTCCGGTCCCAAATCCCTTCCCCGACACACTACATACTCATCCCAACAACTTTCCATTTGACACCAAACACCTAACACCAACACAAAAAAAAGTTTCAAAAAAGAATTAATTTTCCCCCCTAAGTCCGTCCCATACCAACGTCCGCAATTTTGTTGGTCACCCCGACACACTACACACCGAACCTAACAACTTTCCCTTTGACACCAAACATCTAACATCAAC
>CM055406.1:93680100-93695421 GCA_029228625.1 Pseudolycoriella hygida
AAAGGTTTTCTCCAAAAAATTTTTTTCCGAAAAAATAATTCCACAACAAAATTTTTTTCAGAACAAAATTTTTCTCAGAAAAAAATTGTCTCCGAAATAGTTATTTGTTGTCTCGTTTCGAAAGTATGCGTTTGCCGAGTACGAAAAGTTGCATGGCGAGCTTGCGAGCCAATGCATTCGTACGAGGCAAACGACTATTTTCCAAACGACACAACATATAGTTTTGTCATAGTAGCGATCGATCGTTGAAACACTTCAACAAATTGTTGAAAATATAAATAAAAATGTTCAAACATCCAAAAAAATTTCTTTCTATGGCGACTTCATGCATCACACGTACATATGCACGTTTGTGGTGAATAATTGTAACCATACTGCTGTGCGATTTCTATGAAAATAATGTGTAAGTAATATAACATAATTTTTGTGTAGAAACGTATGTCCGGTTAGCTTGGTGGTAGCGTCGACGACTTGAGCGCGGGAGGCTGGTGGTTCGTTTGAGATTCGTTGAGACTTTTTTTTAATGATGCGCAATGAGTAATATCACAATATAATTCCTAGAATTTTTTTTTTTATTATTTTTACTTTGTAAGATGTGAAAACCAATGAATTTAAAGATCAATTTGAATTATTTGTCTAAAGTACATCGTTTAGAATAATGATAATATTTTAATAGCCGCTCACCAACATTTAATTAAATTACTGTTCCTACTGAATACGTTCAAATGGTGTATTTTTTATGAGGTTCCTAAGTTAACATTGCGTTACAAGTTTGTTGATTAAACGAAAAAAAAACGCCAATATAATTTTTTTTCAATTAAATGAAAACATTTCTTTCATTTATAATGGTGGAATTGGTGACTTTATGAATACACACCTACGTCCATGCACAGCATACTGTTAACGTTTATGTGGACTAAATGTATGAACGATTCAGCGTAGTGGTATCGTCTCGGTCTTGTAACCAGGAGGTCGGTGGGTCGAACCTCGGTTGTGCCAATCGAATTTTTTATGTTAAGAGATTTCGCTTTCATGCGTATATTCCCGGACAGTGTCTTGCAAAGTACACTTTCCCGGACAGCTACTGCAATGTGCATCAGAAATGACAAACTTTCGAAACCAAAAACGACTAAGCAAACTCAACGTATCGAGTGCGTACATGACAAAATATTTTTTCATGCTTGCGGTGAGAAAACTCGTGATTTGTCCCCGCAAAAACAGTGAGAAAGTTACATATTTTTGCAGGTGAGAAAGTAGTTACTTTCTCACCGCTCCCACGTTACACTGGAAACACTCGTCACGCGCAAGCACAAAAAATATTGTGTTGCACTCGCTTCGCTCTGGCCACAAACTTTCGCTCTTATTGGAATTCATTATTTTCACCTCATGTATAACAAAATACTATTGGCGTCTTTGAGGCCGAACAATAGTTTTTGTGGGGTTACGGAATCGACTTGAGAAAACTTTTTTCTTTCGGAACTGCCTAATTAAACATCCACTATTTAGTTAAGTGGCTTTTTTCGGCCTTGTTATCCTTTGCATGAATACGTATATAATATACTCACACATGCGAGTGACCTGCGATAGTGTGCTGTCAAATTTATCACAATTATTTTTGTTGTAGCATTTTAAACAAGAGCGCGTCCGATAAAAACGATGTTTTTTCATTATTTCATTGTTTTTTCATCTAGTAGTTGAGCATATTTTTTTCAACAAACTTTTAGCTAGAAGATAAGCCTGCACTTTCAGCCACTTGTGGGCCTGGGCCTGCTCGAGGATTCTGATCCAATTGCGTCTGTTTCTTGCCGCGTATTGCCAAATTTTTATTCCGAGCGTCCGAAGATCTTGTTCGACACCATCGATCCATCTAATTTTCGGGCGACCAACTCCTCTTTGTCCTTCTGGATCGTTACGGAATAATTTTGAGGGGGCCCTGTTTTTATCCATGCGTGCTAAATGCCCCACCCACCTCAACCAATGGACTTTCACCACTGCCACTATATCCGGCTCGCCAAAATCACGTTATATCGCCGTCGCCACTTTTCACCCTCCTGCATCGCTCCAAATATGGTGCGAAGTACCTTGCGCTCGAACGTTTATCACTTTTCTTCATTGTCCAGTATTCGCATCCGTAGATCAATACTGGACGAATAAGCGTTTTGTAAATATGGCATTTCGTTTTCTTTGATATTAACTTTGATCGTAACTGTTTGATTAGACCAAAATAGCATCTGCTTGCCGCCATGATACGTCTGTGAATTTCAGGTGTATTGTCACCATCTGACCGTATCAGCGCTCTGAGAGTGAGTACATTACATCGTATTAGTTTATAATTTAACACCTGGCTGCGTACTCGAGCCTGTAATCTGCGAATAAAGAAGGCAGGCTGGTGCTGAGCATCTCTTTTTACCAAAGAGGCTGCGACACTTTGAATGCAGGGGGCAGCCGCCTCCTGGTGCCGAATTGAAACTTATGTGACGTATAGAACTCACTCCTGCCTCCACTTTAGTAAGAACATATTTTCAACACCAGACTGCCTTATTTATTCCCAGCTTTAGATCTCAAGCCTGGTACCGACTTCGATGGTGTTACTAAATAATAGCCTCACGTGTTTTTACAGTTAGACGTAGTCAGAATTTCAGCAGCAGGCTTCCTTGATTGACAAGGTTTTATCTTTCTTCAGACACCCTCTTAAAATGAATAGAATATAAGAATTTCGATTCACTGAGATAATGTTCAAGTGTATGTTACACACTACGAGCCAATAAAAAATTGAACGAATTCTGATTTTTTAACACAACGAAAATGTCGTAGAGTAACGCCCTCTCCAACTTGTTTATTTGTTGCGATCAAGAGGGTGTCACTTACTATAAAAATCTACATCGAATTTACAAATTTTTTTGGAGTTTTTGAATTTCGTCTACATTTTATAGATTCCGTTTTTTAATTTTCAGTTTGTTATAGGATTCGGCAACATCGACAAATTTGCGTTGCATGGCCGAATCGAGTTACAAATCGATTGTTTCTTCTTCGGCAATAATGAATATTGGATGAATAAGTGACATCCCCGTGGTTGCGATTGATTTTAAGACTCTCACACTGACAGCTCAATCGAGTAATAGAAAGCAGACGTGTTAATAGTCTTCAATACACGTTTAACACGAAAGAAGAAATGCTGTTCTACAATCAACACTAACTGTTGTCGTTTGAACAAAAGTTAGTCAAAATTGAAATTAAAGATTCTGCATTTCTGCATATTGTGACATTTCCAGTGGAGAGAGGTAGTTCATGAAAATGATGGGGTATCGTAAATTTTAGGTCTCATTTTGGTAAGAAAATCTAGCATATTTTACCACCTGCGTAGAAAGTGCTGTTAATTTCACCGCGATGAGTAAAAGTACGTCGGAGTGAAGCCATCGAATACTATAAAATTACAGCAACTTACTATTAACATGGCGGCGTACAAATTTGTTAGAGCAATTTTGTCTGTATGTTGGGTTGCTACACATGTGTCTATCTATGTTACCTATGTAATATAGTATTTGAATATTAAATCCGAATTTCCATTTTCATCATGAAGACTTTGTTAGTAATACGAAGCAGAATATTTAGTTTATTTTCAGATTATTTGTCAGGGAAAAATTTGCATTTGCGAATTAAGTTAAATTGTTACACTGTACATATTTTTCGTTGTAGTTCTGGCAGCTAAGTTGCGAAGTTAATTTTCTAAAATTATAATTAAAACAATAGGAGAAATCGTATAATTTTAAACTTTCAGAAACATATAAATTACGAAGCTAATGAAGTTGAAATGCCATTTATTTACCAAGTTAAAACGTTGCATATAATAGTCACTTCACACTAAACCAAGTCGAACTGTGCTGTTTCATGTCTTTCAAATCTAACAAAAAAAATGAGCGAACAACAAGGAGCTGCAGTAATTCGTCCAAAAAAGGGCATCAAATAAGACAAACGTAATAAAAACAGCGGTTCCAGTAACTCATCAAATGTCATTACCACTTTCAGAGAAAACTCAAATACAAATTCGGACAATCAACGTTGATGTACTGCACTTTAAAGAAATGCCTTCTAATTGCCCCCGATTAATTCATTTCCTTTACACCACTTCATGTATTGTTACGGTTTTAATCACCAATTACAACTCGCCAATCTAAGACAAAAAAAACAATAAAGTTTTCATTGTGAAAGGCCGAAACAATATCGTTTAAAATAAAACTGACATAACACCGGAATGTACGCCAAGCAATGAATTCGAACAATCAAAGTGTGCGCACTCCAAGCGCTTTGTATGCATGTTGGATATGTGCGGTAATGTGTAGCAATCTGTGGGCTGTCCATAAATGCCTAGAAAAGTTCTAAGTGCTATTGTGAAGTAAATATACAATATATAGTGAATAAAAATAGGTGCCGACCCTTAAAGGTCTTTCCCTTAAAATGTTCAAAAATTTGATTTTTTCATCTTAAACGGACTGTCTCAAAATGGCAATTGGAAAGGTTTTTGCGTACCAATTGCTATTTTGAGGCATTCCGTTTTAATAGAAGAAAACGAATTTTTGAGCATTTTAAAGGGAAGACCTCTAAAAGTCGGGTCCTATTTTTATTCTCTAAAGTTTGGTAGAGCTAGATTGTATAATTACTTCAGAATATCGCATAGAACTTTTGTAGGCACTTGTGGACAGCCTACAGATTGCCACACATTACCGTATGACCGTACATACATATCAAAAGCGCTTGGAGTGCGCACACTTTGATTGCTCGAATTCATTGTATGGCGCACATTTCGTTGTAATGTCAGTTTTATTTTAAACGATATTGTTTCGATAGATTTCACAATTTAAAGTTTATTTGTTTTTTTTTTTTTTTTGCCTTAGATTGGCGAGTTGAAATCAATGATTAAAACCGTAACAATATATGAAGCGGTGTAAAGGAAATTGATTGATTGATATTAATTTTATTGTCTAACTATACACTAGCTGACATGGAAAAAGAGTGACTATGACTGCTGTCATAGTCCTCGTTAAAAAACCATGAAAACGTTATAATACTTATAAAGAAAGATAAAACATTTACATAGAGGCAAACAATTAAAAATTATACAAAATAAAAGAAAATGCAACATAAACAAAAAACGAGGATAACATGAACAAAAAAGAAATAGAGAAAAGGTAAATTTTGGTCATAATAAATTTTTTTAAAAAATCAAAAGCATAATAAATAAAAATTTGCCAAAGCAGCATCGTCAAAGTAAATAATTGAAATAAATCATATAAAAGTCAATAATAAAAAAAAGGTATATAAATAAAAATTTGCCGAAGCATCGTCAAGTAAATAGTTGGAATAAATCGTCAAAAGGTGAATAAGTCTTTAACCATCGTCAGTTGTCGTCAAATCACTGTAGACATACCAAACGTAAGAGAATGCTGCAGAAATAAAAACATATCTTTTTGATATTTCTTTTACAAATACAGTAATAAGTAATCCGGTTTTATCCGTAGCAATAGTGAAAAGAAAGCTCCAAACAAACACATTACCCCACCATGCCAAATATTCCGAAGATCGAGTCGTCAAGTTTATGAACTTCTTTACGAAACTCACGAGATGGTAGTGTTGGATTAACATGATTTACGGCACGGTTGAATAATTCGCAAGCAAAGTTGAAGGGGGAAAACTGCGAGTATTCGCATATGCTACTCGTGGTCCTGATCATTGTCGTTTTTCGCAAAACTCGTGACCCATCGTTCAATACTATTTTATTCCGAATGAACTGCGAGTGAATTTTACCAGTCAGAACGTCATGGATAAAAAAGATTGCTGCACTGGTTCGTCGCCTCAGCAACGACCTTAGGTTAAGTTCGGCACATCTGTCTGCGTATGGACGAAGGCGGTAGTCAGTATCATCATCATTAACATAGCGATCACGATTTGCGTATAGGACGAACTGTCTTTGAACGCTTTCCAATGACTGAATATGGACTGCGTGATACGGTGACCAGATTGTGGATGCGAATTCAAGATGTGAGCGAACTATGGCCGAGTATAACATGTTTGCTGTATTAACATTAAATCGTCCATAACATTGGCGCTTCACAAATGATAGCATCGACATAGCTTTCTGGTTTGCAAGTTCTGAATGTACATTAAAGGAGAAACCGTCGTCATAATTAACACCGATGTCTTTGATAGTGTGAACACGAGGTATTATATTGCCATTCATTTTGTAGTCTACCAATATGGGAGAACGTTTTCGCGATAAAGTAATCACTTTACATTTGTCAGCATTCAACTCGAAATCATTGTCGGAGCACCATTTTAAGAAGTTGTTAATTGATGACTGCATCGATGAGGTATCGTCAATGGTTGAAATATTGTTATGGACGATCTTTTTATCATCTGCAAGGTTGATGTCTCTAGTGTGACCAGAAGTACAATCGGAGTCATTGAAGAATACCAGAAACATTATAGCAGCCAATATCGAGCCTTGACCAATTCCAGAATGTACATTAATTACGTCAGACATGCTCGAATTTATCTTCACCATCTGCTTCCTATGCATGAAAAAAGAGCGAAACCATAAGAGCAGCGAATTACTCAAACGATATTTCTCATCTGATAGTTTCACCAACGATTTAACGCATCGTATACTATCGAAGGCCTTGTGTATGTCAGCAAGAAATATATCAGTTTGTTTGCTATTATCGAAGGATTCATGAACTAGAAGAGATAATTCCATCAAGTTAGATTCAACCCTTCTGCCTGGGAAGAAGCCATGTTGAGTAGGTGATAAATGTGGGAAGATGTTGTATTTGAGTTGTTCTAGTATTATTATTTCAAACGCCTTAGCAAAGTTTATCGGTCTTCTTGCCAGATTTAAACACTGCAGCCAAATGACCTGTCTTCCACAACATCTGCACATTCGCGTAGAAACAGCGTAGACATTTTATCTGGGCTGATCCCCTTACTCAGATCCATGTTCATCAGAGTTTTCATTACAATGTCATGCGTAATTGTGATATTAGAAAATTCAAAATCATTCCTTAAATTTAAAAATGAGAGAAAGTCAGTATCGTCTTTTTCGTCATCTGGGTGTTGTTTATATACGGAAGAAAAGTATTTGGCGAATAGGTTTGCTTTTGCAGTGTCACTTGTTGCATTTTCGTTGAGGTACGACATTTTCCCAGGTAAATTGCATTTTTTATACTTCGAATTAATATAGTTCCAGAATTTCCGTGGTTGTGTCTTGTAGTTGGAAGCAAGATCTCTCAGAAAAGTATTGTAAAGCTCGTCACGGCATTTCTCAAAATCGTCCTTAGCAGCTAGAAACGATGAATTGTCCACAATTCCAGAGTCGTTCTTAGAACGGTTGAGAAAACGCTTGTATTCTCGATTTCTTCTATTTTTGAGATTTATCAATTTGCCATCAAACCATGCAGGGTGATTTGTCGTACGGAGTGACGCTTTGGGAATTGGTTCGTCAAATATTCCATAGCATTTTGTATACATGATGCTGAGCAAGTCGTCTACATTTTTCCCATTGAATAAGGCTTTGAAATCAATTTTACAAGTTCTTGACTGATTGAAGTGTATGGTGCTTTCTTAAAACAATAAATAAGTTCTGAAGGAGGAGAAGCAGTGTAAGTTGCTGGTTCACATTCAATCATACAGTGAGTCTGGACATGAAAAGTATCCTGTGATGAGTCTGGTATCAGTGGCATTTCTGCTGGATGGATGACAAAAAGTTCGGGCATGTTAGCATAGAAGAGGTCGAGAACATTTCCAGCACTATTTTTTAAATTAGATATTTGAAAGAGGCCGCAGTCCATGAGCGATGATGTCATTTGTCTTGCAATTTTCGATTTAACCGATTCAGAGTCACCTATCAGTGGTAGGAAGTCGAATCCATCTTCATTGTCAGACCAATTAATAGTAGACATATTGAAATCACCAACAACAAGGAAAATGTCACCGTGATTGATCATTCAGTGCGCAGCTAAAATCGCTTTCTGATGTAATAAATAGACCTCTTCTGTGGAACCAAACTGTATGTAAAGACCGTATACGCAGATGTTAGAATTGGATGAACGGAGATGAATTTTTACGCAAATAGCTTCAAGTCGTCTGCTTTCGGGTACATCAAAAAGTTCACTGTTGTATTTTGAGTCAATAGCAATAAGAACACACCTCCCGCTTTACTCGCAACAATATCAGTATCTGTCACTGCCAGCAACGACATATAGGTGGCCCCGTCTGCACATCGCATTTACAAATCCCGAACCCAAGGAACTTCACCCCAATTAAATTAAATTAAAGGCCAAACAATTACTTTGGAAACTTTATTAAGCAAAGTGCAAACTCACTCAAAATTTCAAAGTTTAGTATCGTTTATTCTTATAATATAAATCATAACAAGTCGTAAGTAAACTCGCAAACGCATAGTGATTTCACCGTTCAATAGCTTACGTTTTTAAATATAGGAAATCAACGAATTGTTGCCTATAAACAAACCCACACGTCATATAAGTTCCGTGTGTGTTAAAGCCGTGAGTGGTTATTATAGATTTATATAATATACTAAATTAAACCCGATTATTCCCATTAGATCTAACATAAATACAAAATAGTCGTATCACTAGAAGATTTCAAGTTGTTAATTGTGGTCAGTCACAAGACGTAAGTTAGTCTTTTGCTCAACCCATGTACATAACCTTAATTAGAAAATTTTAGAAATTTGTAGCCTAATATCAACTAGCTGCTTCGAAATAAACATCATCAGAAGCTGAAGAGTTGTTGGCTCACTCATTTATTCTGGCCCTCACCGACTAACTGTGACTTCTAACCGCGGATTCTCTTATACCAAATAACACTACAAATTTGTCTTTAAATAACGTTAAGTTTGGTTAAGAAATCCGGAGTCGACTAAAGATACGCAAACATGTTTACAAAGTCAACGCTAACGCCACGAACACCACCCAGACCAGACGACTCAACTATCTTGGATACAAACGCTTCAAGTTGTCCCTTGTGCGAAGCCAAAGATACGATTAATATGGTCGAGTGCGAAAGGTGTAAAAAGTGGTATCACTTCCAATGTGTAGGCGTTGACGAATCCATATCGTCAAAGAATTGGAACTGTCGCAACTGTTCAAAATCGACCAACTCCGAACAAAATTCGGTCCGTTCATCAGTCTCTTCGAAACGCCGCAGCGCGCTTCAGTTGGAGAAGTTAGCGAAAGAAAAGGCGATACAAGATAAGTTGATCGAAGGGAAAAGAGAACTGCTTCAACAAAAGGCCGCAGTTGACTCTGAGTTCTTACAAAAGGAATACGCAATTCTGGAGAATATGTCAGAGTCGGACGAAGACGATGAAGCCGACGCCGACGCAAATAAAGCCGAATATGTAGCCGATTGGCTGAACTCAACAGGTGTGGGGACGAAAAGCTCAGACATAGCCTCAAATATCATCCGGGAATTTGGATCGTCGCAAAGGCAGATGCTAGAAGACGCTCAAGAACAAATAATGTCACACCCCGTGTCAGCTGAAATTCGAATGAGCGAACTACAACTAATCCCATCGAAACTTGTACAATTCACATATCCGCTAGCGATGGAGCCTTCAAAAAATAGCTCTACTATCGAAGATCAGATAGATCTGATTGCAGACCCTAGAAACGACTCGACACAACCGCTCGCATCACGAAGTCACGACTTGAGCCGAGCCGTCGACCAACTTACATCATCGAACGACGTGAACTTGTCGAAACCAGAAGCGACTCCAGTCAGCGCGAGTTCCGTGAAACCGGCGCCGCCAATCCCGACGCGAACTATGCCTGCTCAGTTGACATCGTCACGCTCTCCGTCATTTCCTCCTCGATCGACGATACTCACCTCCGTGCAACAACCACATAGCGGCTCGACATCGGACGATCAACACCAATCGATACCAGTGTTATCACAGGCCCACTCGGGTATGGTCTTTAAACAGCCGCCCGCGTCACTCTCGGCCCAACGAAATATGGGATTTGCGTCACAACATCCTACAGCATCTACATCTCAACAATTCACGCCGTTTCCGTTCCAACAATCAGAGCCCTTTCCGCTCCAACAATCTATGCCGTTTACAACCTCACAGTCGTCAAGTTCAAACTTACAACAATATCCGCCGCCTGTTATCTCGACGTATCAACAACCCATCATGTCATCTATTGTCGGGCAACAACAGCCATTTACATCCACCTCCGCTCAAGGAAATAGGTTTGGGCTGAACACGACGCAACACCCACTACCGCCACCTATCACAAACCTTGGTTTACAAAATACGGGGGCGACAATAAGCCACTTCGGACAAACCTACCAGTGGGTTAACTACGACCCTCGATTCAATTTTCAAGAACAACCCCCGACTCGTCTACAGCTAGCTGCGAGACAAACAATGCCAAGGGACTATCCTAAATTCAATGGTGACCCCGAAAAATGGTCGGTCTTCTTTAATGCGTACGCCAATTGCACGGTAACTTGCGGCCTGTCCAACGGAGAGAACCTATCCCGATTGGAAAAGTGTTTGGAAGATCCGGCGCGCAAAGCAGTTAAGAATCTGCTGACAAGGCCAGAAGCCGTACCCGACATCATCGACACGCTCGAGATGCTATATGGACGCCCTGAGGCTAGCATCGACGCACAACTGAAAGTCATCCAAAACGAAGCTGCGCCAAAAATGAACAAGATGGAAACGTTCATAGATTTCGCCATGTCAGTGCGGAACGTCACCACTGAAATCCAAAAAACCGGCATGTGGCAATATTTGTGGAATCCACAACTTATGAAGGAATTGGTGGACAAACTGCCCTACCACATGCGTATGGAATGGGGACAAATAAAAATGTCAACGCCAAATGTAAACCTGAGCAACTTAAGCGAGTGGCTATTTCTAAGAGCTCGAACAGCGTGTGCGGTTACATTACCGACCAACACGGAAAAGAAATCTACTTCGAACGATAAGTCGAACACCCATAGCCGCGTGAACGCACATTCCAAATCCGACGGCGCTGACCTAAAGGCAAATTATTCTAGCAAAAAAGGTCCAGGCAATGAAACCAATACAAACAACTGCGGCGCCTGCAACGGTAAAAGACACAACATTTATGAATGCCGAAAATTCGCCGCCATGCCTCAGGGTGAAAGGTGGGAAACCGTTAAAAATAACAAGCTCTGCCGCGTCTGTCTCGGACGTCACCACCTTCTGCGCTGCGAATCGAAAACACTTTGTGGCGAATCCGGATGCACTGTCAAGCACCACCGACTATTACACAACCCAGCGAAATCTGTAACCACGAACAACGACGAAGTTCACGGCGCCCACCAGCTAAACAAATTGGAACTCTTGCGCAGGTACATCCCAGTCACGCTGTATGGACCGAAAGGTTCGACGAACGCGATCGCATTTCTCGACGAAGGTTCCGACATGACTCTCGTCGAAGACCGAGTCATCCGAGAACTAGGAATCACCGGTACGCTCAAGGAGCTACTCCTGAAATGGACGGCAAAAATCGTAAGAAAAGAGCCGAACTCGAAAGTCGTCAATTTCCAAATATCTGGCACACAAACCCATCAAAAACGATATGAAATTAAAGACGCGAGAACGGTCAAATCTCTGGACCTTCCTGCACAAACGGTAAATGCTGCTCAATTAAAGAACGCATACAAGTTTCTACGCCGTATACCGATCGAGAGTTACATCGATGAGTCTCCGAAACTAATGATTGGATTGAAAGACTGCAAATTGAGCACACCCCGCAGAGTCCGAAGCGGTGGATGGAACGAGCCAATAGCCGTAAAAACATTATTGGGCTGGGAAGTCCATGGATCCAACGCGAATACCGACGCCCCTAGGATAAATCTTCACACTGTTAATGCATCCGAAGAAACCGATGACGACAAGTTACACGAAATGGTCGCACGATTCTTTTCTCTAGAAAACTTTGGTGTAAAGGGACCTGAAAGTAGCGTCGAAGCGGCGACCGATAAGAGAGCTAGAGCAGTACTAGAATCGACGACAAAACGGGTCGGTGAACAATTCGAAACAGGACTGCTGTGGAAATATGACGACGTGTCCTTACCAGATAGCCTACCAATGGCACAACGTCGCCTCATATCCCTAGAAAAACGTCTGAACCAAGATCCAGAACTGGCTCTGAAGTTTCGGTCAAAATTTAACGATTACGTGGCAAAGGGCTATGTCCGGAAATTAACTCCGAACGAGGAATCTATCACCAATGCTAAAACCTGGTACCTACCTCTTTTCCCTGTCACCTACGCCAAAAAACCTGGAAAGATCAGACTCGTTTGGGACGCCGCAGCGAAGGCGTCAAACATTTCCCTCAACTCGATGCTATTGTCGGGCCCAGACTTACTCGTCCCACTACAGGGCGTGCTATACCGTTTTCGACAAGGCCGATATGTCGTAACCGGAGACATCCGGGAGATGTTCCACCAAATCCGGATTAGGAAAGACGACCAAATGTCACAAAGATTCCTGTGGCGAGAAGAAGGTTCGTCGAAGACCCACACCTACGTTTTAGAAGTTATGAGCTTTGGAGCAACGTGCTCGCCTACGTCCGCCCAATATATTAAGAATCATAATGCACACCAGTTCATTAAAAATTACCCGGAAGCTGAAAGAGCTATCCGAACTAACACCTACGTCGACGACTGGCTCCAAGCCTTCGATACCACAGAAGAAGCGATAAGGGTAGCAAAGGACGTCCACTACGTGCATTCTCAAGGAGGGTTCGAAATTAGAAACTGGCTATCGAACTCATCCAAAATCAGCCTCAGCCTAGGAACGAAACACGATGAAAATCAACTACTTCGCATTGGAACAGATGAGTTGCAAACCGAAAGAATTCTCGGCATGTGGTGGAACGTACAGGAAGACACGTTCACATACTCCTTGCGTTTCAACCCACTAAATAAAGATATTCTCCTAGGACGTCGAAGACCGACAAAACGTGAGGCGCTACGGACGCTCATGTCCATTTACGACCCTCTCGGACTCATCGCCGTATACCTAGTCCATCTAAAATCAATCGTCCAAGACATGTGGCGAATCGGACTCGGCTGGGACACTCAAATTAAAGAAAACGACAGCGAAAGTCTATACGAGCGATGGCAGATTTGGATAAAACAGCTACCCAAGATCGAAAATATCCGAATCAACCGTCACTACTCTCGCAAGATCATATCAACGAATCCGACAGAAATCGAGTTGCACATATTTGTCGATGCTGGCGACATGGCGTACGACGCGGTGGCCTACTTTCGGACTAAAGACCGAGACGGAGTCGAATGTTCGTTGATTGGGGGAAAGACTAAAGTTGCGCCATTGAAGCCACTATCCACGCCAAGGATGGAACTTCAAGCAGCAGTACTGGGAGCGAGGTTCAAAACATCTATCCTCGAAAATCATACTCTCCAAGTTCAAAGAGTTGTACTCTGGTCCGATTCATCGACGGTACTCGGTTGGTTACGATCCGACACCCGAAAATATAGTAAGTACGTTGGAGCTAGAGTGGGAGAGATTCTAGAATCTACCGGGCTCTCCGAATGGAGATGGATTCCGTCGAAAATGAACCCAGCCGACGACGCGACCAAATGGAAAGACTCCTTCAGTTTAAACCCAGAAGCGCGCTGGTTCAAAGGACCAGACTTCCTCCTACAGTCAGAAGAGTTCTGGCCCAAACTAAAACACACCGAAGAAACTGAAGAAGAACTTCGACCGAAATATGTTAACGTTCACGCTACAACGGAAGTAGAACAGCTACCCATTAAATTTGAAGATCTCCTAAAGTGGAAGCGCACCTTGGCCTTCGTTCTTCGCTTCACGAACAATATTAAGGCGAAACTGGCAAAACCAGGGTTTATCGTCCGAACAGGACCATTAAGTCGCACTGAAATACAAGATGGGGAAGCTGCACTGTACCGCAAGGCCCAATGGGACGAATTTCCAGCCGACATGCAAGTGCTCGGAGAAAAACCAGATGAAAATGGATGTCGAAAATCGGTAACAAAAACAAGCTTATTATACAGATATTCTCCCTACCTAGATTATGCAGGCGTACTCAGAATGCGTGGCCGAATCGATGCCGCCCCTAACGTTTCCACCGACCAAAAGAGACCTATCATCCTACCAACTAAAAACCAAATCACAGACCTGGTCGTTAAAGAGTACCACGTGCGTTTTAAACATCACAATACAGAAACAGTGGTCAACGAAATTAAGCAAAAATTTGTTATTCCAAGGCTACGAGCGTTACTCAAGCGAATACGTCGTACATGCCAACATTGTAAAAATCTTGCTGCACAACCTAACCCACCAGAAATGGCTCCATTGCCAACTGCAAGACTAGCTTCATTTACTAGGCCATTCACCTACGTCGGTGTAGACTACGCAGGACCATACAAAATCACGCAATTCAGAAGGACGGTAAAAAGGTGGATCGTCATATTCACCTGCCTTACCATGCGAGCCGTGTACATCGACTGCGTTGAGTCGCTTACCACTGACTCGTGCATCATGGCAATAAATCGATTCATAGCTAGAAATGGTACGCCTCGGGAGTTTTTTAGTGACCGTGGAACCAATTTTGTGGGAGCAGATAATGAACTCAATCGTCAAATTAAAAGTCTAGACCACGACCACCTGAATGTCACCTACACCACTTGCTATACACAGTGGAATTTTAATCCTCCGTACGGACAACACATGGGAGGGGCCTGGGAGAGATTGGTGGGATCGATGAAAAAGACGCTTGATAAAATCCTTCCCACATCCCATCATCCGAATCACGAGACCTTTATTACCGCGATGGCCGAAGTTGAAAACATAATAAACTCACGACCCCTTACCTTCGTATCAATAGAGCCTGACGATCAAGAAGCGCTTACCCCGAATCACTTCTTGAAGGGATCGTCCAACGGAAACAAGCCGCCGGGAGTTTTTCCACCTCTCCCAAAAACCCTTCGTGGAAACTGGCGCTACGCCCAACAAATCACGAATGAATTCTGGCACAAATGGGTTAAGGAATACCTCCCGATGGTAACTAGACGCACAAAATGGTTTAACGATGTAAAGCCGATCGAAATTGGAGATCAGGTTATCATTGTAGACGAAGACGCCCCTCGTAACACCTGGGACAGAGGCGTTGTAACTGAAGCGGTAAAAAACGGTAGAGATGGTCGCATAAGCAAGGCCAAAGTCCGTACCATCGATGGCATCTATACCAGACCCGTTATCAAGCTGGCAGTACT
>CM055406.1:93695921-93748136 GCA_029228625.1 Pseudolycoriella hygida
AATTTAAAAATGAGAGAAAGTCAGTATCGTCTTTTTCGTCATCTGGGTGTTGTTTATATACGGAAGAAAAGTATTTGGCGAATAGGTTTGCTTTTGCAGTGTCACTTGTTGCATTTTCGTTGAGGTACGACATTTTCCCAGGTAAATTGCATTTTTTATACTTCGAATTAATATAGTTCCAGAATTTCCGTGGTTGTGTCTTGTAGTTGGAAGCAAGATCTCTCAGAAAAGTATTGTAAAGCTCGTCACGGCATTTCTCAAAATCGTCCTTAGCAGCTAGAAACGATGAATTGTCCACAATTCCAGAGTCGTTCTTAGAACGGTTGAGAAAACGCTTGTATTCTCGATTTCTTCTATTTTTGAGATTTATCAATTTGCCATCAAACCATGCAGGGTGATTTGTCGTACGGAGTGACGCTTTGGGAATTGGTTCGTCAAATATTCCATAGCATTTTGTATACATGATGCTGAGCAAGTCGTCTACATTTTTCCCATTGAATAAGGCTTTGAAATCAATTTTACAAGTTCTTGACTGATTGAAGTGTATGGTGCTTTCTTAAAACAATAAATAAGTTCTGAAGGAGGAGAAGCAGTGTAAGTTGCTGGTTCACATTCAATCATACAGTGAGTCTGGACATGAAAAGTATCCTGTGATGAGTCTGGTATCAGTGGCATTTCTGCTGGATGGATGACAAAAAGTTCGGGCATGTTAGCATAGAAGAGGTCGAGAACATTTCCAGCACTATTTTTTAAATTAGATATTTGAAAGAGGCCGCAGTCCATGAGCGATGATGTCATTTGTCTTGCAATTTTCGATTTAACCGATTCAGAGTCACCTATCAGTGGTAGGAAGTCGAATCCATCTTCATTGTCAGACCAATTAATAGTAGACATATTGAAATCACCAACAACAAGGAAAATGTCACCGTGATTGATCATTCAGTGCGCAGCTAAAATCGCTTTCTGATGTAATAAATAGACCTCTTCTGTGGAACCAAACTGTATGTAAAGACCGTATACGCAGATGTTAGAATTGGATGAACGGAGATGAATTTTTACGCAAATAGCTTCAAGTCGTCTGCTTTCGGGTACATCAAAAAGTTCACTGTTGTATTTTGAGTCAATAGCAATAAGAACACACCTCCCGCTTTACTCGCAACAATATCAGTATCTGTCACTGCCAGCAACGACATATAGGTGGCCCCGTCTGCACATCGCATTTACAAATCCCGAACCCAAGGAACTTCACCCCAATTAAATTAAATTAAAGGCCAAACAATTACTTTGGAAACTTTATTAAGCAAAGTGCAAACTCACTCAAAATTTCAAAGTTTAGTATCGTTTATTCTTATAATATAAATCATAACAAGTCGTAAGTAAACTCGCAAACGCATAGTGATTTCACCGTTCAATAGCTTACGTTTTTAAATATAGGAAATCAACGAATTGTTGCCTATAAACAAACCCACACGTCATATAAGTTCCGTGTGTGTTAAAGCCGTGAGTGGTTATTATAGATTTATATAATATACTAAATTAAACCCGATTATTCCCATTAGATCTAACATAAATACAAAATAGTCGTATCACTAGAAGATTTCAAGTTGTTAATTGTGGTCAGTCACAAGACGTAAGTTAGTCTTTTGCTCAACCCATGTACATAACCTTAATTAGAAAATTTTAGAAATTTGTAGCCTAATATCAACTAGCTGCTTCGAAATAAACATCATCAGAAGCTGAAGAGTTGTTGGCTCACTCATTTATTCTGGCCCTCACCGACTAACTGTGACTTCTAACCGCGGATTCTCTTATACCAAATAACACTACAAATTTGTCTTTAAATAACGTTAAGTTTGGTTAAGAAATCCGGAGTCGACTAAAGATACGCAAACATGTTTACAAAGTCAACGCTAACGCCACGAACACCACCCAGACCAGACGACTCAACTATCTTGGATACAAACGCTTCAAGTTGTCCCTTGTGCGAAGCCAAAGATACGATTAATATGGTCGAGTGCGAAAGGTGTAAAAAGTGGTATCACTTCCAATGTGTAGGCGTTGACGAATCCATATCGTCAAAGAATTGGAACTGTCGCAACTGTTCAAAATCGACCAACTCCGAACAAAATTCGGTCCGTTCATCAGTCTCTTCGAAACGCCGCAGCGCGCTTCAGTTGGAGAAGTTAGCGAAAGAAAAGGCGATACAAGATAAGTTGATCGAAGGGAAAAGAGAACTGCTTCAACAAAAGGCCGCAGTTGACTCTGACTTCTTACAAAAGGAATACGCAATTCTGGAGAATATGTCAGAGTCGGACGAAGACGATGAAGCCGACGCCGACGCAAATAAAGCCGAATATGTAGCCGATTGGCTGAACTCAACAGGTGTGGGGACGAAAAGCTCAGACATAGCCTCAAATATCATCCGGGAATTTGGATCGTCGCAAAGGCAGATGCTAGAAGACGCTCAAGAACAAAGAATGTCACACCCCGTGTCAGCTGAAATTCGAATGAGCGAACTACAACTAATCCCATCGAAACTTGTACAATTCACATATCCGCTAGCGATGGAGCCTTCAAAAAATAGCTCTACTATCGAAGATCAGATAGATCTGATTGCAGACCCTAGAAACGACTCGACACAACCGCTCGCATCACGAAGTCACGACTTGAGCCGAGCCGTCGACCAACTTACATCATCGAACGACGTGAACTTGTCGAAACCAGAAGCGACTCCAGTCAGCGCGAGTTCCGTGAAACCGGCGCCGCCAATCCCGACGCGAACTATGCCTGCTCAGTTGACATCGTCACGCTCTCCGTCATTTCCTCCTCGATCGACGATACTCACCTCCGTGCAACAACCACATAGCGGCTCGACATCGGACGATCAACACCAATCGATACCAGTGTTATCACAGGCCCACTCGGGTATGGTCTTTAAACAGCCGCCCGCGTCACTCTCGGCCCAACGAAATATGGGATTTGCGTCACAACATCCTACAGCATCTACATCTCAACAATTCACGCCGTTTCCGTTCCAACAATCAGAGCCCTTTCCGCTCCAACAATCTATGCCGTTTACAACCTCACAGTCGTCAAGTTCAAACTTACAACAATATCCGCCGCCTGTTATCTCGACGTATCAACAACCCATCATGTCATCTATTGTCGGGCAACAACAGCCATTTACATCCACCTCCGCTCAAGGAAATAGGTTTGGGCTGAACACGACGCAACACCCACTACCGCCACCTATCACAAACCTTGGTTTACAAAATACGGGGGCGACAATAAGCCACTTCGGACAAACATACCAGTGGGTTAACTACGACCCTCGATTCAATTTTCAAGAACAACCCCCGACTCGTCTACAGCTAGCTGCGAGACAAACAATGCCAAGGGACTATCCTAAATTCAATGGTGACCCCGAAAAATGGTCGGTCTTCTTTAATGCGTACGCCAATTGCACGGTAACTTGCGGCCTGTCCAACGGAGAGAACCTATCCCGATTGGAAAAGTGTTTGGAAGATCCGGCGCGCAAAGCAGTTAAGAATCTGCTGACAAGGCCAGAAGCCGTACCCGACATCATCGACACGCTCGAGATGCTATATGGACGCCCTGAGGCTAGCATCGACGCACAACTGAAAGTCATCCAAAACGAAGCTGCGCCAAAAATGAACAAGATGGAAACGTTCATAGATTTCGCCATGTCAGTGCGGAACGTCACCACTGAAATCCAAAAAACCGGCATGTGGCAATATTTGTGGAATCCACAACTTATGAAGGAATTGGTGGACAAACTGCCCTACCACATGCGTATGGAATGGGGACAAATAAAAATGTCAACGCCAAATGTAAACCTGAGCAACTTAAGCGAGTGGCTATTTCTAAGAGCTCGAACAGCGTGTGCGGTTACATTACCGACCAACACGGAAAAGAAATCTACTTCGAACGATAAGTCGAACACCCATAGCCGCGTGAACGCACACTCCAAATCCGACGGCGCTGACCTAAAGGCAAACTATTCTAGCAAAAAGGGTCCAGGCAATGAAACCAATACAAACAACTGCGGCGCCTGCAACGGTAAAAGACACAACATTTATGAATGCCGAAAATTCGCCGCCATGCCTCAGGGTGAAAGGTGGGAAACCGTTAAAAATAACAAGCTCTGCCGCGTCTGTCTCGGACGTCACCACCTTCTGCGCTGCGAATCGAAAACACTTTGTGGCGAATCCGGATGCACTGTCAAGCACCACCGACTATTACACAACCCAGCGAAATCTGTAACCACGAACAACGACGAAGTTCACGGCGCCCACCAGCTAAACAAATTGGAACTCTTGCGCAGGTACATCCCAGTCACGCTGTATGGACCGAAAGGTTCGACGAACGCGATCGCATTTCTCGACGAAGGTTCCGACATGACTCTCGTCGAAGACCGAGTCATCCGAGAACTAGGAATCACCGGTACGCTCAAGGAGCTACTCCTGAAATGGACGGCAAAAATCGTAAGAAAAGAGCCGAACTCGAAAGTCGTCAATTTCCAAATATCTGGCACACAAACCCATCAAAAACGATATGAAATTAAAGACGCGAGAACGGTCAAATCTCTGGACCTTCCTGCACAAACGGTAAATGCTGCTCAATTAAAGAACGCATACAAGTTTCTACGCCGTATACCGATCGAGAGTTACATCGATGAGTCTCCGAAACTAATGATTGGATTGAAAGACTGCAAATTGAGCACACCCCGCAGAGTCCGAAGCGGTGGATGGAACGAGCCAATAGCCGTAAAAACATTATTGGGCTGGGAAGTCCATGGATCCAACGCGAATACCGACGCCCCTAGGATAAATCTTCACACTGTTAATGCATCCGAAGAAACCGATGACGACAAGTTACACGAAATGGTCGCACGATTCTTTTCTCTAGAAAACTTTGGTGTAAAGGGACCTGAAAGTAGCGTCGAAGCGGCGACCGATAAGAGAGCTAGAGCAGTACTAGAATCGACGACAAAACGGGTCGGTGAACAATTCGAAACAGGACTGCTGTGGAAATATGACGACGTGTCCTTACCAGATAGCCTACCAATGGCACAACGTCGCCTCATATCCCTAGAAAAACGTCTGAACCAAGATCCAGAACTGGCTCTGAAGTTTCGGTCAAAATTTAACGATTACGTGGCAAAGGGCTATGTCCGGAAATTAACTCCGAACGAGGAATCTATCACCAATGCTAAAACCTGGTACCTACCTCTTTTCCCTGTCACCTACGCCAAAAAACCTGGAAAGATCAGACTCGTTTGGGACGCCGCAGCGAAGGCGTCAAACATTTCCCTCAACTCGATGCTATTGTCGGGCCCAGACTTACTCGTCCCACTACAGGGCGTGCTATACCGTTTTCGACAAGGCCGATATGTCGTAACCGGAGACATCCGGGAGATGTTCCACCAAATCCGGATTAGGAAAGACGACCAAATGTCACAAAGATTCCTGTGGCGAGAAGAAGGTTCGTCGAAGACCCACACCTACGTTTTAGAAGTTATGAGCTTTGGAGCAACGTGCTCGCCTACGTCCGCCCAATATATTAAGAATCATAATGCACACCAGTTCATTAAAAATTACCCGGAAGCTGAAAGAGCTATCCGAACTAACACCTACGTCGACGACTGGCTCCAAGCCTTCGATACCACAGAAGAAGCGATAAGGGTAGCAAAGGACGTCCACTACGTGCATTCTCAAGGAGGGTTCGAAATTAGAAACTGGCTATCGAACTCATCCAAAATCAGCCTCAGCCTAGGAACGAAACACGATGAAAATCAACTACTTCGCATTGGAACAGATGAGTTGCAAACTGAAAGAATTCTCGGCATGTGGTGGAACGTACAGGAAGACACGTTCACATACTCCTTGCGTTTCAACCCACTAAATAAAGATATTCTCCTAGGACGTCGAAGACCGACAAAACGTGAGGCGCTACGGACGCTCATGTCCATTTACGACCCTCTCGGACTCATCGCCGTATACCTAGTCCATCTAAAATCAATCGTCCAAGACATGTGGCGAATCGGACTCGGCTGGGACACTCAAATTAAAGAAAACGACAGCGAAAGTCTATACGAGCGATGGCAGATTTGGATAAAACAGCTACCCAAGATCGAAAATATCCGAATCAACCGTCACTACTCTCGCAAGATCATATCAACGAATCCGACAGAAATCGAGTTGCACATATTTGTCGATGCTGGCGACATGGCGTACGACGCGGTGGCCTACTTTCGGACTAAAGACCGAGACGGAGTCGAATGTTCGTTGATTGGGGGAAAGACTAAAGTTGCGCCATTGAAGCCACTATCCACGCCAAGGATGGAACTTCAAGCAGCAGTACTGGGAGCGAGGTTCAAAACATCTATCCTCGAAAATCATACTCTCCAAGTTCAAAGAGTTGTACTCTGGTCCGATTCATCGACGGTACTCGGTTGGTTACGATCCGACACCCGAAAATATAGTAAGTACGTTGGAGCTAGAGTGGGAGAGATTCTAGAATCTACCGGGCTCTCCGAATGGAGATGGATTCCGTCGAAAATGAACCCAGCCGACGACGCGACCAAATGGAAAGACTCCTTCAGTTTAAACCCAGAAGCGCGCTGGTTCAAAGGACCAGACTTCCTCCTACAGTCAGAAGAGTTCTGGCCCAAACTAAAACACACCGAAGAAACTGAAGAAGAACTTCGACCGAAATATGTTAACGTTCACGCTACAACGGAAGTAGAACAGCTACCCATTAAATTTGAAGATCTCCTAAAGTGGAAGCGCACCTTGGCCTTCGTTCTTCGCTTCACGAACAATATTAAGGCGAAACTGGCAAAACCAGGGTTTATCGTCCGAACAGGACCATTAAGTCGCACTGAAATACAAGATGGGGAAGCTGCACTGTACCGCAAGGCCCAATGGGACGAATTTCCAGCCGACATGCAAGTGCTCGGAGAAAAACCAGATGAAAATGGATGTCGAAAATCGGTAACAAAAACAAGCTTATTATACAGATATTCTCCCTACCTAGATTATGCAGGCGTACTCAGAATGCGTGGCCGAATCGATGCCGCCCCTAACGTTTCCACCGACCAAAAGAGACCTATCATCCTACCAACTAAAAACCAAATCACAGACCTGGTCGTTAAAGAGTACCACGTGCGTTTTAAACATCACAATACAGAAACAGTGGTCAACGAAATTAAGCAAAAATTTGTTATTCCAAGGCTACGAGCGTTACTCAAGCGAATACGTCGTACATGCCAACATTGTAAAAATCTTGCTGCACAACCTAACCCACCAGAAATGGCTCCATTGCCAACTGCAAGACTAGCTTCATTTACTAGGCCATTCACCTACGTCGGTGTAGACTACGCAGGACCATACAAAATCACGCAATTCAGAAGGACGGTAAAAAGGTGGATCGTCATATTCACCTGCCTTACCATGCGAGCCGTGTACATCGACTGCGTTGAGTCGCTTACCACTGACTCGTGCATCATGGCAATAAATCGATTCATAGCTAGAAATGGTACGCCTCGGGAGTTTTTTAGTGACCGTGGAACCAATTTTGTGGGAGCAGATAATGAACTCAATCGTCAAATTAAAAGTCTAGACCACGACCACCTGAATGTCACCTACACCACTTGCTATACACAGTGGAATTTTAATCCTCCGTACGGACAACACATGGGAGGGGCCTGGGAGAGATTGGTGGGATCGATGAAAAAGACGCTTGATAAAATCCTTCCCACATCCCATCATCCGAATCACGAGACCTTTATTACCGCGATGGCCGAAGTTGAAAACATAATAAACTCACGACCCCTTACCTTCGTATCAATAGAGCCTGACGATCAAGAAGCGCTTACCCCGAATCACTTCTTGAAGGGATCGTCCAACGGAAACAAGCCGCCGGGAGTTTTTCCACCTCTCCCAAAAACCCTTCGTGGAAACTGGCGCTACGCCCAACAAATCACGAATGAATTCTGGCACAAATGGGTTAAGGAATACCTCCCGATGGTAACTAGACGCACAAAATGGTTTAACGATGTAAAGCCGATCGAAATTGGAGATCAGGTTATCATTGTAGACGAAGACGCCCCTCGTAACACCTGGGACAGAGGCGTTGTAACTGAAGCGGTAAAAAATGGTAGAGATGGTCGCATAAGCAAGGCCAAAGTCCGTACCATCGATGGCATCTATACCAGACCCGTTATCAAGCTGGCAGTACTGGACCTTTCGGGACCAGAGGCTAAGACTATCACCCGTGAGAGTTTAGCGGGGGGAAGTGTCACTGCCAGCAACGACATATAGGTGGCCCCGTCTGCACATCGCATTTACAAATCCCGAACCCAAGGAACTTCACCCCAATTAAATTAAATTAAAGGCCAAACAATTACTTTGGAAACTTTATTAAGCAAAGTGCAAACTCACTCAAAATTTCAAAGTTTAGTATCGTTTATTCTTATAATATAAATCATAACAAGTCGTAAGTAAACTCGCAAACGCATAGTGATTTCACCGTTCAATAGCTTACGTTTTTAAATATAGGAAATCAACGAATTGTTGCCTATAAACAAACCCACACGTCATATAAGTTCCGTGTGTGTTAAAGCCGTGAGTGGTTATTATAGATTTATATAATATACTAAATTAAACCCGATTATTCCCATTAGATCTAACATAAATACAAAATAGTCGTATCACTAGAAGATTTCAAGTTGTTAATTGTGGTCAGTCACAAGACGTAAGTTAGTCTTTTGCTCAACCCATGTACATAACCTTAATTAGAAAATTTTAGAAATTTGTAGCCTAATATCAACTAGCTGCTTCGAAATAAACATCATCAGAAGCTGAAGAGTTGTTGGCTCACTCATTTATTCTGGCCCTCACCGACTAACTGTGACTTCTAACCGCGGATTCTCTTATACCAAATAACAGTATCTTCGCGATCTTTGCGATATACGATAAAACGAGGGTCGAAGAATTCACCGTCGAACTTGGATTTGTTTAACCATGTTTCTGTTAATACAATTAAGCCGTAGTCGCAGGTCGTTGTCGATAAAAGAATATCATCTTTTTTTGTAACCATTCCTCTAATATTGTTGTAATAAAGTGACATATAGGAGTGGGACAAGGCCGGTCTTAATTCAATCGATTTTGCGATTACGTCATTTTGTTTAATAAAAAATCTGAAGCTGTGGCATTTGTTGTGGTCCTTGCTATCCATGGTTTAATATGAATATGACTAGGCCAGAAACTTGGTCGAGAAATAATGTTCGATATAATTTTGTCAGTCTCTATCTTAAAGTTGACATGCCGTAAAGTGGAGATGTCTTGCCCACGTTTAGTTAGACGACGTATCTTGATTTGTTTACTGTCAATATTGGTGTTGGAAGCTATGTAGTCAATTAAATTAACAGGTGTAACTTTTATGTCGAAAGGTGAGATATGGAAAGCTTAATAAGTTCGCCAGTTTGAATATTATTACCAAGGAGATGCAAGCTCATCTTATTTGAGTTGCTAATATTCTGGAATGTAGCATCCATTGTCGAGATGCACTGGTCGACTTCAAAGTTTTGCGGTTTCGGTGGAATTGGTGCTTCCGTTTCTGAATAATGTGGACTTGGAGAAATCTCATTAGTTGTGCATAAAATTTCTGTAAATCGATCTTTGATGCCGAGAAATTCTGTGTCCGTTTGAAGAGATGACGTTGAATTTTCGTAGTCCATAGTTTTTGCGTCTTTGCAGTTCTTCACTGTCGGTAGTCGTCGTTGAATTTCATTCTTAAGAGTTAAGAAGTTGTCATTGAGATTTTGTACGCAAGCGTAAATAGAATCCAATTTATCATCAATATCAGCATCAACGCGAATAGCCTCTATCAATGGTGATATATTCGATGAAAGAGGTTGACTCAATGGAGCTTTACGTGTAACATCTGAATTAGCAGCAATTTGCGCGAGGATACTGGCATTATTTTTAATCATTGACGTTATGGATTCAAAAGATGACCAAGTATTAGTCTCGAAGGAATGAAGCAATGAAAATAAATCATCTGATTTAGGCTTTGGTGATGAAATTGGCCAGTCCAATGGATTTCTATAGTGTGTATGTCCATTAGTCATGTTGTTGTTGGAGTGTTTCAACACAATATCTTCAACTTGCTTAGAATTCAAAGTAGAATCAATGAAACGTTGCAGTTTGGGGTCGAGAAGCTTGTCTATTGTTTCGGTTATGCTGTTACTTAGTAGAGGGCGTTCGCTTAAATTAGTGTTTGGACCATTTTGACTATTATTCGCGTTAGTAGATTCGATCACATTGAGTTTGTCAATCAAAGCATTAAATTTGTTAGTGTGATCTGATTTACTGTTGTTGATGAGTTCAGTGATGGCTTTTAATTGATCTAGCAGCTGGGCTTGATTTGAGCTAGCTTTAAATTCGTCCTGACAGGATTGGCAAATAAACTGAACAGGTGAATCAACCGAGAAGAAAGATTTCTGACTTATCTTGTTGATTGCTATGTTAAAGCAATGTAAATAGAAGTTTTTTGAGCATCCAAAACAGGTAGTTTGAATCTTGTCGACAGATTTGAGAGAACATGACCGCTTACAAACGTGTGAATCCATTATTGGAAGAGCCTCCTCAACTCACATAAAAAACCAAAGAGTTTGAATATTTGCGCCAAAGAATCGGGAAAATTTCTGATTGATTGCAACACTGCAGATGAAAAATGAATGACAAATCACAGACAGATATGCCAGAGTCAGCGAAATTGAGCAAAAGGCTCCAGTAGTGAAATTTTTCAAAATTTAAATTGATTTTATACCAATAATACTAATCAAATGATGTGTACTTCACAAAATTATACAAACAAGACACTTAATGCAGGCAACAACACCAAAATCAGTGAAAATAAAATTCATTAAACCAAATATTTACAGCAAAACAAATACACGCAGATCAAAACACAGTCCGTCAACGTTCGTTACGTCACACCACTCAAATCGGAGGCAATTAGAAGCCTAAATTTGGTTCTTTAAAGTGCAGTGCATCAACGTTGATTGTCCGTATTTGAATTTTCTCTGAAAATGCTAAGACTTTCGATTAGTTTCTGGAACCGCTGTTTTTATTACGTTTGTCTTACTTTGATGCCCTTTATGGACGAATTACCGCAGCTCCCAAGTGCACTTTGATTAAAAAACCAATTGCAATGGCTGTTGTGTGGAGTTCGTACAAATTTACAAATAACGAAAAGAATTGGGACTTGGTTAAAAAAGTCCTCCGTTTATTGTAATTTTACTCCGTGATAATGCTTCAGACGACGAAAAAATAAGGAGTTCGCACAGTAAACTGATGCTTTGTCTAGTGCATGAGCTTCGTATGCATCGTCGTGTAGAACATTCCCATGAAGAAAAATTGCAATAAACAGAGGTCTGCGTTTGAAGCTGGGCTGCCTCGTGCCAAAATGGTTTCTACGACAACGTTGCAGTGGGGAACGAGTACATTACCATGCACTCGGTCCAAACTCGGCACCAGGCCACCTACTTGAGAAGCTTAAGTAACCAGGAGCCTGATGCCTGATGGCAAAAATATATTAATGCCATCGTAACGGCAATAGCGGAAATTATGCGTCATATAAATTTCAACTTGGCACCAGGCTGGTACTCAAGATATTCTACTGTGAATGTAAGGAGCAGCAGCAGCCTGGTGCAAAATTGAAATGTATATGACGTATAATATTACTTACTGCCGTTATAATGACTTTCTGCACCAAGGCTATTCATAGGTTTCAAGTATCTAGCCAGCATGTTGGTGCCGAGACAGAACCGAGTGTACATTGCGATACTCGTTTACCCATCCTACATTGTAGTAGGAACTTTTTGCCACCAGGCTGATATCTGACCTTCTGGAATCGACCAGAGCAACTAAACGTTTATGGCTCTCAGCCAGTACGGATTCAAGAGAAGTTTCAGAAAAAACTCAAATTTGAAAAAAATGTTAAACTTCTTGACTTCTTGTACTAGGGCAAGGTGAATATTTCTCATTAGAGTGGGATTCACCTGTCTAACGCTACGTAATTCGCATTAGGTTAAGCTGTTAAGTGACTGGAGTTGAAAAAATCGTGTGACAGAAAAATTACATTAACATGTAATGCAATTACCGCTTCCGAAATGTGTACTACGCCCGTACTTAAAATCGCTATTTTTGCGTCCTTCAGATTTTAAAGTTTTAAGGAATTGTTGAATTATTTGAGAGGTGCAAGCAACGAGGTATACACTGCGCATAATCTCGTCTTTTTTGGTGTAACATTTTCCAGCACACTCTCTTATTTGAAACTTAGCGAAGAAAGATAAACAAAACACTGCTTATAACAGATTGAATAATGTTACTTCTTGTTAGTACGAAAACCAACACATTTGATGAAGAGGTAATGACTGAAAACATTGAGACAGAGAGAATGTGTACGGTACATTCAGCCGTCACAAAATCTCAAACATTTCTTTCGCAGTGCGCACGAGAGTAAGGGAAAACCAGTAATAGAAACATATTAAAACAATGTGATTCATTACGAAGAAAGAACTAAATTCTGCAAATTGGTAACTCAGGTTTTTTACATTGTCGTATTGAAAAGTGTTGTTTTAGACATATAGGCGAAATAGGATCATTAGTAGGTTCGAAGTATTTGTATTTATACAACTTTAGTCGTCGTCGTCGTCGGGGCAACATTAATTTACCTGCTTCTACTTAATCATTTGTCTCAAAACTATTATGAACAAAGTCATACTGCATGGTCCATGTAATGTCTTAATTGATTTATTGATTCGTTGATAACTTTATGAGAGGGGTCGCTAAATTTTGCTAGTATGCCTCTCATCTACCAGTGTAAAGAAACTGTACTGATCTGTGATACATCAACTGAACACCATTTGCCTGACCCCTTCACAATTCCACTCGAAACCTCACTTCCTCGCTCCAAACTTCCTCATAAGCCCCTTCGATCTTTTCAAACCCTATGCACAGTAAAATTTATTTTAGTTGCTTGGAACATTTCGTACAGGTAACAGGTATGACTGGCTTACAAATAAATAAATAAATCGAGGGGGAAACCACTGGTAAAAATGTGTACCAACAATTCCAAAATTAAATTAAATTCCAAAGAGTGATAATTTCTATGTCATCGATCAAGGTGAAGTTGAGGTTTGTAATTTTTTTTAGAAATTTTTTAATTATATTCCGATATATCGACCATTCTACCGTTACCCATATTACATTGAATATGAGTAACGCTAAAATGATCCATATATCGAATGGAATTTATGGAATCTTTTGGAATGTAATGAAATTTGTGGAATTTAATGGAATTATTGGAATTCAATGGAATTTTTTGAAATTCATTGGAATTTTTTGGAGTTGAGTTTTGAAATTTACACTAACAATTGCGAAAATTCCACTAAAAATTCCAAAGATTTCATTAAATCCCAAAAATTCTATAAATTCCAAAAATTTCATTTTAAATTCCATAAAATCCATCAGCCTGTACCAACCATTTTTGAAGTGGCTTCCCACTCGAAATAAATGGATAAACAAATACATAAACAGAGAATCACACAAACTAGCCGTGTTTATAGCTAACTAATCTGTAGTAAACATCACCTCAATATTTAAAAATTTGATTAAAAGATGATTCTGAAACATGATCTCTGGGGGCACTAAATACTAAAAGAGAAGGGGGAGTAAGAGGAAGTTAAATCTTTCCTTGTAGTAAAAACCCCGCCAAAGGTTTTCCTTGTCCCCTTCCCACATAATCCCGTCACCCCGACGTAATTTCATCCAGTCGTCATTTCATCCAAGTACTCTCTGCCCCAACATATATTTCTCCATACTCCCCTTTTCCCCGTACTCCCATAACAATACACAGCAAATTAAACAGCTTTCCCCTTCATACTGTTCAAGTCCACCTAAATTAATGTCCACTATTTTGGTAGTCACTCCGACGTACCAGTGAAGCTTTTTCATATCTCAGCAAGTATAGCACGGAAATTGTTCATTTTGGCGTCAAATAAAAGCATTTGATCTCACAAAACTAGGAAAATTTTTTGCGGAAATCGGGTCAATGGTCTGGTAACTGGGACCAGTAGAATGGACGAAATTGATTTTCTTGGCCAAATACGAAAGCAGATGGTTTTTCGTCTATATTTGCTTATTGCACAAGGAGATTCACTGTCAAAGGCAAAGTTGTAGAGAATAAAATTTTAGGGAACACGTGTTCCAGGGTTTCAGGGAAAAATGGCCCAATATTGGAAAATAACCACTTCTAGAATTGGGCGGGATGACCCATATATATAGAACTATGAAAGTTAAAAAGTTACTTCCAAAAGAAAAGTTGTAGAGAATAAAACTTTAAAGAATACGAGTTTCAGGGTTTTAGGGAAAAATTACCAAATCCAGGGATTTAATCACTTCTAGAATTGGGAGCGATGACGCATATCTATAAAATTACGACAGTAAGAAATTTGCTTCTAAAGGCAAAGTTGTTGAGAATTACATTTTAGAGAGAATAGTTTCAGGATTTCTTGTAGCAACTACGTGATATGGTGCGGGAAGAAAACATTTCGGCCATCAAAATCAATGGTCTCAGACGTACTTCCGTGGGACCTTTGACATTACCTTGGGTAATTTCTATGGATTTTTGAAATTCTTACAGTTATAAAAGAACATAAAACATTATGTTGTTTGCTCATTTCTATATTTAGATACGTTCGAGTCTTTTCGCAACATCTATTCTGTCTGCCACATCTATTCTGATACGTAAGGGCCTTTCCTTATGTTATTGACTAAAATTCATAAAAATTCATACTAACAGAAATTAAAATTCCTGAGAATTTTGTGAATTCAGTTCAACACACTAGTTCTTCACCCAACGCAACAATCTCTAACAGGAAAAAATAGCAAAACTCTCTCCCTTGTTGGTTTTTGTTATGTACATACAAAAAGATATAATTAGGCCTCATGGGTGGACCTCTTTTATGTGCCATAGTTTTTAATTAGTTATTATTCCGAGTATTCCGTTCCGAAATCCATAATTTGTTTTATATTCATCTGATCTGGTTGTGGGAAATATGCTCCAAAGACGTACCCAATCCAAAGATGACCGGTTTGGGTACATCTTTGGAGCATATTTCCCACAACCAGATCAGATGAATATAAAACAAATTATGGATTTCGGAACGGAATACGTCGCCGAATACTCGGAATAATAACTAATTAAAAACTATGGCACATAAAAGAGGTCCACCCATGAGGCCTAATTATATTTTTTTGTATGTACATAAGAGCTAATAAACTAAACTAACTAACTATGATTGGGTAGAATGATTATAGGTAAGTCCAAATTTTATACTTAAGAAATGGAAGTACCGGCGTTTTCCATGTGTCTCAGCCGCAAAAGAAGATCCAGTGGCCGATTTGTATCTTTGTCAAAAGTAGGGACTTTGCGCAATTTCTTATTTCTCACCTTCTCTTTACTTTACTTTTCTTCGAATGAAATATTTGTAATGCAAGTGTTAATTCAAGAGCACTTTTGCTAATATGAAAAAGAACGGCGTTATTGTTGTTGTTATAGCAAAGTCGCTTGCATGGATAAACTAATTAGGTGTTTATTTATATACGGTTTGAGGAGGATAAGATGTACGTAGCTCGGAAACAACGACTAGAATTATTTGTCTTCCAGCAATGTCTCAAAAAAACTATATCAGAGATGCCACTTAAAAAATTGTAGTCACATAAATTACATTACAAATACGTCACCGATGCCAGATGATTCTGAGTGAACCTTTTATATTGTACGATGAAATGTTCACTTTCATGAATTTTTTTCGGTACTTCGGTTGGCGCGTTACAAATTGGTTACAAGTTAATAGAAGAAAAAACACATGTTAGTTCCTATGGACAATTCACATGCGCAATTATGTCACACTTTAGTGGAGTTTATTTACTAATTCACTCTTCTTATGTCATTTTTTGACCCATAGAAGGTTCTGCGTAGGTTAAATTCTGCGTTTATTTGCAACATTTAGAGTATGCGAAGTCTGTAAATCATACATTTGTCGCTATTATTATTTTTTCAGGTGAGTAATTGTGATTGAGAGTAATTGTGACTGAGAGTAATTGATTTGTTGGAAAAATTCGCAAAACTGTAATGTGGTAAAGTAATATTAATTTACAAAACTAGGGATAATAGTAGGTCATTACGCAATTCGAGATGAGTTAGTGAGTCGAGAGAGTATTGCAACATAAGTATGTGTTTGTGTTTGCATGTTGCGACTCACTAACACATTGAGAATTCTGTAATGATCTCCTATCATCGCATGACTCGCGACTACACGACTACACAAAACCCACAAGACACTAGTTTCTTCTTCAGATCAAATTATTCGACCAACGAGCACGATCTCATACGTTCGGAGCACGATATTGTACGTTCGTGTATTTGAGAGAGTAGTTGTTTATAGTGTGTTTCGTATTCTTTTATAAGTAATGTGCACTTTACATTCTTACGGGTTTGGAATGAACATATTACATTTTATGTACTTAGTAAATGCATGCATTGACGTGAGTAAGATGCAAATTGACGTTGTCATTTGCATACAAATCGAGGTGATATGAGCAGAATATAAAATAATTCTATAAATAATTGTTTAAGTAATGCCAATTTTGAAGTTCAATTCAAAGTTATTAATGAGTTTTTTTGTTTTCTAAAACTAAGAATTTTTCAAAATTTTGTCGATTTCCGAAAAACTTTAATTTGGAATATTCCAAAAAAAAACTTGAATCACTTCATCATCAAACTTTATAGACCATTGTGTACCTTCCGGTGTGAGGTCCATCACAACCTTAGGAAGGTGTACCACCCCCTTCCATTCTAAAAAGTTAAATTTACGAAAATATTTCAAGAAATAAAATTTTCAAAATTAGTTGAATTATTGAAATTTCCACATTTACAAAAATACAATAAACGCAAAATAAAATGCAACGATTCATTTTTAGTGAAGCTTCTGTAGGGAAAGATTGTTGAGCTTGTAGACTGTCTCATTCTTCACAAAACGTTCGTGTGAGGGAGAAACACATGTAACACCTCTCACCTCTCATGTTTTGTAACGCTCATTAACGCTAAGTTCATTTTTTTAATTGTGCGCAATAAACATGTGGAATAAAATCCTTAACGTAGTGCTAAACGGATAACTTTTTTGAAGAGCAAACCCAAACGGGGGCTAAAGCATTAAATAAACTGGCTATAATGATCCATTTTGAAAAAAAAATACTCGTTTAGTAACTCTCTTTGTGACTGTTGTGTTCTTATTCTCAGAAAGAAATTCTATGGTTGTAGGTTTTCTGCTAGAAAAACATTAAGAAGTAGAAACATTTCGTTAAACTGGTAAATGAAATGAAAATTTACCGGTCAACCGGTTGCGTTCCCTAAAGGCCACACACTCAAACGCTAAAAATGGGCTGGGAAATATTTACTAATAGAGAACCTTAGCAAACCGGAAACTGAGTTGAGAGCGTACATCTGCCGTTTAATGTCGTACCGCACAATCAGGGAGCTTTCAATTTGTATGCATAAACAAAAGAGGCTCGCAAAGCTCAGATGGGTGTAACATCTCACTACCTTCATTAAAAAGTTCAAGCTTTCCGAAAAGTTTTTGAAGTGGGCAAAAATGTATAAAAAAACAGTACAAAATCAGGCAAACTTAAGACAGCCAGTCAAAGTTTGCGAGGAAATGAAAAAGTATGCATGCAACAAATATACGAGTTTTTCAATTTTCAGGGTAGCTTAAGATTATTTATAATTCCGCCATAGATAGAGCGACTTCTAAAATTACGTAAAATGATTCCTATCTCTGAAACGAGGGCAGTTAGAACGTATCATTTTTTTTGCATGTTTTTAAACTGGAGAGTTGTGCCTAGTAATTAGTTTTTCTTTTATATTAAAGTAAAGTAAGTCGATCTATTCAAAATGTAAAAGGGACAAGGTTTTCTACATGTCATTCAAATAACAATTGTTAAGATCTTATAATACTTCTATTGCCCGATAAGATTCACTGATGAATCGCTAAATATTTAATGACAGCTCTCACCATATCGCTCAATAAATAGTAATCGATTTCTAAATTCTATAACTGAAATTTTAATCAATGCGATAAACTTTTCAATAATTTTCCTCACAATCACCAACAACGCTGATAAATAAATAGTGTGAACATTTGCGATAGCTCTAGCAAATGTAACCATATCGTTCACCTTAGCAAGGAAACTGTCAGTGAAATTTAAGATCTCTCATTAAACGATAAACTGAACGAAAAAACAACAGAAAACTTTACGAACGAAATGTAAACGGACTGTTTCATTTGGAGGGTATACCAACGTACACCAACACCTTTGGGCAGTACACTTTCAATTTTCGATTTCTATACAACGACTTTCAGAACCGTACGAAACATACGGGTCCCTACATATGTCAACATGATAACTACAGTAAATCTCAACCGATTTCTAAAATCTCTTTTTTTTTAATGGGCTTTGGGAGTAGGCGAGGGAGTTGGTTGGAATACACGTTAAGCATGTCGTGGTCTCTTATGTGGTTGATTCGCACTAGCTGGCAGTCACTCTGCCTAACACACTGGCAGTCGCACCCAGCACGTTACCAGTGAGCTAACCCTTTCGTTCTCTAAATGTAATTTGACTTAAGCTGTAACAAAAACATATGCAAGGGACCCGTACGTATCAGAATAGATGCAGCAAACAGAGTTGATGTTACGAAAAGACTCAAACGTATTTAAGTAAATATTTCCTTAACTCTTAAGTGTATGAAATTACGTTCACTTTAAATTGTAATGGAAATTGCCGATAGGGCAATATTGAAAAAACTTGTCCGAAGCAACGGTGTAAAAAAACCCTCCTGAAAGCACAAAATTGATCCCCAAATAGACTTCCATAGACAAAAATGTTTCCCTGAATTTGCTCTTCAACATTGCAAAAAAAAATTTTTTGGTTAGGGCCGATATTAGGACAGACCTGAGGCTTACGTCAGCTCTAAGCACGGATACCGGGTAAAATTTTTTTTTGAATATAATTCGGTATTCGGTTACCTCTCAAATAGAAAAAAAAAATCAACAAAACAAGTTAGTAGAAACTCAGTTTTAGGGTCCTACTGAGTTCAAGGGCTTCTAATCAAATAATTTTCTTCCATAAAACGGGAGACAGTCCTAGACCTTTAGATTAAAAAAAAAAGAAAATCGGAAGAGATTTACTCGAGTTATATACAAAAAACATGTAGGGCGATAGCAGAGATTCGTTTTTAGCGCCCTAGCTAAATTCAAGGGCCCAATCTCAAAAAAATTTTCTTCTACTAATTTTTGGGCTTTCATAGACCTGTCGTTTAAAAATACAATTATGGAAATCGGAAAAGATTTACTCGAGTTATGTACAAAAAACACGTATGGCCCTAGCAAAGACTCGTTTTTAGTGCCCTAGCTGAGTCCAAGGACTCAAATCCAAAGAAATTTCTTCTATAAATTGTCGGTCATGCACAGAATTTTCAAACAAAAAAAAAAATTTATGAAAATGAAAAGATCAAAAACCACTTAAACGGCCCTAGCTCGGCGGCCCTTGGCCCGACAGTGCCTAGATTCAATCCCATAGAAGATTTCTCGATTACCTTTTACATTTCAGGAAAAAAAGTATTTGAAAATCGGTTGAGTTTTACTCAAGTTAACGCGGCGACAGAAGGACGGACATTTTTTTATTGCTGATTCGTCATCTAAGGACCATGATCGATGTCCTCCCCTCCACTCGCGGGTCGAAATTAGGGTGGTTATAAACGTCGTGGTAAACGCATAAGATTTCTTTCCGATTCGTACGGGTCAAACCACAAGGTTGGGCAAGCGGCGCTAGTCACTAGCGAACGCTAGAAGCGACACTATATTTATAGATATTTCCTAATTGGCGACCCATTTTCGATAGTCGCTAAAAACCGGCACTAATATATGGACATATTTGAAATCTTTAGGTTTATAACACAGTCAAAGTCTCAAACTTTCACCAGCTGTCCTAACTTACAGGTTTTTATATATTTTTGCAATTTTCAAAATTTTGAAGTCTTGAAGCCTGATCTTTTTCTAAATTTTAATGTAATTTGTAAGGCTACATACTCAAACGCTAAAAATGATCTGTGCATTTTGTTCGTTTTTTTGCACTTGAATATAATTCGCTTCGTCATTTTTGTCGGATGAGTGTAACATCTCACTACTTCATTAAAGTTAGTAAAAAGTTCAAGCTTTCCAAAGTCATTGGAATGGGCATTTCGTTACGATTTTGATTTTACAGAAAGGTATGAAAATTGCAAAAATGTATGAAAAAGGTACAAAATTGTATAATTGTATATTGTAATTGTATTAATTGTTGCACCTGATTAATGAATAAATTGAAAAATCGTGAAAGTTAAGACAGCCGGTCAAAGTTTGAAAGTTTCATTGTATTTTAAGAACTCCAAATCAGCTTTAACGTGACACATTTTTCAATAAAATTCGAATAGGGTCGGAATCCTTGAATGAAGTGAATGTAAATGTTCTATTGAATAGGGATGTGTTTTATAACATAAACATACATATATTATCACAACAAAAACCTTTTTAAAGGTAGAGTGTGACGCAGTCCGTAAGTCCGCTTCCAAAATTAATGATATCGCTTGAGGTGACGCTATCGCAGATAATACGCAGAAGTTTGCTTGAATGGAATCTTGTGTTCAAAGTTTTAATTTCCTGAAAAAATTGCAGCGCTTTTTTTAAAACAAAATTACGTTGTGTTAAAAAAATTGCGTCACAAATGCCGGACCCAACGACGAAATAATTTTTCTGTACCTTCAATTTTTGCGCTGCAAAAATTTGACTTTTGTTTCTTATTGCGTAGATTGTTTAAGGTAAATTTAAAATTTTGCGTGTAAAAACTGAAAGTATTGAAAAATTATTCCGCTGGTGGGTCCGGCATTTGTGACGCAATTTTTTGAACACAACGTAATTTTGTTTTAAAAAAAATGCGTTGCACTTTTTTCAGAAATAAAACTTTGAACAACAAGACCATTTCAAACAAACTTTGCGATATATCTGCGATAGCGTCACCTCAAGCGATATCATTAATTTTGGAAGCGGACTTACGGACTGCGTCACACTCTACCTTTAAAAAGGTTTTTGTTGTGATATCAGTCGTTTTGGAAGTTTTCAGTTGTTGAAAAAGTTTCTATTTTTTGAAAAAAATTTTCTCAGCTAAAATTCTTAGCTAAAATTCGAAAACCGTAGAAGCATAAACGAAAATCCAAGATGGCGCCGCTATAACAGATGGCAGCCATGTTCTTATGATCCCAAAAAATTCTCCTGATAAAACTCTATAACATTGTAGAAGAAACCGTCTCTCTAAGTAGCGTCCTTCCGGAGCTAAAATTCGAAAACCGTAGAAGCATAAACGAAAATCCAAGATGGCGCCACTATGACAGCTGGCAGCCATTTTCTAATGATACCTAAAAATTCTCCTGATGAAACTCTATAACTTTCTAGAAGAAACCAACTCTCTAAGTGTTATCATTCCGGAGCTAAAAATCGAAAACCCAAAGAAGCATAATTTATACCTTACAAAAATCCAAGATGACGTCACTTTGGCAGATTTCTGAAAATCCCAAAAAATTCTCCTGACCAAACTCTATAACTTTACCCAAGAAACCAACTCTCTAAGTATTATCATTCCGAAGCTAAAATTCGAAAACAAAAAAAAACCTAATTTATTGCTTGGGAAAATTCAAGATGGCGCCAGTTTGACCGCTGGCAGCCATTTTCTTAAGGTCCCAAAAAATTCTCCTGACCAAACTCTATAACTTTACCGAAGAAACCTACTCTCCAGCTATCGTAACTTCGGAGCTAAAATTCGAAAACTCCGAGCATTACCTAAATTGACCACTTTTCCACATGCCACGGCTTTTCCAGAATTTTCCCGGAAAAGCGGCATATGAAATTTTTCATTTGGGGCCGAGACTGACGTTCCCTAAAAATCGCTCGAGCGGTTCTCGAGAAAAAAAAAGTAGATAGATACATAGATCGTTGACACACCACACAGGAATAAAATTGTTATTAATTGCAAAGCAGATTTGACCATTTTTCCATAGGAATTGGTCATCTTTGATTGGCGATATCTCCACAAAAAACTCGAAAATCTTTTCTAAAGTTAACGAAACCATGGACCATTTGCATTACTTTATTAGGAGCACGTCGTCAAAATGTGAGCTGACAAATTTGCGACGTTTTTTTAGAACAAAATTCTTCGGAAATAAATTATTCAAAATTTTAGCTCATGTACTGTGAAAGGATGACTCCTACACGAATCATAGATGAATCAGATTCAAAAAGTTTTAATATGAAGATCGAAGTTTTCTCTAAAAATCTACGCATTGCAAGCTTTTTGGCGATATTATTTCAGAGAAAATCTGTACAATCCTATATAAACTTTTTCAATTTTGAATAATCTATTATTTACATAAAAGTCAACCTCTGACAGTACAAGAGCTATAATTTTGAATGCTTTGTTGGATTGGATTCTGTTTTAAAAAAACATCGCAAATTTGACATCTCACATTTTTGCGACGTGCTCTTAAGTGTTTTTCTAAATATTTTTGAAGTAAAAGTAATCAAAAAAATGTTAACAGACGTCTTAAATTCTCCTGTTCATTTTTACTTTTAGAAAATGTACTTATTTAGCTAAGGATAAAATTAAATATTATCAAAGGTTTTTCTTTCAGTTAGTTTTCCTTTGGTCTCATGAAAAGCAATTCCAACCATACTTACACCACTAACACCTGAGTCAAATTTAGTTGTAAAAGTCTAGTGCTTATAGAGAGTCAGCAAAATTAACAGAACTGCACATTTTATGTTTCGTTTGTTTCCCTTTTTCTCTCTTCAACCATAGCAAATGCATGGTAAATACTCACGAAACGTAAAAACTCACAAAACAGAGTAAAACAAAAATTTCGCAGTTCTGATTTGCTAACTGTAAGTTGTAGTATAAGATTACTTATACATTGTGGTAAGCGAGTAATAACCGTTCAAGTGTATATTACACACAACGCGCGAGCGATAGCGAGCAAGTGTGTGTAATATACACGCGAACGGTTATTCGAGTGTCCACAATGTATAAGTATATTATTTTACTTTAATAGCGACGATTCGCCGAACATTAAACACAAGTATTGATGGCCGAGCGAGCTTGGGCACGGTAGCGCTAATTCTTTGAGATGAGGTGTCGGGGGTTCAATTCTGATTTTTTTTACTTTTTTTATGTTTGTTTCATGCACAAAATGTTCAAATTATCAAATTGTTGCATCTAGATAGAAGAAAGTGAAAAAAAAAATCGCGCATGCTTGACCTAAATGCACATTTCATATAAATATTTACATATATAAAACACAACCGAAGATTATGTTACAATGAACGAATGAACAATGCGCATGTGCATTCGAAAACAAGATTTCGAATTAAGCACACACACATGTGGGTTCAATGTCTAATGATCCAAATTTTTTTCCTAATTTAAAAACTTTTTCATTTTTTATTTATTCCATCAAACATTTTTCATTTAACTCGTCCGATTGAGGAAACAATTAGTTTACAGAAGTCCTGAAATTAAGTGCTGCACACTGGCATTTTGTTTGAACAAAATCCGTTTGGTCAAAAATTAATTATTTTTTATGTTCTAAATGTTCAATGCATTTACATACACACATTCACGCATATAGAAATAGTACATTACATCACAAGGAGCTAAAACGGTGTATTTAGACGCAGGTGGTGAAAAGGTCGAATCCGAGGGCGGAGCGCAGCGGAGCCCGAGGAAAGACCTTTTCAACACCGTGGTCTAAATCAGTACCGTTTTAGCTCCGAGTGATGTATACTATTTTTCGCGCAGACGGACAAAAAGTCAGATTCCGACAAAACACTCAACAAGCTTTAATACAGAATTTGCATTTTCATCATAGGACACTGCGACAGTTTGTTCCTTATTCTTCATCCTATTTTTCATAACAGTTGTTTTCGATGTGAAAAATAATTGATACGATGACCGAAATTGTATCAAAAGTGAAGTGAATTCGGAAATAATTATGTCAGAACTTAGTTTCAGGCATTATTATTGCAATTGATGTGATGTTTTCATTCAGTTACGATATTTGATTGAAGTCAGTAAATTCAACTGGGCAAAAAAGACTTTTCGGTCCTGGGTCGAAAACGACAGGTGGCAAAAAAGTTATTGTTCAAAAGTGTACCGAACAAGCCTACTTTACGGTCTCAATATTGTGAGGAAATCTGACGTTTTTTGTCCGTCTGCGCGAAAACACATTTTATGAGAGTTTTCAATTGAATCACATTAGCTACGATAATAAAATTCGAAATTCATACATTCACGAAGATCGTGTGGTGTAGTGGTTAGCGTCGTTGATTGGGACGCGGGGCATTCTGTGTTCGATTCTCAAACATTTTTTTTTAATTTAATATTTCTGGACAATTTTTTTTTTTACTTTTTTTATGTTTGCTTCATGCACAAAATATTCAAATTATCAAATTATTGCATTTAGATAGAAGAAAGTGAAAAAAAAAAAATTCGCGCATGCTTGAACCTAAATGCACATTTTATATAAATATTTATATAAAACACGACCGAAGATTATGTTACAATGAACAATGCGCATGTGCATTCGAAAACAAAATTTCGAATTAAACACACACACACACATGTGAGATTCCATTTACGCATATAGAAACCACATTTTATGAGAGTTTTCAATTCGCAATTCATGTTTTTAATAAGAACATTTGGCGTAGTGGTTAGCATCGTTGATTGGAACGCGGGGCGTTCTGTGTTCGATTCTCAAACGGACGGGTTTTTTTTAATTTAATATTTCTAGTCTAGCTGGTTATTTATCGCCCTAGACAGTGGAATTTATCCCTCTAGACGGATAAATACTGAGAATAATGCAATAAATTCTCATTTTCCGTCTCAAAAATTGGCATTTAATGTAAGGCGTATCGTCGCATATAAAGTAAATATCATTATTATATCTCTCATTTAAATCCCCTCTTATTACTTTATTTTACAGACGTCTGATGGCAATATCTTTCTAACGTATGGTTGATGAGCGAGAGAAGTATGTAAATTGACTTGTACGGTATATATCACTAGCAAACTTACAAAAGACTCTATCTACAATTTCACAAGGAATAAAAAGGTTTGAGACATTTCTACTTGAAATAAAATTTTCATATTCATGAAAAATCAGCCCTATTGTCAAATCACGTATATTTAGCAGATGCAAATACAATAGTAAATCATATCATCGGATTAATGAAAATAGTTGAAAAAAAATCTTACCTAACTGATTTATACAATTAAAAGTTTAGCTTTGGTTTATATATATGTGATTCCAAATAAATTTAAATTGTTTGAAACCAGCGCACAGTATGTGCTTTGACGTTTCAAATGTCATTTTGACAGTTTAGTTAAAAATACTACCGGTAGAACCCGGTAAAACTGTTTACCGGTAAATGAAATTTTCTTTTTCGGTAAAAAGCTTTATGTATTTTGATATAAAATCAAATTATTTTACTTCAAATATATGACTTTTTCCAATTTTTTTTTTGTAGTATTGACAATTTATTCAATTTACAACGGAATTGTAATCTTTTGCTAAGTATATGTCTCGGCCGTGAGGTCATCAAAAAATCGAGCGGATGTTGAACAGCGGTAAAGTGGCTTTAGGTTGCATTTGATAATACCGGATACGATGTCATAGCGAAAGCCGCTGAGGAAAGGCAAATGGAACCGTTAGCGATTAAGTGGATTGTCTCCATGAGCAGCAGGACGATAGAATCCACAATATGTGGAACGAATATAAAGATGAATGTCACAAGAGGTTGCCCACAGGTGGTTATACTCTCACCCATACTATGGTGCATAGTCATCGATTCCCTTCTAGTAAGGTTAAATAACGCAGGGTACTCGTATGATGTCTTTAGTCTTTTATTTGGAGACTTCGAGGTAACTTTGGGTGATTTGATGAGGGAAGCGATAAGGATTGTTGAGTTATGGTGTACGGAAAGAGGCCTTAGGGTCAACTCGAAGAAGACAAAGATTATCCTTTTCAGTAGGAGGAAAACAGATGGGAGGCTACTGTTGAGTTCATTCCATATGTTGAGTGTTACTTCTAGAACTATAGTAAAATATCTGCGAGTAACTTTCGACTACAAAATGACCTGGATCCTTCATCTAAATGATAAAGTAGATAAAGCTGTGGGAGTGTTTTGGATGTGTAGGAGTGCATTTGGTAGGAACTGAGGTCTGTCACCTAAGGCTTTGTGGTGGATCTACACAGCTGTAGTGAGACCGATGCTCTGTCATGGCTGTATAGTCTGGTGGCCCAGAGTCGCCATCCAGACAGTCAGTAGAGCTCTCGGTAGCCTTCAGTGGTTCGCTAGAATCTGTACTACGGGTACGAGAAATTCCACTTCAACCCTGACCTTAGAGACGATTCTCTCATTGCCCCCGTTAGAACTGTTCATTAAGTCAGTTGCGTTCAGATCTTATGATCGATAACGATAACGGCTGGTGGGAGTAAGGGTCGTCGGCCGGACATGCCAGCATCAGTAAAATTATTAGGAAGGAAGAACTAGACATTCATAACTGCGGAATGGATGGTGGATGACAATTTCGAGTGCGTCTTACCGGATAGGGAGGAATGGTTCGGGAACAATAGGAAATGGCCCTCCGCAGGGAGGATGAACTGCTTCACGGATGGTTTAAGAAGCAACCAGTTATCAGTAGCAGGAGTGTTTAGTGTAGAGCTCGGATTGAAAGGTTACTGGTGTACGGGAAAATACGCATCGGTGAACCAATCGGAGATATTTGCAGTCTCCATAAAAATGTTTTCATTTATACCGACAGTGAGTCCGCGATCAAAGTGGTTAAGTCGTCTCTGGTGAGGTCAGCCCAAGTGAGGGATTGTAAGGATTGCCTTAACGGGGTTGGTAGGGTTAATAAGGTCACGATTGTGTGGGTCACGCCGGAATTTCGGGTAATGATAAAGCGGACGAACTAGCACGTATCAGAACGGAAAACGTGACTTTTGGTCCAGAACCGTACCTGGGTATACCCAAGAATACTATCGTGTCGATCATTAGGGGTTGGCTTCAGGAAGAACACGGGAAAGCTTGGTTAGGTTATGAGGACGCGGTAGACACTAAAGCTTTCTGCAAGAAACCATCTAGTGATTGGAGTAAAAAGATGGTTGGGCTAAGTAGACCTAACATCAAGAGAGTGATTGAAACTATTACCAACCGCTGCGGACTGAATAAGAATAAGGGTCAATGACCTAGGTTCCTGTCCGATCCAGGGATCAGACCCTCCAAAAATATAAAATCTATCTATCTACAACTCTTTTCGTAGCCCTCTTTCAGAAAAAGTTGTGAAAATCGCAAAGAGTTACGAAGAGATGTGAATGTGATATAGGCCAGCATTGACCCTTCTGTATAAATGTAGAATTATTTTGATAAAATTTGTACAAGTCCGTAGACGACAAACTTTGCTCTCACAAAGAGAAAGTTTAAAAAAATGAACATTGAAAATTTTCAAAATTTCCGATAAGAAGGAAACGATACCTGAGCTCGTTTCACGTTGAGAAATGCATGCCATTCAAATCGCGCAAATGCATAATATTCTTCTATTACATCTAGAAGTACGGCAAAGACTTCTTCTATTTAATTTTGAAAAGATCGAAATTTACCGCTAGGTTAGTGGTAATTTTACCAATTTACCGTTTACCGGTAAATTTTTAAGAGACGGTAAATGCACTCCGTACAATTAAGATAACCCGTTTTTCAATACATGAAACGTCAAAACAGTGGTGGATTGTGATGCAATTGAAATTTTGTGCGATGCAATTTGCATAGTCGACCTTAACTCAATGCAATGTTTCTTTGAATGTTAAGTAACCATTCGATCTATTAGCAGTTGAATGATTTTAATGCAAGTTCCACTAACGCATTTGAAGTTGTAAAGACGGTTGAACAATTCTGCAACGATGTTGTAAAAGTACTCGGTATATCATGGTTTTTATTAAATAACCATCATATCTTATCAAAAAAACATCATTATGTTTTTATTAAAAAAAGAGTTTCAAATAATACACGTTACCACAGATAAGTGTAGATAAAAGTGTGAAATAAATATTATGTACACAGAAAGAAATGACAAAAATAATTCGAAAACAGAAAATAATCCACTTGCACAAATACAAAAAAATAAGCGATTTACACATCAAGTCTAATAACGAAAAGCCGACCAGTTCCAAATGATACAAGCATTCAATATTATTCAGTTAAGAAGTTGCTCTGGACGCGATCGCACGCAATAATATTTGTTTAAAAAAAATTTTACATGCAATTTTTCTTTTAATTTATTTTCTTTTTTCTTTGTTGGCATTGTGGTGTTTATTGTGTCTGAAGATAATATTGTTTTCAAGCGTTTTTGTGAATTAAACAGTTTCAGTACACGAATTAATATCATTTATTGGATTTGATTCATCGTAAGACACACGGTGAAAGATACAAATTTCATTAACGTGCTAAAAAAAGGAAACAGACGAAATAAAAAACAAAACATTGTCGCCAATGGGCGTCTGCGAGTCAATATTCTAAGATTTTTTTTTTTTTGCAAGTAAACAGAATTTCTTTTCGCTGTTTCAAAATCGAAAATAAAATGTGAATTGATTTGATTCCCATTCTCGAGCAGGAAAATTGGTTAGTGTTTTGTTTACGACTAAATAAAGGAATTCCTTAAATATTTTCAATTGGAATTTCAACTTCAAACTTTGGATGTTTGATTTGATTTTAATTGGAAATTTTTTTGGCGGCTTTGCTGGATATCAACATTTATGATGAATATTTGACAAAGTTAGATTAGTTTGTATGAAAAAAAGCATAATATGAGACGATTCAATGACGTTGATTGGGGTTTTACCATTTTTGTTATTTACGTGCAGCAATGAACCAACTGTTAAATGATAACACAGTCTAGTACTTGGAAGTTCTACTTTTACGTTGTTTTACGTTATTTTTGTTGTTTGTTCGCTCTTCCATACATTGCGTTTTACATATAACATAAACAACTAGGAAATTGGCATTACTTCATGTAGCGACATTACACGGAAATTGTAAACATCTTCATACATTTTTTATGCATTTTATTTAATATAACCAAGAGTGAATAATCAATCTTATTGATAGATTATTTTTTGTTACGTGAGACAAATCGAGTTTATATTACGCATAGCGATCACGATTTGGTGAGGATCATTCAGTGCACATAAGATTGTGTGAACTTCTAAGGGCATGTATAATTAAAGTGATCGCAATTCAATTAAAATATGAGAATTAATTTAGATGGAAATGTGAAAAGTGATCGTGTAAAGTGCTTTACCGATCACATTGTTTGCGAGAATTTCATATGTTTTGGAGTTTTCGTTTTTAATTTTTCTCATCGAGTATTTTGCAATGTGTCGATGTTAGTATTGACATTGAAAAATGTAATGAGACCTCAGATCCGATGGCACTTGGTAAAATTATACGTTAATCACTAGATATTCGTAGTTCCAAAATTGTTATTCGTCATAGTCAATGTTATTTTCATACCTTGGGGCGAAAATAGTTACCTTCGCCCCATTAATGAAAATGAACTTTTGGAATAAAATATTTTACACGTAACTCGGGGAAAATGTTTTTCTGGGTAGTACGCATGCAACCCTTGCCTTCGGCTCGGGTTTTAACAATGCATACTCACCAAAAAAATCAATTTCCCTTTGATATTTAAATACCAACAGCATTTTGATCCATGTACATACGATACACACAATAATTGGAAAAACATTTTTAGGGATGACTTTAAAGTCGTATTTGAGGCTTATTAGGGTAGTTAGAACAATTTAATTTCAACAAAGATTCATTTTCGTAACATTTCTCACAATATTCATTACTCTGTAATTTAGTTGAATTATAAAAACGTCACGATGTATTGAACTTTGCTCAAAAACATTTGTCACTTGTTTGAGCTATGAGAATCGTATGCGTCACAAGAGGCTCGTAACAAATGCAACCTGTGTGATAAAACAATTATTTGTACATTAGAGCTACAAATCAACGAAATTTATTAGTTATTTTACGTAAAGTCTGATAGTGTTATTTTACAGAGACCACAATGCGTTTATCATGTTAAACTAAAATACTTTAATGTAGGTACTTTGATTTTTTAGACCCGTACGAAAAGGGGTCTTATGCGTTTCCCACGACGTTTGTAACCACTCCAATTTCGACCGTGGAGTAGAAGGAGGAGCATCGATCATGGTCTTTAGATGACGAATCAGCAATAAAAAAATGTCCGTCCGTCCGTCCGTCACCGCGATAACTTGAGTAAAACTCAACCGAATTTCAAAAACTTTTTTTTCACCTGAAAGGAAATATCTTTTATGGGCCGTTTAAGTGGTTTTTGGTCTTTTGTACATTTGTACATGTACTTTTCCTATTTCCAATTTTTTTTTGTTTGAAAGATCTGGGCATGGCCGACAATTTAGGGAAGAAACTTTTTTGAATTTGAGTCCTTGGACTTAGCTAGGGCACTAAAACCGAGTCGAAACTAGGGTCATACGTGTTTTTTGTACATCACTCAAGTAAATCTTTTCCGATTTTCATAATTGTTTTTTTAATCGACAGGTCTATGAAAGCCCAACAATTAGTAGAAGAAACTTTTTTGAAATTAGTCCCTAGGATACAGCTAGGGCACCAAAAACGAGTTTCTGCATGTTTTTTGTACATAACTCGAGTAAATCTCTTCCGATTTTCAAATACTTTTTTGATCGAAGGGTCTAGGACTGTCTACCGTTTTATGGAAGAAACTTTTTTGATTACAAACCCTTGGACTCAGTGCGGACCGTAAAACTGAGTTTCTACTAGGGCCCAACGTGTTCGCTTACATGAGTTGGATAAATCCTAGCTGATTTTATTGATTCTTTTTCTATGTGAGAGGTAATCGAGTACCGAATTATATTCAAAAACAAATTTGAACCCGGTGCCTGTGCTTAGGGCCAGAGTTCGGATTTTTTTGATTGATTTTCGAAAAATCATGATTTTAATAAAAAATGATGCTCATAAAAAATTGAGTATCACAAAATTTCAAAAAAATGATTTTTTTTTTATTGGTTTATTTTTCGTTTCAGATGAAACTAAGTTCATTACATTGACTTTTACAGAAAATCATTTTTTTCGAAAATCATGATTTTTTAATCATTTTTACTCAAATGCTCAAATTGATTTTGATTTTCAAAAAATGATTTGATTTTGATTTCCGAACCCTGCTTAGGGCTGAAGTAGGCCTATGGTCTGTCCTAAGGTCGGTCCTAACCAAAAAAATTGTTTTTTCTATGTTGCAGAGCAAATTGAGGGAAACATTTTTGTCTATGGAAGTATGTGTCCGAGGCATATCCTCATGGCCCTAGGTTGGTCCTAAGGTCTACCCTAGACAAAAAAATAGTTTTTCATCATGCTGTAGAGAAAATGGAGGGAAATGTTTTTTTCGATGTAAATATTTGTCCGAGGCCTCTCCTGAGGACCGTAGGTCGGCCCTAGACAAAAAAATAGTTTTTTGCTATGTTGTAGGAAAAATTGAAATGAACAGTTTTGTCTATTTGAGGGTCTATTTTGTACTTTCGGAAGGCCTTTTTTACGCCGTTTCTTCGGACGGGTTTTTCAATATTGCCCTTTCGGCAACTTCCAATCCAATTTAATGAGGACGTAATTGCATATACTTAAGAGTTAAGGCAATATTTACTAAGAAACGTTCGAGGCTTTTCGTAACATCAACTCTGTTTGCCACATCTATTCTGATACGTACGGGTCCCTTGCATATTTTTGTGTTTGATTCGGGAGGAATTTGCATGTAACGGTAAATTTTTAGTGTACGTCAGGGTCTGATTTTAGGAAAGTTGGTCGAAAGAGACTCATCCATTCTGAATAATTTTTTATACTCACGAAGTCACTTATTGAGCTTTACTAGGCTACTTTATTAGGCACTAGATGTGAAATTATTACTCGAGGCCGCAGAAATCATGTGCCTAATAAATTGTTTTGCATAACGTCATGGTTTTAAAATCAAGCCCTACTTTGTAACCATTTTTCTAGAACTGAGTAAAAGATCCCGAAATTATAGTTAGTTCAGGAACTAGATTGGTCCTTCTTCTAGTGGCTGAACTTATTGGATCTTGGGTCTGAAGAACGCAGCCTTCATAAAATTGTAACAAGTGGAAGTCTGCATTTCAAGCTGGGCAGCCTGGTGCCAAAACATTTCCCATAACAATGTTGGATGGGTGAACTAGTACGTAGCCATGTATTCGGTTCCAACTCGGCACCAGGCTGCGTACTTGATTTGTACGAGTAGCCTTATAGATGGCAGCCTGGTGCCGAAAATATGTTAATGTCATCGTTACGGCAGTAACAAATACTGTACGTCATATGAATTTCAACTCGGCACCAGGCTGCGTACTCAAGATTTCTTAATGTTTATATAGAGGGCAGCAGCAGCTTGGTGCCAAGTTGAATTTTATGCGACGTATAGTATTCATATCATTCATAGTATTCATATCGGCCGTTTCCATGAAATTTACACCAGGCTGCCTTCTATCAGGCTATTCATATGTCTCAAGTACGCTGCCTGGTGCCGAATCAGAACCGAGTACGTAGAAATGTACTCGGACCCCCATCCAATATTGTTATAGGAACTTTTTCGGCACCAGACTGCCTTCTGAAATTTGCCGGTGGGACCTGACGATAATAAGATTTATACAATAGAGGTGTCAAAGGTACTACTTTGTGACGCCTCAGCTGCATAAAGTAATATTTTGCTGATTATGTAATTTTTGCTAATACAATGGGCTTCGTACAAATTTAGTGCTGAATGAATTTCCATTTACTAAACTCGAGGCTTTAAACACTTGCTGAGACTTTGAAATTTATTTAACTGAACAGATAATGGAGTTGTTCCCAAACTGATAAACATTGAGGTATAACCTCAGGTTAAAATCCACATATGCATATAGCATTTAGTACGACTTGGGTCAAATATAAACAAATATTTAACGAAATTAAAATATTTGTGCAGTTATTTGCGTGGATTGATTATGTACCTATACATAATCCTAGCTAACCACAAACACTATAGTCGGTCGTATCGATAAAATAATTATGGATGTAGTGAGCACATAATTCCATTCGGTTTTATTTATTTAGGGTATTCTATAACCAAATTTTGAGTAAAGCTAATTACATGATTTAACCACGAGTGTTTGTCAGATATTTTATCAAAAATCCAAATAGTTTTTGCTGTTAAGTTCAAATAGCAATTCGGATTAACAGAAACAACAATAATTCACTCGCGAAAATTGGCTCTATTATCGTTTTGATATCAAAGAATTTTTTTAGTGGGTCGATTTCCACACGGACCTATAAAAACTTTGTGATTAAAAACGCTTCTATCGTACTTTACTTTAGAATATTTCAGCCTAAGCCACTCAAACCGATAAACTAACGTTAAATGGTGCTTACGACGGACGTGAAAGTTGTTCAGTGACACATTGAATTTTATTCAATGCACAGCACTACCACTACCTTTCAGTTCGGAACACAATCGAAGATTAAAGCAAATATAGGTCTAATTTCAACTTCGTTTACTCACTTACAATTTTATTCAATGAGAACTATGGAATTGCATAGGGAATGCGATGTGATTACTGTAGGCCTAGAATATGGTGTTGAAATTTTCGTATGTCTAGAGGCTAGACCCGTGTGTCGGTCGAAAAATCTTGGCCGCGGGGAAACAATTTTTTCCTTATTCCCGGCGTCAGCGAAAATCAACGCAGTGGGGTCTCAGCGACAGCGCATTTTTACGCATATAAAATTAAATGTCGGCAGCGGCGGCACACTTTTTTCAGAGGCGCGCCGGCGCTAGAAAATTTTTGAATTAAAAATCTTATATTCTCTGGTCAATCAATTACTAGTTAGCTATAGTATATTACAATATAGTTTGGACATTTTTATTTTGACGAGTGGGGTGTTTGTAACCATAGATGCAACCACACGAGTCAAAATACAAATTTCCAAACCATATTGTAAGTTATTTTACTTGCTACGCCCGCGAAAATTAAAATTACCGCAACTGTCATCAGGCAATGACTCATTTTCGCGGGGTGCTGCAAGTAAAATATTTTTCCCCATATGTGAAATAGTTTTTGGCGTACCTCTAAATTGTATTCGGCAGCGGTGCACTTTTTTGATACTTTTTCCAACAATCTACCAGAGATGTACAAATTCAAGTAGAATCGGAAAATTGTCGATAGGTGGCGTTAAAGGCCAGTACTTGTAATCTTCCCTTCTTCTTTCTTAGCCCATGTAGATCGACTGACGTAGGCCTCCCCTAGCTCCTTCCACTTCGTACGATTCATCTCCATTTGCTGCCAATTTGTTCCTGCCTCTCGTTTAATACTGTTGGTCCATCGTTCTGGTGGTCTGCCCTTCGGTCTCATTGTGGGTGGTCTTAATGACATTATATGCTTGGTACATCGGTCGTTTTTGCAATATGTCCTATCCAGTTCCATTTCAGCTTTGCTATTCGCTCCATGACATCCACGTTTTTCGTTTGTTGTCGCATCCAATGATTTGACTTTTTGTCTCTGAGCGATGTTCCGAACATACTTATTTCCGTGGCACTTTGAGCGACTCTCAGTTTATTTTCCGATACTTTAGTTAACGTGAGAGTTTCAGCTCCATACGTCAGTACCGGAAGAACACATGAATCGAATAATTTACGTTTGAGGCTGTTGTTCATTTTGCTTTTAAAAATAAATTTAGCTTTCCGAACGCTGCCCATCCGAGACCAATTCTTTGTCTTATTTCGGCAGTTTGATTGTCCAAGCCCAATTTCAGTTTGTGATCAAGATAGATGTAGTTGTCAACCCTTTCGATCACTATGTCTCCAATTTTGGTGTCTCTGTCGTCGTCGATGTTTGTCATGATCTTCGTTGTTCACAAGTTCATCTTGCCAATTTTGCTAGACTCTTCATTCAACTGTTGTAACATCACTTAGGCCTGACCCAGATCCGTCGCAATCAAAGCTCGATGACGAAACGAAGGTGATTCATGTACTTTCCATTCAATCTAATTCCCATCTTGCTCCAATCCAACTTCTTGAAAACACTTTCAGTAGATGTTGTGAATAACGACAGGGTGACACCATCTCGCCAAAGTACTTGTAATGCAGTAAATAAAATGCGTTGCATTGCACGTAATTTGTAATTCGCTTAATGTATTTTTACCCGCGATACGATTAAGCTTGTGAAGATGCTTATTACACCTAATTCTTAATCATTTTGCTTACAATTCCAGCCCCTTCCTAAATTAACGGCCGTTACTATTTAATTTTAAATATGGAATCTGGTAGTGGCATTCGTTTAATCGGAAAAATGTTTCAATTACATACTTTTAACCAGTCTCACTGCCCCCTCGACTCAAACGTCCCAAAATTGTACGGTACTCCAGTACACGTACACGAAAACTATTTACAACTGGATTAAAATTTAAACAAAATGAAAAACTGACTATTTCGAAATATCACAGGTTTGCAACAGTACTTTCGGGCTTTACTGAACGAAGAAAAGGGTTCATTGAACGATAAAAAGCATTTCGTACAGCACATAATTTAAACGACGACTACAGCATAAATTAATGCATAATCGAATTAGGTGAATAAATATTTTGAATTAAATAAAAAATGTATTCCACCCAAATAACTTAAAATTCAATTAAAAGAATTTGGCTGTGGTGAAGTATGAATGAATAATATGTTTATGACTATTGAAACTCTAACAGCTCAAAGTGATCAATATTGTAATTTAAATTCAATTATGTTTTCAATAGAATAATTTATGATATCTCCGGAATGTTAAAAAATATGGTCGGAGTATCGCCCCAACCGACGACGCATTACACGTAGCGCAGATTGTTAAGCGTGAAACGAAATGAATTTATATCAATCATCTCGAAGCGCAATGCCGGTAAATATAATTTCTCACTCGGCGTTCAAGTTCATGTAAGCAAAATTAAATGATCAAAAAAAAAAACTATTTCTTCATTTTTGGTTGTTCTAATAAGTCTAATATTTAAGCGCATTCAATATTTGAAAACTTTATGGTGAACAAATTCAACATTTCCTTTGGGTTTTACAAACTTTTATTCTTCCAAGTATTAAGAAGAAAAGTATCTGAAGATACTTTTTCGTCGATGTCTCAAGGAAAAAAATAAAGTTTAACAAAGAGACGAAAATAAAAAAAAAACCTTTGTTGACATTTCATACTTTTCAAGCTTTTTGAATGAAAGATTTGCCTTTTTCTTTATAAATAAAATTTCAGTACTAACTTTTGAACCAGATTTCAGTTTTCCATATTCTATTTAGTTGACAGCTACTTTTGCTTTATGAAAAATGATGTACAGCAACAATAATGTTTTCTTCATTCGGTGACAAATACTTTATCGTCTGCAAAAGACTCATTTGTGTTTCTTTAGCTTGTAAGAAAAGGTTCTAAGGCATTTAACATCCTTCAATGCCAACTTTAACTTCAAAGAAATGTTTGATTTTAGTGACTGACTTGGGCAGGGCCTAGTTTTATGGAAATTTTTTTCTTAAATTGCTCTATTTTCCAGAAAAGTTAATTTAGCCAAAGTAATGGAAATTTGCAGAGCAACTCAGTTTGTTGATTCCAAATATTCTTCTTCAAGATAAACCTGACAACAGGAAGAATCATTTTGCGCAAAGATCGTCTCTGTTTGTACATATTTTTAAAAACGAGTTTGTTGTGAAAGTCGATCTACGCCAACTGTCAAGATGAAATTTCAATCGTCAAACCTTTTAAGCAAATGAGCAATTAGGAGAAAGGATTAAGATGTTTGTGGAACAACTCGATAGCGTAGTGGTTAACACGTCTGCTTGCTACTATGAGATCGAGTTGCCAGTGCGTTGGTTCGCAACTCAGCCGCAGACGGATTTGTTCCGATTGTTAGATTTGTAAACAAAACGAAGCTAATTGAATCGGTTCAAGTCATGTGAAGTTGAGTGTAGCGCCATCGTACGGCTTACCGGTGAAAGGCATTGTTGGGAGGTGCCGGTATTCTACTCCTACTAGTTTCGTTCCTAGTACATCTCATGGATGGCACTGGGTTTGTCGCACAGCTTACCACTGGCACAGTAAAAACTTTCCGGTAATGAAAGGATCTCAAATAGTAGAATCACACAAAAAAGTAGCAAAACTAGTAAATAATGATCTAGCCCCTTCATGGGTTGTTAAGGCAGATTATTATATTATTATTATTATTATATTAAAATGTTTGTATAGCTAATTTGATAAAAAGAAACTAAGAAGAATTTATTCAATTGCTTTAATATTTGACGTTTAAAACGTCACTTTGACAATTGGAGTAGACCGATTTTTGATTATGTTTTAATAGAAAAGTGGGGAATAATTGTTCGAACGCCCTTTCCTTCATGCATGCTAATGAGGGGCTGTTCATAAATGACGACTGGTGTTAGAAAGTGAGGTCTTCGAAAACATACAAAATGGGGGCGGGGGTATCAGGCCTTAGGAGACGCCTGCGTCGCACAATTCAGTAATGATAAATTTATCAAAAATGACATAAAGAAATGTAATGCCAGTGTCTGCTATCACAATCTCAAACTAATAATCGGTGTATTAAAACCGTCTGCGGTTAAGTTTCAAACCAACGCACTGGCAACTCTTTCCCATAGTAGCAAGCAGACGGGTTAACCATTACTCTATCGAGTTGTTATTGTTAACTAGCGAATCTTCCGTCAATCAAAAAAATCCTTTGAAAATTCACAAGAAAGTATTCGAAGACAATCCACAGGAATTTAAGAAAAATCTCAGATTTTAGAAAGAAAATATTTCAAAATCGATGGAAATCCAAGTGATGTGCAAATAGTGTCAGTTTTATTACAGATGCTTTGCTCCTTTTTCAAATCCCCTTCGCGCCCGGGTTTTAGTTCAAAAAGCGTCATGTGTCAAATAGTCACTTCGTTTCTTAAACTCATAGAAAATGTTGGGAGATTTTCTTGTTAACGAAACTCCTGTCATCGTTCTATCACGAAATTTAATTTTCAAGTAACTGACAACGTACGAAATTTTGGTCCTTCAATTCACTGAAGAATAAAATCTACATTTCAAACGATGTATCAAATCAATGAGGCATGTGGTTAAAGAATTTTGTGCTTCGAAAACTACTTTGCTTCAATTAAAAATAACAACTGTGAATGCAGTAAAGTAATTGAACAGGCGAATTCTACAACGGGACGTCCGCTTTATGGGGGGGGGGGTGAGCAGGGCCGGACTGGCTACCAAAAGGCGCATCGGGCGATGAGACTAAAAGGCGCCGAAATTGAGATTAAAGGCGCAAGTATCGGGCACACACCCGAAGTGCGTATTAAAAGGTGCATGTGATCACCCAAAAAAATAGTCATGTCGAGCTTTCATAATTTTAAGAATGTAAATCATTCGAGTACTTCATTTAAATTTTTCTTTAAATTTGACGTTGTGACAGTCTTTTATCATAACTCCGTTTTAGTTAGACATTACACAGTTACATTTTTTAAGCGCCATAGATTTGATTATTAGGCTGAATACAATTTCTGCAAAGACGCGAGCGGAGCGAGCGAAATTTTTGTTGAACGTTCTTCTTAAATTTTTAGTTTTTGGTCTCCTTACATTCCATTTTCGTATTTCACTTCGCATATATTAACGTCTAATTTCAGCGAAATTTTTAAGCTGAAAATCTCTGTATGTAAGATTATTAATACAATAATTAAATGACTATAGCGCCGCAGGCGAAAATTTTTAAAATTAGAACAGAGACATTGGTTTTTTCTTCATTTGCGGCCTGTAATGAAATGTATCGGCAAGGAAGAAATTCATCTAGTTTATCAACGACACAAGTAACATCTCTTGCAATATTTGAATATTCGTCAAAATTCAAGAATTGACGTTGGTTTCGAATTTATAACACATTTTTTTAGAAGGGCGCTTGACCGTGTGTGGGGCGCCAAGACCGTGGGGCGCTTCGGGCATCGCCCGATCGCCCAGTATGGCCAGTCCGGGCCTGGGGGGAGGGGGGTTCCGTAAAAGCGGACAAAATGGGACAGGGGGGAGGGGGGTAGAATGCATTTTGGACGTCCACTATTTTTTATCATTTTTTTTTATCATTATCAAATCATTCTTATTTATATAATGAACTGAAGAAAATATTATTTTAAAATTTACAATAAAGTTGCAGTTTCGTAATTTTCAAAATATTTCGTAATTACTAGAGTACAGTCAACAAAGGTCAACCGGCCGTCAAATATGTTTTGATCTATTGTTTTGCTGTCAGCGTGTAGATGAGCACATGAGTATTAATTTATTTGTTGTATAGAGACGAATGTAAACGTTAAGAAAATGGAAGAGGCTGAGTGGCATCTTCAGCATTATCTAAATTTGGAAGGTGTAAGAGATCCCAGATGAAACTTTTACTTTGGGCAACATTGTAATATCCGTTCAGACTAGTCTGCGCTGTGATTGGCAAAGCCTATTTTCATGAAACAATTTCGCGAATCTCACGAAGAGTTCACGATACTCACGAAAAAAATCCGTGAATTTCGTGAATTTTTCGCCAAATTCGGACGTCCTGGGGGGGGGGTATGGCTAAACGGACAAAGTGGGACAAAGTGTCGAAAAAGTCGCTAAAAATGCGGACGTCCTTTATGGACGGCCCCTTATGATAACAATCATAAAATCTATAAAGAATATAAGCATAAAACTCTCGATAAACCTCGACAACTTGCAATAGAATTATAAGAGACGCTTGTATGACAAAACCAATGGGCCAGGACTACGTATGGGTCTAAAAAATACACCAGTTTTGAATTTAACCACAACCACAATCTGGAAAATAGTCAATTTTCTTATTTATTTTGTTGTTTTTCCATAACATGTAGTCAACTAGTTCAAGAAGGTCTATAACACTCTGGTGCAATAATAAATCGTCTCATAAAAGAAATTCATCGAACCAATGTCCATACAAACGTTGTTCAAAATTCGAGCTATAAAAAACTAGCAATGAATTCTAACATTAATTGCATCAAGTGCGCTTTCCATTACATACTTCCGTCCATACTTAACTTTTTTTTTTCATTTTATCCGATTTGCATTGTTTTTACAGTTATACACCACACAAACTTTAACAGTAAAAGAAATTCGAAATGTTTCCATTTGGAATAAACGAAGAGCATTTCATTTCAATTTATTGCACCGAACAAATTTTGTTTTTTTTTTTTTTTGTCTTTGTACATTTTCTAAACACTGACTGTTATCGTTGGTTTATTTTTTTCTAAAAATTCTGTTTCATTCAATAGACGCATGTAAAATTATGTACACGAAATACACAAAGTACTGTGTTAGCTACATGTTATCATTTCTTAACGTTTTTAAGATTAACGAAATTCCTGTGCAAATTCATAAAATAATGTTTGACTGAACTTAGATTAAAGTGAGGTGAACAAAACACATTGGTTTTTTTGGGCTCGAACATTTGGCTCTTTTATGGAATTAATTGCAATACGAGAGTAGTGTAGCAAAACGAATGCCTCAAAGTTCTTAATGTTCATAACATAATTTATGAAAATTTAACAATTCATTTTAACGAAGTGACTATTCACACCTGGTCCCAATAGTCATATAAAGCACTATTCGCACCTGGTGCCAATAGTCATTTATATCACTATTTGCAGTAGGTGCCAGTAGTTATATATCACTATTGGCACCTGGTGCCAAAAGTCACTTCGTTGAAATAAATTGTTAAGTTTTCATAAATACAACTTACCAATAGTGATATATATGACTATTCGCACCATGAACTAATAGTGATACATCACTATTCGTACCAGGTATGAATAGCATACCCACCTTATTTCAACTTAGTTGAATGCAGTAACTAAATGTCGAAAAAAGCTAACGAACAAACGAAAGGAAAAAAAGTGGAGTAGCTGGCAGAAATTCTGGGGTGTTTTTGCGTAGGCTGCTAAGTGTATTAGTTTTATGACAGAATTGATTTGTGTATGTGGATTAGCATTTTGGCGGCAGTCTTTCCTACACTTCTGAGTAGCATATTTACGTATTATAAATAGAAACTTTTACTAACAGTCACATATTTTCTTAAGTTTGAACTGAATTCTCAGATAATACCTAAGAGTTTTTACTGTTTGCGTTGGGCTTAACAAAAACTGAAAAGCTAGTGTTTGGTGCCACTCACAACTCCATTTCTCTTTTCCAGAAATTCCAAAGGCAATATGGTAGGACCCGTCCGAAGAAACAATGAAAAAATATCTGATCCATCCGACCGATCTAAAGCCCTAGCTACAGGACCAATCAATAAAAATGTTTTCTTTAACATCCTCCATTCACAAGATACAAAAATTGATTGTTTAGGTCCTCAGTCAAACTAGAACTTGTCTAAAATACCAGGCCAACTTAGAACGGACTTACAGCTATTATGAGCCCAAAGACCCATTATTTCAGATTCCATTAGGGAACATCCATAAAGACGTCCACTTTTAGGGTAGGTAGGTAGATTTGACGGAAGTGTGACTGACATGTGTAAAGACGATTCATGACGGAGGAATTCACTTAATCGATTCAAATCTCTATTTCCACTTTCTTTGGCCAAACATTCAGAATGATTGTCTTTAGAATTTTTCAGGTCAGGTCAAGTCATCGATATATCAGGTCAGGTCGGGTTCAGGTCATTTGAAAGAAAAACCTGACCTGACCTGAGTTTTTCAGGTCAGATGACTTCAGGTTCAGGTCAAGTCAAACCCGACCTGTTCCGAAATATTGTGTTTTTGTCACACGATGTGATTTCCACATATGAAATTCCTCATCTAGTGTCAAAAACACATTTTTTTGCAACTTGTTGAATAAATTTCTATTTGGTAACTGAGTTTTTATATACGAAATGTACCCCATTTCGCAACTGAAAACAACAGGAAAAAGTTCTATTTTCGCAATAAAATTGCATAAAATAAGTTAAAGTACTTTATAAAGCCCACTCACATACATGTGCCTTCGTTTGAAAAATGTTTGAAAGAAATCTCCTTTCAAACTCTATAGATGTCATATTTTTTGATTTTGACCTAAATTAGAAAACCTATAAACCTTTTCACTACCCGAAATATCCTATATTAGTGTACACATATTTCACACGATACACAACTGCGATATGGAAAATGTTACTCTTTCTTCTATATTGGCTGAAATATTGATGAATGGATGAAGTCACGAGACAGGTCATGTATTTCTACAGTAAATGAATCATAAGATTGTGCAACTTTATGGAATCATTACCAGCTGGTCAAGCGCATGAATATAACTCTCAAAGGTAAAACGAATTCTTTGTATACTACATGTGTTGTATTCAAACAGATTCGCACAATCTTATGATTCTTTCGCTGTACATACTCCAGTTAAGAGGTCTCACGCGCCACGCTAGCACTAAACCACAAACGTTTTCTTACCGAAAGGTGCAATAAATTATTCAGCGATGTAAAATACTGTAGCTGTAGAAGGAAATCAACACACAACATCAAACAATGAAACGAGAAAAAAATTAGATGCTTAATTGACGATCAAACTGACCTCGTGAATGTTGTCACAAAGATAATGTAATTCTTCTAATGCAAGTGTTCCAATCAACTATCCTCGGGTATTCTGCTTTGAGGTCACATTATAGATAAGTACTCCAAAGAAATTTACGCTGTTTGTTTGCTTTTTCAAAAATGTCATGGACATGGATGATTGTGATTGATACATATTCCTATCATTAAAGACCAAAATTGATCTTGTGAACGTTGTCACAAAAATAGCGTAATTCGTCTAATGCAAATGTTTCAATCAACTATCTTCGTGATATAAGTGCGTCTTCAAAATGTTTTCGTTTCGGGTGTACTAAATTCTGCCCTGGGGTCATAAAATAGATAAGTTCTCCAAAGAAATTTGCGTCATTCCTTTAGTTGTATATTTTTCAAAAATGTCATGGTCATGGACATAGATGATTATGACACACATTCCTATGTATACTCTGACATATGAAAACCGGATGTTGAAAAGAGACAGATATGTCGTTTTGTTAATTGAGATTTTTTTGAAGCAAAAACTTCCGTCGATACAGTTTGCGATTCGATTAAAAGTTTTATTTATAGACCTACCGTTTTTAGGGAATTAGTAGATAAATGTGCCACTGTGCCAGATATAGAATCAAGGCATCTTAAATGAAAACATGGATCGAACAGACTATTTTAATTCAGAGAGCGAATTGTCCATCTTGGGAATACATTTACGAAAAATTGTATGTTTGCATATGTCTAACAGCAATGCATGAGAAATGGTTCTCTTAAAACAGTGCATGCAACCAATGTGTCAAAAATGTATGTACAATAGAGAATTTTCGCTCTTTCAAAACTCGCATTCTCATGCGCATTCTATATCTGCCACAGTGGCGCCAACGTATCATTGATACACGAAGGCCAGTAAAAAAGCGCGAAAATAGACGACAGCGTAAGTTAAACTAACTGAGACAATGTAACTAATGGAAGACAACTGTTTCACTACTTTTATTTTATAGTATAATAAAGTATAATTTTTTAAGATAAACACTCTTCTACGGCATATACAAATAATTTACATACTTTGTTAAAACGCAAATTAAAATCTCGATTCAAAATAAAGCGTCAAATATTCAGTTGCAGTTTTATCAGTGCCGACAGTACCAACAATAACAAATGAGAACGTTGGAAATGCCTGCACGTGCTTATGTTGGTAAACAAATGCACGTGGTAGAGTGAGAAAAGCAAAAGATATTTTTACACAACAATACATGCGTTGATTTAGAGTCCGGTGTAAACATAAATACGTGTATGAGTGAGAGTTGCCAACCTAAAAAAACTTTATCCATCAAACTGACGACAAGTCCACAGAAAGCATTTTAGTTTTCGAGAGCTCAAAAAAATCGAATTTTTTTCTTTGCTAAATCGATGATTACAACCCAAGGAATAATTTAAAAGAAGAAAAAAAGTTGTTTCTCGTTCCATTGGTCAGGTATCGGTCGATTCGCCGATTCGAACACGTCGTTTTGTCTATGTTTATATGCCATTTTGCCTCCGTTTAGATGGCATTTTTGGAACGTTTGTTTTTTTGTTTATTTTTCTTCATTCCATTTCAAACGTCACCTAAACATAGGCAAAACGGAGTACAAACGGAGACAAAACGGTGTTGCTTAAATAAGTGCGAAAACATTAGGCCTCGAGTCGATCAAAACTCATATTATCTACAGTTGTCAAGTGACAGAGGTTTCATCAGTTAAATTTCACATCATCATTCTCCGCTTCCAGATAGGAACTGAGAATTCCATTTGTATAAAAATTATGAATTTGATTCGTCTCTATCATCAGACCAGTGTAAACATTTCAATTTGATTGGAAAAATTCTATAAATAAATTTCCAATCAAAAATCTCGTATTTGCCAATCATTTGCTGAATTTTTCGCAATCTTTTCAAAAATTGATATCCTGTAACGCAACTTTGTAAAAGGAATAAGTAAATAAAAGTCATCAACCAATCAATCGCTAAAAGAAAAACATAAATTATTTCCTTCAGAATAAACATGAAATACTCTATGGTGTACATGAGAGTCATTTCAAAACATAATATTTTTTAATAAGTTCAAAAAGAAACGCTTCGCAATATAAAACTAAAGTTTTTGATACGAAATAGAAAAAGAAAATGTGGTTTCAATTTGTGATATTGTTAACAATTGTGGGTCAATTTATTGGAGCCATTTCTCATCCACCACCCTGCTGTGGCTATGAAAATATAATGAGAGATCGTTTTTGTGACCATAATGGCGTTATGAGTGGTTCAATTTTATTGGAATGCGAAAATGGGAAGTATTTGTTGGATCCTGCTGAAGGTCCAACGGATAACTTCACTGTTTTAGAAAACGGGGAACTGGAAATTATTTCAAGCAGAAAATCAACAATACCTGTCGATGAGTAAAGTGTAGAACATTCCATCGTCTGACCATTTAATTTCTTTATTTAACAACAGATATTGCATCACCAATTTTGTAAGTGCAGGCGGCAATGAGACGAGACGAGTTGCGGTTGTTTGCTTCGGAGACCACGCCTCACAAGCGTCCATCATGTTCATGATCAAAGGAACATTGGCATTGACATCAGTTTTCTTCTTACTTCTTACGCTTTACGTTTATTGGATAATACCAGATTTACGAGAAACGCAAGTAAATTATTTTCATTGTCGAATCTTATTATCTTAGAATTTCATAATCTCTAAAATGATGCTGAGGTCCCTGCTGAATTTCTTGATGGGCGCACAATTCTATTTTTAAGGACACTATTGTTACACGTGTTCGAACATGCGTAAATAAATCGCAACCGAATTGTTTGATAGTCGAAAAGATCACGTCCTCGTTCCATTTTGGCGCAATATTTATTTTTTTTTCATCCATTCATTTATTTTAGAAAGTATGTACTCTAAATGTGTGATGCAAGCGTTAATCCACTGTTTACTTTAACCGACGTGACGCGACGTAGCCTTTAGAAACCTTCTAAGAAATTACTTACAGCCGAGGACAGCAATAATTGTCCTGAGCCCATGATTGGACCCGTACGAAGTACAAAGTACAAGACATTTTATTGTAACATGGAGTAGATCGAGGTGGGAGTGAGGGGGATGCATTTAATATCGTTTAGAGATGATGAATCAACGAAAAAAATGACCGTCTGTATGTTTGTCCGTCCGTCCCATCGTTTTTTTCTAAACGGCTGCACCGATCACCCTAAACATATGTCCCATGATTCAAGTTCAGAGATGACCAGAACTGCCGGAATTTGCATAAGGAACTTAGTGATGACATTTTGAGAGAGAATTTCATATATTTTCTATCTCAAAATGACGTCATTAAGTTTCTTATGCAAAAAACGGCAGAGAATCGGTCAAAAACATGGTTTTTCGATGGTCGGTGAAACTTTTTCGCAAATATCTCATTTGGGGTCACCAGTGCTCTGGGCAATGGACGAAAATGAGTTTCTTCGCCATATAGGAAAGTTTTTCATCTATTTGTTCAACTATGCAATGTAAAGAATAAAATTTTAGAGAATAAGTTTTTTAGAGAAAAATGACACAGTCCCGGGCTCTAGTCATTTCTAGAATTGGGAAAAATGAGTCGTATCTCCAGAACTATAGAAGTTAGAAAGCTGTTTCCTAGGGTGGACCGTTTTTGACCTTTTATTTTTTTCTTCATCTCCCCTGCAAGAAATAAGATCTAGGGGTCCCCACGATTCCGAAAATACCTTTGAAAAATTTTGAAACTCAAATTTGGACCCCCCGCCATCGCTCTGAAGTGTTTCATCTCGTTCGGGTCATATATGACCACTTTTCACCCAATCGATGAACGTCCTACTGTTGAGTGATCACTCAAAATTTTCTAAAGGACTCAGGCAACAACCTGGAATAACTTTTAGATTTCAAAAATAACGATTTACCTAAAATTAAAATCAAAAAGTGTTCCCAACTATGAGATTTTCAACAAAAAATTCGATGAAATTTGACTAAAACATCATAACATCCCTTGCGTAGATAAATATATTAGCTGAGTACTTTTGATGCGTTTTTTCGTTTCGTCAATATACCAGGAACTTGACAGAGTTTTGTTTTGATTTATAGAAGCAATACTCAACGTGAAGTTTGCTGCAGTTGCGACCAAAGTTAACTTCATTGCAAACAAAATCAGCTGATTTCATTGAATAATTCAAAAATCAGCGATTTTATTCGCAATGATGTTTGCCTCGATCGCAATTGCAGCTAACTTCACATTGAATATTACTTGCAAATATCAAAAAACAAGACCATCACATCCTTGCAATAGACCGTGGTCTTTTTTTAATTATTTTTTTAAATGAAAGATCACTATGAAAAAATTAGATTTGCTTAAGAACTTACCGAAAAATCTTTTTAAATTTATTTATATCGTCAATTTAAGAAAATTGTTCTCAGTCCCGAGTCATTGACAGTTCATCATTTACATTTCTTTAAATTTTCATTTTTGCCAAGTTGGTTATCGTTAAAATTAGTACCATTTTTGGAACGTTTCTTCGAGCGCGAAATTTTTCAAATAATTTTCGGTCGTTTCATTTGAAATGTAAAATATTAAAAACGGATTTTTGAACGTTATTCTTTGTGTATGCTATTTCTTCAGCATTATCTGTGCACCAAAAATAAATGAGGTAAAACGACCGCGGTGTATTGTGGCAGTTAACATCAATGTCATTAAATGAAAATCAAAAATCCTTGATCCCGCACAAATATTGCTGCACTCGACTGTAAAAATTTGCAAAAAAAAATTTTCGGGAAAGGTCGAGAATTTTTAGAAATGTCTGAGAATTTCAGATCCATAAAATGAGCACTGATACTCTCGCTAGAAGTGAGTAGGCATCACTTTTGGCTTGCCCATGCTCGGTATGAACACAGTCAGTAATCATTAAAAAATAGACACGGACCGTGAGCTTCGGCCCCTTTTTGCAGCATTTTGCTACGTCACCATTGAGAAAATAAAGAAAACGCCCCTTTCACATTCCGAAAAATGACAGTTTGGAAAATCTGGCCCGCCTACTCACATCTGCTATTCGTAAAAATGATGATCAATCGCTGACCTAAAAAAATATTTCTGTTAAAGGATAAGGTAACATGCGTTACGCTCATTTGTTTGATGACATTTATGTTGGTGCTTGGAATTATTCAAATTGCCGAACCCGAAAAAATGTTGAAAACTATTGTATGTCAACCATTCGGTAGGTATTTTTTTGGAACGAAAATTAATCCAAATATTTCAAGCATTAATTTAAATCTCCTATAGCGTACATAGTTTACTATTTTTCGATTGCATATTTCACGTGGCTGAACTTGATTATGCTGAATGTGTGGAAAAACAGCGTGTAAGTTTATTAAAACACATAGCGAATGTACAAAGCGAATTACAGAATATTTTGCCATCGATAAATGTTTCAGTATACCAAGGTGGAGTATTACCGAGAAGAATTGGTATAGATTGAATCATTTATATGGTTGGTTCGTACCCACTGCTCTAACCATATCAGTTTATGTAACGTCACTAGTTGAAGGTGGGTATGACCCGCGTTTTGGCGACAGATCATGTTGGTTCGGAGGTACTTTACTCCTAATTTTGTTAAATTTTTATGTGTATGCAAAAACGAACGATTTCAGAAAAACAAGAGACTTGGGCATTTCTTTACGTGCCAATATCGATAATGTTGGTAATAAACATAATTTTATTTGCTGCCTCCGCTTATGGTATACATTCACATGGTAGCGATGTTAGTCCAGATAGACGAAGAGCTTTAATCTATAAGTAAGTAGCGTAGTGAAAAAGAAAATTGTTCATATCAGATGTTGTATGCATAATACATATGTTTACAGATTCACTTTGTACTTCAAGTTATTTATTTTGGCTGGTTTTACATGGATTTTCGAAGTTCTATCGCATCATTTCCAGAGCGATTTTGGTCTTTCGTATTGGTAAGTTCATATGATACTACAGGCGACATACTTACTCCCCAGTATATAATAGTAGAGTGCAGGACACACGAATAAGTAAACTAAAACAAAAAGTCTTATGTTCATATAGGGTGAAACACAGAAGCGAAGGCGTGAAACGAACTTCACATTCTTCGAGTTTTTTACCATTTCCGGGGAATGTTCGTTTCATTTGGCCTCGTCACTTGACTTTACGACAAAAACAGATTTTCAATTGAACTTGGACCGTTGATGGCAATTACAAAGATTAAAAAAGCTTTTTAGATGTCTGAAACACCCAAAGATCTTTTCCTGTTCCTGGACATGAAAAACAGGAGTTTGAATTACAAGGAGAGAAATGTGGTGGATAAGGATAACGCAGTGACTATTCGTTCGCTATTCAGAACTACGATGATCTTTGACAAATTTTAATTGTTCAAAATAAGTTTATTAATTAAATCCGGCCAATGTGAACAGACACATGAGTCCACATATGACTGTCACGGGCGAATAGTCTACTTCTCTGTGGACTTGCTCTTCGTCCGCGTGGGTGGATAGTCCCCTCCCTTGTAGACGGGCTATTTGCCCGCGTGGGCGAGTAGCATCGGCCTAAAAACAGCCCCCGAAATGTACACGCATAGACGATTACATAATCGGTGTATACGAGGAGCGAAGCTCCGATTGTTAGTATAAGCGCTTATAAACACATCTATTCAGTATGATGCTTTAGCGTATGAGCCTATGGAGCGTATGGAGGTGTGTAAGTTTAACCGTTCACGTTTTTAAGTTTGTTGGTTAAAACGATTTATACGCGATCTTAACCAACTGATACAAGATGCTAACACACCGACAGCGAATGAATTGAAATAATTTTTGGTGGCTATGTACGATCTATAAAAGTTTTGCGAGTTTTTATTTATTTATTTATTTACTGCATCAATGGCCGAAGCCTCCTGACTGTATACAATTAATTATGATAATGACAATAAATTGGCTTAACACACAAAAAAAAAAAACATAAATGAAGAAAAAACATAAATGAAGAGCAGGTCCGGAAGTGAGTTGCCGACCCAGTCGACCCGTCGGAGTCAACAGTCACCCCTGCCCATCGTCAAAATTACTTTATTTATAGTTGTTATACAATTAAAACAGCATCAATTGAAATTAGACGAAAATAGAAAATTGGAAATGAAAATAGCCCGTCGTTCCATCAAGCACCGCCATATCGTGTAGCCACCTGAAATAAAAAGGATTAGCGGAAACTAGTCGTCTAGACTAGCTGTTTTAGCACAAGTCGACGTGACTTAGAGTTACATTTGAGAGTCGTGAGACCCAATTGACTAATCAGCTTTTGATTAGATTGAGAACCAAAGGTTCAGTTTATGAGATTCTGATCTTACCATTTAGTTTATATGTGATTTTTAATTTCCTAATAGACAACTTGAACGATTCACGTGGTATGTTTTGAAACCACAGCAATGAAAAGCGATTAAATGCCATGCACATGTTATTGATAGGCTCATAAAGACCATATTTAGTCCTGTGTTTGTCAACTATGAGAAAATCATCAGCAAAAGTGGGTCTGGAATTTCGCATGATCTTGCTTTTGATTTTAGGTGCGTCGATGGTTCCATTCATCAGATCGGATACAAAAAGTGAGCAGGCGTTGATTCTGCGACGGGCAAGTGTTTCGATATTGATCGATTCGCATCTCTCAATATATGGTGGAAGCTTGTGGTTTTCATCCCGCTTCACCGTCCGCCTCAGTGCGTACATCAAAAAATTTTTCTGAATTGATTCAATTCTGTCGGCAAATGTGTCTTGATAAGGATGCCAAACAACTGAAGCATATTCTAAGTAAAAACGGACATAGGCAAAGTATATATTTTTTAAAGTTTTAATATTTTTAAATTGCTTACAAGTTCTCATAACAAAGCCAAGCATTGAGTAAGCTTTTGCAATTATATATTCAATGTGTTTACTGAACGTCAGTTTTTCGTCCAAGAGGACTCCCAAATCTTTAATTACCTTAACACGAGTCAACGTAACATCATCGATATTGTAACCAAACTCAATCTTGGATCTCCTTCGTGTGAAGGAGATTACCTTACACTTATCAACGTTCAAATAAAGTTGGTTGATTTTACACCATTGTAGAAACCTGTTCAAGTCACGTTGAAGAGCACTTGCGTCAAGAACATTTTTGATTCTCATGAAAATTTTCAAGTCGTCAGCATACATTAGGTAAACTGACGTAGAGAAGACTTTAGTAGCGTCGTCCATGAATAATATGAACAAGAGAGGGCCAAGATGGCTACCCTGAGGAACACCAGAGGTCACGTTAAACGTTTGAGAAGAGCAATTCCCTAGTTTGACGAATTGTGAACGTCCATTCAGATAAGATGCAATCCATGCTAGTAAGTTCGAATGAACACCGATTTGTGCAACTTGTGCAAAATGCTTGACTCAAATGCTTTTCGGAAATCGGTGTATATGACGTCTAACTGATGCCTAGATTCCATTACTTTAGTAGCGTAGCTAACAAATTCAGCTAAATTTGTTGCGGTAGATCTGCGCTTCATAAAGCCATGTTGCGACTTTGAAATAATTCGATTGAACTTCGTGGATAAAATACTGGTGACGATGGCTTCAAATAGTTTTCCTATTGTTGGTAAAATAGCTACACCTCTGCAATTTTCAACATTACTTCTAGAACCACTTTTATAAATTGGAGTTATATAGGACGTTTTCCATCTTGTCGGAAACTTTCCGGTTGAGAGAGATAAGTTAAAAATGCGAAGTAGCGGAGATGAGAGACTCTCAGCACAGGGTTTTAACAAAATCGGAGAGATTTTGTCTAGACCTTCACCTTACTAGTGTCTATACTACTAAGATGGTTCAAAACGTCTTGGATCTCAAAAGAGATTGATCCGATGTCAGTGCGCTTTTCTAAGGAGTGCATTTTTCCCGATAAGCTAGAACCACTCTCGTTGTCAGAAACATAAACGCTTTCAAAGAATTCAGCGAAAAGATCACATGTTTCGTTAGGGTTACAAGTCTTCTTATCACTAAACATAATTGACGGGTAGCCTGTAGTCTTTTTTCGCGATTTAACGTAATGCCAGAATTTTGAAGGATCAGACATTAACATTTCTTCGGTGTTAGCCAAATATTTGTTAAAGGATCGGTTACGCACGGAGTGAAATTCTTTACTTGTAGACAAAAATTTCATTTTCAGTTTTAGTTTTTCGTCTGGGTTTGTTTCATTTCTAAATCGTTTGTGAGCTTTGCTTGTTCTAT